>PITA01000079.1:327087-404908 GCA_004023965.1 Spilogale gracilis | reverse complement strand
GTGCCTAATCAAAATTGCATCAGTGTGTTTGTGTGTGTGTGTGTATGTGTGTGTGTGTGTGTGTGTGTGTCTGGTGGGGGTGCTTAGGTACATTCAGTCACCTGTCCAGTCAGATATTTACTAAGGAGTTCCTGATCCCATGTGGCCCTACTCAACCATCCATGAGTGTTACTTGTGAGAAGTTTCTCTCTGCCATACCTACGTCCATCCCTGGCCTGTAGCTCTCTACACACCAGGCTTAGAAACATGGTCATCTCTCTCATGCTGCTTAAGGCTCCACCTGCCAAGACTCACACCCGTTACTCTTACTGAAGTCTTTTTACATTCCCAGAGCTCTATTCTTAAAGCAGGAAGTACATCTCCTTTCTTCAGGACCCACCAATGCCTACATTCTCATCGCTTTCACTTCATTAGATAGGTCAAGGAAAGCCTCTCAGTGAAGAACAATAGAATAGATAGAATGAACTGAAGCACTGAGCCACAGAAAGACCTGAGCAGTGGTATGTTATGGGAAAAGCCATAAAAGAGTAAAGGGTCTAGATGGGAATATACTCTTCCTCTCTCAGTGAGGAAAATTCCATGGTCTGAAGGAAGCCAAATCTCATTGTTTTTCAAATATTTTGTCTCTGCCCAAATTTTCCCAGTTACCCTTAGAGATTTATAATATAATCAAATCCAGGAAAGCACTAGCACATTGTTTTCTAATTCTACCTTGAAACCTCTCTATCTCAAGTCAACAAGACTAGAATTAGCTTTGGTTTTGATTAGGAAAGTAGATGAACATATAGATGAACTGCCAGGAAAAAATAATGATTGTGGGCATAAATTGCTGTGTTACCACAATTATTTTAACAAGTTGCACCAAATTTTCTTCTTTTCCACTTAATCCATCAATTTGGGAAATAATTTAGCCTTTTTTTTCTTACCATCAACATTGGTCTTGTTGTGCATAAAACCAATACAAAAAGTTGGTGCAACATTAAGCCCTAGAAGATTCTGCTTGAGAGAAGTATATGAAAAAACTAATCCAAAAAATCAAAGTAGCTGGAGATAAACTATAAACAAAGAAAAAACACTGTGATGTAGACACTCATACGAGGAGAAATCAATTCTATCGCATGGTCTCTTATCTTCCCTAAGACAGACACAACTGCCTACATATTCTAGAAATTCAGTAGGCATTTGTTGATGATGATAATGATAATGGTGTCCATTTGAAGACCAACTTGCAATTTTCTGTTTTTTCTTAAAGCAGAATCTGGTGTTGTTTATATTAAAGAGTATATTATCTTGCCAAAAGCCCAAGGACCTTAGAATTATGCAGATTGAGCACTGAACACAGGCACAGAATCCACAGTTGTGGCCTTGGCTATAGACAACGTATACCTGTGTATTTCTTTTAAGATTTTATTTATTTATTGGACAGAGAGAGAGAAAGCACACACAAGAAGGGGGAGGGGCAGAGGGAAAGAAAGAGAGAAACTTTAGGAGTACACCAGGGCCGCCATTTATTAGGGTCCTCTCACCTTTCTCTCCTTCCACAATCATTTATTAATCTGTACAAAACCTGGTATTAGGTAACCAACCAAAAGGAGCCAAAGTAAGATTATATAACTGCATCAGATCTTATGTTCACCTCAGAAAGTTCATGGTCTGATTTATGAAATAATCTAAAGACAAATAGTTACAGCACGACGTGAGAAGAGGAATAACTGATGCGAAATGCTGAGGAAGCACCAGGAAAGAGGTGACTCGCTCTGCCTTAGGGGAGAGGAAATGGCTTTGGTAAGGAAGTCACATTTACCTGGGAGATTGTGGAACGAGTGGGGACTTTCCAGGCAAGTAAGGGAGGGAATGCTTCCCAGAAAAAGAAAACAGCTGTTTTATCTCAGGGAAGTGAACGTTGCTGCTATAAAATACTAACGGAGGCTGGACCTTGAGGTGCGTGCGTGTGGACAAGAGCGATGAAAGGCAAGCTGGTAAAGCTGGTTGAAGTCTGCTAGCATCACCCAAGGGGCCCGGCTGCCGGGGCCTCGAGTAGAGAGCATGAGGAATATAACCCTGTAAAGGAGAATCTTTTTCAGGAGCTGCTGGAGGGGGTGAGGCACTCTGGGAGCTGAGTTTAAGAGATGTCTCTCTGACAGCCTTGTGGAGGTGGGGCAGAGGAATAGAGAGGACTAGCAAAGGTACCAGCTGAGGCAGGAGAGGGACACATCTACCTTCGAGAACCCCCTAGGAACCTCTAGTCTTACAGGACATGATGGAAAAGCCCTCACTGTTTTGAGAACAAGAATCTAACTCTGACTCTTGTTCTGTCCGCAGCACCAAGCAGCTCAAGGTACTCATTTCCCATATGCTCTCCACTCCTGGTGCTCACAAATATTAGAGGTATTTATTTACTATCCCTTTGTTACTGACTTTTATAGAATTGTGCTTTATTTTCCACAGCATCTTCCTCATATTCAGAATCATTCTTTCATATGTGTCTTTATTTGACCACCATCTGATGATCCTCACTAGACTCTAAACTCGGAAAGATCAGGAACTATGCCAGTCTTTTGCCATCCCTATCTGTGGAGGCAAGCAGAGAGCCTGGCATATAGCAAATGAGCAATAAATTGTTTGTTGAAGGAATATTGAATGAAATCTTGAGAAACAGTTGAGGTGACAGTGTTCGAGTTGAGAAAATGTATAGTTTTCCTTGTTTTTCAAAAATATCAAACAAAATATTCAACTTGTGACTTTTTTTTTTTAAGATTTTATTTATTTGACAGAGAGAAACACAACCAGAGAGGGAACACAAGCAGGGGGAGTTAGAGAGGGAGAAGCAGGCTTCCTGCTAAGCAGGGAGCCCAATGAGGGACTCGATCCAGGGTTTCCGGGACCATGACCTGAGCCAAAGGCAGTCGCTTAACCAACTGAGCCACCCAGGTGCCCCTCAACTTGTGATTTAATCGCTGTTTGATCAAGTTTTCCCCTTCAGAGCTCAAATTTCCCTCCAACACCTCATGTGAGCACTAGCTCTGTGTATTAAGTTCCAGATATGAAACTCACTTGCAATGGGAAGTAAATATGACCAAATTATTTGATTCTCTGGACTTAAAATTCTCAAATAAAATAATACCAATGGCTTAGCTTGACTTTGATTATTAGTGTCTCCTTTCCTTTCTTTCTTTTTTTAAATTTTATTCTCTCCTATAACTAAAGAGAGCTTTTTTTAACCTAAGGCAAGCAATTTTTCAATCATGACTTTAAATTTGATGAGGTTCCATTAAGAAACTTCGTGCATGTCCTACATCTAACAGGCATACATATAAAGAGACAGTCAAAGCACTTCATTAAAGGCAGAAAGATTAAGGCAAAAGATTACACAACAAAACCACCCACATTCAGTTTTGCAAGGTTAACAGTCAGCTTGAATCATCACCCTACAGCGGCCTGCATTCCGTTCCAACTCGTGGCTTCAGCTTAACATTCAAGACCCAAGAAAGTAAAATATTAGTATTGGTGACCAAAAAAGCAGGTGTGTTTCTCTTTCCTTGGTTACTCTTAGCCCTGGAGGCACCAATTGTTTCTTGTTTTTGATTTAGTGAACACAGCTCTTGGGAGGTAATTAAAGAACCACCGCAAATCTTAAGATCACCAAAGAATAACACCCAGTTCTATTTCAAGCAATAGAATCACTGGCTTAAGAATCTCAGAAATTAGCATATCAGTTAGCCTTACCTATCCCCACTGACTCCCATTAACAGTATCTCCTACATTATTCATCCCATCCTTTACCAGACTCTTCTCTCAAATACCAATATTTTCCTCTTCTATCTTTACTCATGCTGTTACCTTAGTAATGCCCCTCTCCTGGTAATCCAACTCATTTTTCTCATGGTTACTCAAATGCAACCCTCATGTTCTCCATCATCATTCTAGGCAAACTGCATTATTCTTTTGTCTTCTTGCCTATAGCACATGGCTTAGGTACTGTTAGCTAGTCTCTCTACCCTCACACATTCCATTCATCTGTTTGTTATCTTCCTGCTATTAGATGGCAAGCCCCTTTAAGTCAGAAACTGGAATCCATATGCACAGGCTTGCCTAGAGCCCAATTTATGCCCTCAGTAGTGTAGACAAGGGACTAAATGATGAGTGAATGAATTCTAAAAGAGAATCTATACATTAATAGGTAAAGGTACAATAAGAAAACTAAATTAAAAATATAAGAAATATTTATTTATAAGAATTAAAGATAAAGTACAGAACGAAGTCAATATAGTTATTATATTTGAGCATTAAACTGAACATAAACTTCCTGTGACCAAATGGAAAAGGAGAAGTAAAGATTACATCACTCATCTGACCATTCTTAGGAGTCGGGGGAAGCTGGAAATAGCCCATTCCTCACAAAGATTGAAAGTGACCCTCAAGTTATCACAATCCCTTATAGAATTGAGATGATCTACCTATCATCTATCTATGAGCTAAAAGGAAATAAATACCAGTCAGGAGGAAAAAATATACAGAGATGCAATATTTTTAATACATGATGTCAAAAGATCAATTCAAAATTACTAGTTAGGCCAGGAATATGATAAAATAAGGAGGAGAGGGGAAAAAAACACTATAAAAATTTAACAACAGGTGAATCACATTAAAAAAAAGTAGTTTCCAAAATAAAACAAGTTATCCACAAATTCAAAAAACTCTCTGTTTCTCAGTCAGGATAAGTACAAAACACAAACATCCTCAGAAATGCCAGAGGAAAACTACTAAAAAACAGACATATAAACAAAAATTAAAAAGAAAATTCTAAGAGAACCCAGAAAAATAGACACATTTCTTTCAAAGAAGGAAAAAAACTGATAAGGTTGCTCTGCAAAGGAAATGATAAAAGCCTGAAGACAAGAGAATGGGATGGTAAAAGTACTAAAAGCAAAACTCACAATTTAAAATTTTATACCAAACAAAAATATCTTGCAAAAGTACATTAAAAAATAGAGGAAATTTCAAAAATATAGTACAAAAATTCTTTTGGAGCAGATATGTACTAAAAGATGTACTAACAGGTGTCCTTTGGGCAGAAGGAAAAAATCCTAAACTGAAATGCAAAAAGGAAATTATCCCAGACAGAAGTGTAAATAAGAGAGAATAACGAAATGAATACCAGTAATATAAAACAATACTGATGATATAAGGCAGAGTTTAAAATATATCAAAATATTTGACAACAATATTAAAAAAGGCTGAATGGGAAAACAGAATTTAAGTGTCCTCAATTTTTTACATTTTCTAGAAAGGTACAAAACACAAAATTTGGGTAGGCACTAATAATTCAAAAGTTAATGTTGTAATTCCTAGGCTAAACTGTAAAAGAAGAGAAAAATAATGTACAACTCATAAGCTAATAGATGGTAAAATGGAATGATAAATTTAAAAATAATTAATTAAAAGAAGACAACTAAAGAGAAAAAAAGAACAGATGGGACAAAGAAAAAACAAAGAGCAAGATGGTAGATTTAAACTTAAAAATATCAGTGATAAATTGTCTGTAAACAAACTACATATTTCAGATCTGATAAAAATAAAAATGCACATTAAATTTATGAGTCACACCTTAAACATAAGTATGTAGAGAGGTTAAAAATAAAAGAATGGAAAAAAGATATAGTATGCAAATATTAACCAAAATATAGCTACTCTTTTTCTATTACTATCAGACAAAGTAGGCTCTATCAAAGTAGGCTTTAAGGCAACAAGCACTGTTAGAAATAATAAGAAATAATTTTTGTAACAATTATATGTTTGTACCCAATGGCAGTAAGACTATAAACTACGAATTGTTCTCAGTGCGAAAGATGTAAAACTTTCCTTCAGTAATTGGTAGAATAAGTGGACAAAGCCAGTACAAATGGAGAAGTTTTGAATCATATTATTAACAAACTTGATCTTAATATTTCAAAGAGTTAAAATAATATAGTGTGTGTTCACTAGAAAAGTATACTACAAGGGCACCTGGGTGGCTCAGTCAGTTAAGTGTCTGTCTTCGGCTCAGGTCATGATCCTGGAGATCCGGGATCGAGTCCCACATCGGGCTCCCTGCTCGGCGGGAAGCCTGCTTCTCCCTCTCTCACTCCCCCTGCTTGTGTTCCCTCTCTGTCTGTGTTTCTCTCTGTCAAATAAATAAAATCTTTAAAAAAAATAAATAAAAATAAAGAGATGCAGAGATAACATTCAACAAATCCTACATGTATTCATGATAAAAACTTTCCTCATATTAGTAACAGAAGACAAATCCCTTAATTTGATGAGGGGCATCCAATGGAAAAAGAAGATAACTTTATAGTAAAGGAGAAACTGACAAAATTGTACTGGTTATAAAAGATTTGAAGAAAACTGTTGTGTTTCTGTTTTGCTTTGTTTTGTTTTTAAGGGCCATCTGAGCACTTTATTCACTCCAATAGTAATATAAACTGGTGTAGTAATTCAGGAAATCTGCAGAGCGACATGTTCAAGGAGATATATATGATCATACTCTTTGACCGAGAATGTTCACATTCTAGAATCTACTAGCAAATCTTATCATAGATGTAGGTAAATATTTATGTGTAACATAGTTCACTGAATAATTTGTTTTTATTCATAGAACCATACATTGAACCTGAACTTTAAAACCGTGGTAATTCAAATTCCTTAACTTTCCCTTTAGAGAACATAATTTACCTCCAAAATTATTTAGGGACTCAATTTTTCCCTCCTCCTCCCACAAAGGGAAAGAAAAGGTGTATAACAATTATTTTACCTGTTTAAACTGACAAAAAAAGCTCCCAATGGGTGGCAAGACTGGCTGAAGGAGGCTCACAGTTCATAGGCAGATGCAAAACTACAACAAAAGTATCTATACTTCTCAAAGAGTTTCAAAGAGGACCATCTTCAGTGAAAGTAGAAGTAACTTGGAGTAGCTTGATCACAGTTTTTGTCCATTCAGTTCAGTAAAGCATGGATGTGATAAGTCCTAACAAGAAGCTAACCTCTAGATTTTACCAGTTGGGTTTTCTCTGTCAACGTTAGGGTCACTTTCTCTCTACATACTTTTGTTATCTCTTTGTTCCTCTTCTTTAGATTCTAGGCACTCTCTCAACATAGGTGGCTTACGTTTTAACTAATGCTTTTCTTTCACCATCTTAGGTTACTTATAGATATGCATAGTCTAGTAGTTAAAATAACTTCGTAATTTCAGAATATCACGCAATATATCACACACACACACTAATTTTATAGCATTACTAATTGCTTAATGTGAGGTGTCGGCTCAAAGAACCTAGAGAAGATTTTCTGAGGTGTGAGGATTTTTCTTGAGAGCTTCCTCTAAAATAATAGCAACAACAAATGCTAGCAATCAAAATAGTCATTAAAGTGAGACTGGTCAAATTGCAGTATTATTACATAATAGAATATTTTTCATTCAACAGTTATGTTTACTAGCAAAGACTGGTGGAAATTTTCACTATTATGTATAGTAGGTGCTCAAAAATATGTGTCAGTTTGTATTTCATGTAGCTTGTAAGATCAATAATACTGATATAATATATATCAATATTGATATAATATATAACAATATAGTACTATATATACAACTTATATGCTGCCTTTTTCTCATTAATCACCTTGAGCATATCTGTAAACATTTTTGAAAACATGACTGTTAATTGACCACATGAAATTTCATTATATGTTAGTAAACAAATTAGGACTAGCAATAATAAAATATGTGATGCTAGTTTCTATTTTATTTTAAGATTTTATTTATTTATTTGACAGAGGGAGAGATCACAAGTAGGCAGAGAGGCAGGTAGAGAGAGAAGAGGAAGCAGGCTCTCTGCTGAGCAGAGAGCCCAATGCGGCCTTGATCCCAGGACCCTGAAATCATGACCTGAGCCAAAGGCAGAGGCTTTAACCCACTGAGCCACCCAGGTGCCCATATCATGCTAGTTTCAAGATAAACATATAACTAACATTATTCCATATTCTACCATATTGACAAATATTATTAAAGGAATTTTCTCTCAAGATTTACACATCCATCTCTATAGAAAAAAAGAAGAGGAAGAGGAAGAAGAAGGAGGAGGGGGGGAGAAAAAGAAGAAAGGGAGGGAGGGAGGGAGGAAGGAAGGAAGGAAAGAAGGAAGGAAGGAAGGAACCCATTGGGAAGTGAGTCTCTAATTCTCAAAGGTCACCAAAGAAGACTCCACTGTGTCTACTTTAAGTTAATCATATTTGCACAGAAATAATAATACAGAATTAATTAATTTACAACACCCTTTTCTACTGAGTATAACATTTAAATTTACAGCAACCTTGTTACGTTGATTGACATGGCAGGAATTAATCCCGTTTTAGAAATGAAAATACTAAATTCAGAGAAGTTAAGTGACTTGCCCAAAATCATATGGATAATTCATGGTGGAAACATGGCTCAATTCCTCTGATAATAAATTCTATCTTCTTTTTACTGTATCTTGTAATCTGTCATAGTAATGTCCTGTAATAAATAAAAAAATCAATAATGGTTTTGCATAAGAAACATAGAGTATTTCTTAACTATTTATAACCAGTACTTATATATCAATATGAAGACTTATTTTGGTTTTGTTATAGTTCTAGTTTTTACCAGATTTGTCTGTATGATATCAGACATATTGAAATTTTAGGGGAATATTTCTAATGCCTCAACTGTCAGATTTTGAGACATGTTCTAGGTTCTTGCTTTACAACAGAATTGCTAGGAAAGCCTTAACATATTATTAAAACTTATAAATCCCAGTACAAGGAGTCACTAGATCGCCATTGGGACAATGGGCAGCTTGTTTGAAAATTACACCATGCAATGTTTCTGTAGCCTCAGTGGATGTAAGAATCACTGTAAAGAACTTTAAAATGCAAATTCAAATGTGCCCTCTCTGATTGACCATATCAGATTCTTTTGGGTTTGGGTTTAGAATCTACATTTTTTAAAAATTTTAATTTATTTGGGCACCTGGGTGGCTCAGTGGGTTAAGGCTCTGCCTTCAGCTCATTCATGATCTCAGGGTCCTGGGATCGAGGCCCACATCGGGCTCTCTGCTCAGTGGGGAGCCTGCTTCCTCCTCTCTTTCTGCCTGCCTCTCTGCCTACTTGTGATCTCTCCATCAAATAAATAAAATCTTTAAAAAATTTTTAATTTATTTGTTTGAGAGAGAATGAGAGCGAGAGAGATCACAGAGGGAGAGGGAGCAGCAGATTCACCGTTGAGCAGGTAGTCCAATGTGGGGCTTGATCCCAGGACCCTGAGATCATGACCTGAGCCAAGCAGCCACTTACACAACTGAGCCACCCAGGCACCCCTAGAATCTACATTTTAAAAAGATCTTCTGATGGATTTCATACAGGTACTCATTAGAAACAATTCACTGCTAGATTTCTTTTTTGAATATGGAATGTTCGACAAAACAGTAAAAAGGTATCACAGTTTGAATATTCCCCAGCAAAGAATAACTTTCATATAATTGTGTCCTTTTAAGCATGAACACCACTGTCTAACTCTTGTCCATCATTCTCCCCCCAAAGAGCATTAGCTATTAAATAGAAAAAGATGTCAAGTTAGAATGAGGATGTTGACTGTTGACTAGCTGTAGGATCTTGACACCTTTGGAAAATGCAGGGAATAATCTACCTGGACCAGTGCACATGGTAGTTACAGCAATGAGATTGGATAATAGAGGAAAACAGAAAGCTTTGAGAATCAATTCCCTCAGTGAAAGGGTATTCGTTAAATCAATTCTCAAACTCTGTTTCGTATTAGAACCTGCGGAATCTTTCAGTTTCTGATACCCGGGCATTAGTAATGTTTTAAAATTCCACAGTCGATTTCAAAGTGTAGCCAAGTTCAAGAAGAATGGGTTAAACCAATCTTTGCATTTTTACCTTCTTGAATGGTTCAAATCCATTAAAAATTACCAAGCACTGATAAATTCCTGCTGTTAGATCAATTCATCACATTCTTGTGATCAGCTCCTCTGTCACCACAAATCAGCCATGTTTTATGATGGGCATAAGCACAGCTGCCAAAAAGGCCATTTTCTTATTGTCCTTTATCATCGTTTTAGGTACTGACTGAAGTTGGATTAAGGAAATTGGCAACCAAGTCAGTGAAGTCTCAGGATAACAACCGCCATACCATATATTGCCACAGGGGGAAAGATCAACCCTCCATTTCTGGGAATGAAGCTGCTTAGTCACAAACCACATGTCATCAGCCTTACCAACCACTCAGTTCCATTTCCCTTTAGGTGAGACTGAGTCACTTTTCTAGAACGATGACAGCAATAGAAGATGGCAGAAAAAGAAATGTGTTACCAACACGGGGATAAGGATAGCTTATCTCACTTAATTTATTCAACGTTCATGCCTCTGGGTATAATTAGTTCAGAAAACCATTAAATTATTCAGGCACCAGCCTAGATAAGGTTCTTTACCTCATAAAAGGTTCATTTAAGTTTCAGGGAGGCAATGGTTTATTTCTGATAGAGATCAACACATAATCCCCAACCCTATCTTGAAATTAAGAAGAAGCGCCATGTGACTATGGGAGCATGTTGAACCAGAATGATCTGGCAGGAAAATTTACCACTCTTAGCCTTCTGATAGTTTTAAAGAATTAGGACCTGCAACATTGCTCCAACTTTTTCCATATTCACCTGTGCCAGAGCATCAATCTATAATCCACTCCCCTCACTGTTCTGGCGGTTTAGAAACATCCCCAAATCTCAAACACTGCCACTGCCACCATTAAATCTCATTGCAACATCACAAAATGGCTGCTCTCTTTTCCATATTCTTCTCTTAACATTTAATTCCAACTGGGGATGTGAAGAACTACACTTGAATGCAGTCTGAATCTAGCTATATAACTATTAGTAGTTTACATACTGTTTCTGAGTCTCATTTTCCTCGTCTGTGAAATGGAGCTAGCAATTCTGGCTCAATGAGGTGTTGGGAGTCCTTAATGTCAGGTTAAAGTGAAGGGGCCACTACTGTACTATAAACGTGTTACAAATAAGATGATGATTGTCATTATCAAGACACCCAGGTAAGATGCCCAAGGACTTTCTTCATTGGGAATATTATCCTTTCATACTGTCTCCAGTGTGTCAGGATTGGAAACCGAATGCCTCCTGTGTTTGAAACTCTATGGTCCATTTTGTGCAAAGTGAAGTGAGTATGACACAGGATAAGAACATTGGATAATATTGGAAGATCTGTGGTTTACTCTTTGTTGTTATTAGTAATTTAAGTTTTCTGACTTCCTGTTTCTCACCTGTGAAAATGGGGAATAAGAGATCCACCTGAAAGATTTGTTTTAGGATTCACATGGGAAAATGTACATGAAAGAGCTTATAAGTTATGTTTTAAAACTATGTGAACGTCAGATGATGATGGAGGGTATGATTCTCAAACATTTTGATCTGGTTGAAAATGCCCAGACCAATCTCTGAGATAATCATTTCAACTATTTGAGTTTTGGTGTTTATAATATTGAACTTTTAGGATCCAGATATAGGGTGGTGTGGGTGGTGTAGAGTCAAAGTGAATGATCTTTCATGGTCCCAAACCCACCTTCACAAATTCACATTCATGCATTTATTTCACCAAGGGTCTGGCTTTCTACGTCTTCCCCAGCTTCCAAGACACACTCAGCATTCTCCAACATCTCTGTTAATCTCTTCTTCCCTGACATTACTTCTTTTCACTCCCTGAAAGTAATTTTTTAAAAGGTTTTATTTATTTATTTGACAGAGAGAAACACAGCGAGAGAGAGGGAACACAAGCAGGGGGAGTGAGAAGGAGAAGTGGGCTTTCTGCCAAGCAAGGAGCCTGATGTAGGGCTCGATCCCACCACTCTGGGATCATGACCTGAGCCAAAGGCAGATGCTTAATGACTGACCGAGCCACCCAGGAGCCCCTGAAAGTAATTTTTAACTCAGCTTTTGTCTTTAACCTTTTTTTTTTCTCTTTCCACACTTTTTCTTTTTCTTTTTTTATGTTTGCTTAGTTTCATAGCTTTGACTAACATGCATTTATTTATTGGGAATATATCAGCCTACCCTTGTACTTTACATAGGTAACTTCTAAATCTCTATCCTTAGTATTTTAATTTCTCTTCTTCTCTACTCTCACAATCTAAACATCATGGTAGACATCTCAAATTCCCATAAGCACTAAAATAAATAAATAAACAGAAATATAAAGCAACCCATAGGATGCCTAACCTGAATCTTCCCACACTGACTTTTTTTGCCTCCTGCTCTTCTGTTAGTGGTCCTACAACTTTCCAGGCTGTAAATTCATTTTTAATTTGAATGGTTGGCAAATTTTGACAATGTTTCCTCCATGATATTTCTCAGACACATTCTCTCCTCTGCATCCCCCCTGAAAAAAAATTTAATTTATATCATCACTCCCTCTCCCCCAGATTACTGCATAGGCACAGTTAGAGCTCCCTGGTTTCAGAATCTTTTGATCTTATTCATCCTGCTCAGATGCTGTCAGAACACTGTTCCCAGAAAACTGGGAGTAGAAGTATGATGATTTTTTTTTAAGATTTTATTTATTTGACAGAGAGAAACACAGCTAGAGAGGGAACACAAGCAGGGGGAGTGAGAGAGGGAGAAGCAGGTTTTCTGCTGAGCAGGGGGCATGATACGGGGCTCGAATCCAGGACTCCACGATCATGACCTGAGCCAAAGGCAGCTGCTTAACAACTGAGCCGCCCAGGTGCCCCTAGAAGTATGATGATTTGATGTGCTGGTATATTCTTGAATTGTTTTGCATCTGTGTTCATGTTAGCTACCTTTTGATACATAGATTTGAAACTGCAGTTATAACTGTATCGTGGAATTATTTCAAGTAGTGTGCAACTCAATGTGTTTATATTTATACACTAGCCTATGAACAACTCAGGAACATTAACTCTTATGTTTGTTTTTGTGTTATTCCAGAATGCAGCAAACTGTGTGACAGATAGTATATACATTAATAAATGTTCATTCAGTCTGTTGACCAACTGAATGATTAATTGTATTATAATTAAGTACATTTAGACCTCATGTACCTTATGCCTGGAACTGGGTTAGCTAATGGGGACTAAGGGTGAATTAACCTGGATTCAGTCCAAAGGGGCATCACTGGGTATTATATGAAGCACAATGAATTAGAATTGTCATAAATATGGCAAGTACTCTAGTTTCAAAGTATTGGTAAATGTAAAAATGGGCCAATCAGCAAAATTCTTGTTTGAAAGCTAATTCTCTATAATGGAAAGTAAGTTTTCCAGTAGATATTCAGGGTATTCAAATAGCATAATTTATAAGTGAATTATTTATCTAGCTCACAAATGAAAGGTTTAAAAAGTGCAGCTTGTGGAGGCACTGAGTGTGGGATTTTTCTTTACTTCCGTAATCACTTATTTTAGTTCTTTCTGAATCTCCCCATTTCACCATAGTAAACAAAGACGTGGATACTCACAATATGAGTAAAGGTCTGGTAAGAAGTGTTTGTAGTAATAAAGGTATGACAAATGTCCATTGTGGGTTTTACTATTCAATGACAACAAAGAGCCTCGTCACAGGAATCTGAAGCATAGAGGCAGAAAGAATTAAAAAGGTTTGGGTGGGGTTAGTTGTTTATAAAGATATTCCTTCATTCAGGATGTCATTTACTGAGCAAATGTTTACCTGCTACTTAGTATGTGCTGGGCTCTATGCTAAGTACATCAGAGATGAATAAACCGCAGTGTTTATGCCTTCAAGGAACACACAGTCAATAGAAAAAGTAGGTATACACATAGATAACTAGCAGTGTCTAGCAGAACATAGGTAATTAACATAGGTAATAAGGAATTACTTATTTATTGAGCATCTATCTATGGCCAGATCCTGTTCTAGGTGCTTGGGATATAGCATTGAACCAAAAAAGACAAAAGTCCCTGCCTCCAAGTTACTTCTGTTCTAATAGGGGAAGGATTTAAAGGTACTGAGAGAAATTCTAATATAGATAAAATGAGAAATACAGATAAAATATTACTAGCATCCTAGGAATGAGAGAGTCCTAGGAATGAGAGATAAAATATTACTAGCATCCTTGGATTGGGGAGAGTCAAGGAACATGAGTCATAAGTTACAGTCCCCATTTATGTTGTCCTTTCTTCTTTTCTGGAGATTCAAAAAGAAATGCAACTCAAGCAGAAAAGCACAGGTGAGTCACAGTCTTCAGTGAGGTGGGCGGGTGCAGGTGTACTGGATCCTCAAGCTTTTATTGTGGCTGAATGGGTTGGGTATGTGGCTGGAAATATGAAGACATAAAGTTGGAGAGTTACACGAGAGTCTAAGGCCTTTAAATGCATGACTATGTAGCTTGGATTTTGTCTTAAAGGCAGAAGAAAGCTAGCGGAGATTTTAAAACAGAAGAATGAGGTTTTCAGGGTGTTGTTTTCAGAAAGATGGATACGGTAGTGTCAATGAAGACAAGAAAAAGGGATTGGAAGCTAAGGCATCCTTCTGTTCATTTAAAATAGTGAATAAATGTGCATGTGGACCTATTTTCGTCTAAGAGCTGAAGTGGCATTTGTCTCCACATGCTATGCTTCCAAGTTTGTGATCTTGAAGAAGACGCCAAGATATTGGAGAAGAATATTCTGGAAAGGCAAGACTGTCTCCTTTGACATTTATAAAGTTCCTGAGGTGGTTCTACTTTCTCTAGGAAATACAATAACAGTCATTCAGGAGGAAGATTTCAAAGTCCCCACCAGCTGCTGAGTCATGGGTAGCAATGGGTCCGTGCTCAGAAGGGTGTGTGGGCATGAGGGCTCTACCTCTCTGCCTCTGTGAGAAGGGAAGGCATTTTGGTTTCCCGAGTATCTGGCTCCTTTCCATTTCAAAAGTTATTCTAGCCCCTTATTTTTTATCTCTAAGCTGAAACGAGAAGAAGGAAGCATAGGGATGAGTAGAAAATACCACAGCTTTGCTCGTAATAGTTATTGTCAGGAGAGGGAGAGAAATGCAGTGGAAGCAATACAGACGAGGCAGTGACAGATACATAACTGTCTCCCAAGGGTGCCAAACAGGAAAGTTGACACCCTCTTACATACTCAAGGCCAGGGTAAGTTGGGAAATAAGAAAAACAAAAACAAAGCAAAAGATAAGACACAAGGAATAACAACATTAAAAAACACACAAACACACAGATGGTTGTTAAGTTGTTCCCAGCCAGCTTAGTGCAAAACTGTATCAAATAACTGAATTGGCAGATGGAGTGGAAGAATCATCCCAAGCCAGCTTAGGCTAGGCCTCTGACATAGCCTTGTAGGTAGAGAGCATCCTGGGGCCTTGTGTGAAGATCTTGGAAGACCTTGAACTTTTTTTTTCTTTTTTCTTTCTTTCTTTCTTTCTTTCTTTCTTTCTTTCTTTCTTTCTTTCTTTCTTTCTTTCTTTCTTTCTTTCTTTCTTTCTTTCTTCTCTCTCTCTCTCTCTCTCTTTCTTTCTTTCTTTCTCTTTCTTTCTTTTGAGGGTTCTTTATATTACTCAACTCCCATTTTATTATTTATTTTTTTCCCCCTTTCTCTCTCTCAATTCACTGGACTAATTTGGGTGCCAAACAGGAAAGTTGACACCTTCTTACATACTCAAGGCCAGGGTAAGTTGGGAAATAAGAAAAACAAAAACAAAGCAAAAGATAAGACACAAGGTGGGTCTATCTTCCTGTGGGTCTTAGGTAGGGAGAAACTTTCAAGACAATTTTAGGGAATGATGTAGCTGTGAAGAGCTATAGAATATTTGTGAAATTGTTTTAATTTTCAAAACTGGATAATTTACTGTGCCTTAGTTTTTCCTATTTACTTAGGCACATTTTTCTTTCTGGCATGTTTTTCACTGTGCAGTGAACATCTAGTCATTCTTGAAAACCCAGTTTGGATTTAACTGCCATGTGGAGCTTTCATTTTCCTTCACAGCCTAAAGCTACTCATGATTTTGTAATTCCAAGATATATTTTCATTTCTAGAAATTATAAGGCATTTAATATTTAATATCTATCTTTCCCTCTAACTAGACCTGAGGGTTAGGGCTATCTGACTCATCTTTGTTTTCCCCACAGCAAATAACACAGCTCTTGATATGTTAAGGGCAGACAGTATAGAATAATAAAATAAACAAATGCATAAATGAATTGATTGATCTCTTCCCTTCTCTTCCTGTCACTCTACCTGTAACTAGGACTTTTTAGAGAACTTTGAGGATCTGCCACTCCTGTGCACTCTCTTTGTGGCTCGTCCCGTGGGAATTTGCCTGGTCTTTGCCATGTAGATCTCTCTCTCTCTCTCTCTCTCTCTCTCTCTCTCTCTCTCTTTTTTTTTTCTTGGCTGGAGAGTGATCAGACCTGGGTGTTGGAAGTCAGATTTACCACTGAGTCACAGTGCCTCTGGGCACTGTGGCTCTGCTCCGTGTGAAAGGTCTTTCTACAGCATTCTTCAGAGGTGAGCTTTCTAATTAGCTTTCCCTTATAAGGTGCCAGAGGGGACGATTGGTCAGCATTGGGGCCCACAGATGGAGAAACGTGGCCAACAGACTTTGCCTACGGCTCTTGGGTGGGCTGAAGGCTCCCAGTGAACATGTGGTGAGAATGGAATGACTCAGTGCTCTACTTCCCACCCTGGGTGTCCTCACCCATCAGCTCTCTTCTCTCCACCAGGCCTGACCCTCAGGAACATGGAACAGAGTGACGTGAATCTATGACTGAGCTACTGGCCATGTTCTGCTTTGGTACGAGGACATGCAGGTTATGTGACTTTGTCTTTAAAGGGCTAGAAGAGTATGGGATGCTTCTCTGAATCGCTTAGATTCCTTGCTTGGGACTTCTCCCCAGGCAAAGAGCACCTGGAGGCCTAAGAATTTACAGAATGGTAGAGAAATGGAGTGATAACTGAAGAGCAATAACACTCTCATGCATTATGCCTTTTGACTGGTTAAAAGACTTGTATCCCACTCTATACAGCTTTATGAAATATGACATTTAAATAATATCTCTTTAGGATAAAATCAATAAGTACTTTGGTGTTAAAAATTGGAAAACATGAAAAGAAAAAGAAGTTTACTTATAATCCAACCATTTAAAAATGACTACTGTTGGTTTTAGGGATTTCTACTTTACATATTTTCATAGCTTTTCATAGCATAAGAAAAGGATAATCATAATCCTCCACTGATGGGTTACAGGACTTAAGACTGTAAGGTACCTTGAAGAGTGGTTTAAGAATGGAAAGATTAAGTAGTCTGATCATTTACAATGTGATATTGGTTACATCTTAAAATTTCTATTGATCTTTAGTTTTTCCCTCCAAAGAAGGTAAGAGAATTCAATGCCAATGTCAGCATTATATCAAAGTCCCGAGATGAAAGCTGATATTTAAATTCCAAGTACTAATGTGATGGAAAATTCATGTACATTTAATGGACAAAGACATCAGCTAAATTAACCTTTAACTTTAAAACGTGTTTCCAGGGTTCCTATGAATTACGGGACTATTTAATGAATTATTTACTTGATCCCTATGCCTTTCTATTTGGTCCCAAATTTCATGGTCTAAGAAGGGAAAGGCCGTGCTGGAGGGTGGGGAGGTAGCTCAAAAGACGGTGAACTGAGTGGATCAGCTATCATTTTGATCCAGGAAATATCCAGTGAATGGATCATGACATTAACCGGCCGTGCACTAATAGCTAGCTATAGCATAAAAGGCAGTTTTCTGCTTTCAAATGACCTCACATCTCATGATCTGAACACCTTTTTCTGTGGCGCTCACGCCTTTTCCTCTGATGCCAAGAGGTCTTCACAAGGGAGCTCCACCTGGAATAGGCCTAGTTTGAAGGAGCTGGGACAATGTCCATTCATGATCAGAGGAATGGCATCCACATTCAGTACCTACATCTGCAGACCAGGCAAGTGGCTGAGGTAGGGAAAGAAAAGGATTCTGCGTTCTCATCTTTTCATCTCTGGTCTGTGATCTCTTGAGATTTTTTTTAATTATTCTGTATTTATTTTGGTTAGAAATTTCCTTCTATTTAAGAAGAAACTTTGACTCTGAGCAGAGAAAGCAGAGTAGGATGTAGAAGAAAAGGGCCCGAGCTGACAGCACTGCCTTAGCCATGGGCTCTGGGCTCAGGGTGAGAGAAAACTTTTGTATCTACTATTTGATGTAGAACTGAGTTTTAAGGTGAAAAACAGCAGACTCATAGGACAGACATTCCATCTAGGAATAAAGACGAGGCATTAGTGGGGACATTCTTCATAGTATATCATATTGTGGGTCGGCAGCAAAAAGCAGAAAACATCTCAGGTCTATAATTTACAAACATTCCCGAACACTGTTGTTTAAATGAACTTTGTGGAGGAACAGTGATGACAATGATGGGAGTGACTCTAATTTCTCCTAGCCTATCAGGTGTGTTCTGTGTGTCATCTGACAGGCATCATCCCCTCTACAACCCTGTAAGATCAGACTCGCATAGTCACTTGCCCAGGTGAGAAAGATGATGTTCATACAGAAGGTGAACCAATCTCCCAAGATCACCCAGCTTCTTAGTAACTGGGCTAGAAAATGGGGTTTTCACAGCCTGTGAACAGTCTTTCATTACTTGCTCTCCAGGTTTCAGGTGAGAACCTTGCATTGGGCCCATTGTCTCTGCTGCAGCCCCTGAACAGAGAACACAGGATAAAGCCTGGAGTTCTCTGGACACTTCAGCACCTCAAGGGAGGGCCACAAAGCCCTTGGGAAGAGACCCAGCTTCACTGGGTGGCAGAGCTGGGGGTGAGGGGCAGCAGAGGCCACAGCCTGAAGAAGAGCATGCGACCTCTTCAACAGTAAATCATGTCCTGAGGTGGGGGAGGTGGGAGGGGGTGTCAGACTGCCTGCCTGAGGGAAGAGGGCTGTGCCAGCAGCTGCATCGGGGCTCGGGTGGGAGACAAGTGGCCGACAGCCATTTCCTGGATGTGTCCGGGCAGATCAGAGCTCACTTTCCTGCCTTCAGCCCCCAAACAAGTACTTGTTTTATTATTATTTAGAAAAGAGATTATCTTTTGACAAAAGTGGCACCAATACCCCACCAACCTGATTAAAAACAGGATGAAGATGAAATGATTTCTCTATCCCTCTGTCCCATGAAGCCGACATGCCCCAGGGAAATGGCCCTCTCCCAACAGCAGTCCAGGAAGGCCGAAGAGCTGAGACCATGGCTGGCTTCCCAGAGGGTTTGGGGGGTGGGGAGCAAATGCTACAGTTAATTACGTTAGCTCAGTTAGCGGTGGCACACACCTTGGGACCTGCTTGCCTACCCTTGTCTGGAAAAGGACCCCCTGCACCTTGATGGGGAAGCTGGTGGATTGGAAGGTATAAATGTTCAGTAGTGACCTCCCCTCAGAGCCCTCATGTCTTAGAGGTAAGTGAGGGAACTGGAAACAGATCAATCTCTCACAGCACAGTCTGTGAAGCAGCCTGCCCTTCCTAATGGTTTTCAGCTCATTCCATTGGGTAGGAACACAGTCTTCCCTCAGCACCTTGTGAATGATCAGAGGTGGTGCTTTATCAGATTCCGTCTTGGGTAATGAGGCTTTGTTTGCCCTCCTTCCATGGAACACGGACTAAGGACAGGACCCTGTCTGGGGAGGCGGGAGGTGGGAGGTAGGCCAGGGAACAGGACAGCTGTTTACCTTGGCTCCACACTCTCACTTTCTACCCTCACAGGGAATCTTCTAGAAGTCTGGGCTCAAGGGCAAAATCTAATGGCCTATTGGACATTTACCTTGAGTGAGTTGCTTAAATTTTCTGAGATTTGGTTTTGTATTTGTTAAAAAATATGATTCTACAAACTGCAGTGATGGAGAACGCCCCATGCTTGGCAGGGTGCTGGGGCGAGGGGGCATGGCTGCAAATGGCAGCCTTGGGGGGTGGATACTGTGTCCCATGGCAGCCACAGCGACTGCTGTGGTTATCAAAACCCATAGAACTGTACCCCAAAAAGGGTGTGTACATTTACAACATAAATCGTAAGAGTGATGAAGGTAACTTTTCACAGGTCAGTCACAAGGATAAAGATGATAAACATTTTGAGAGTGCCTAGCACAATGAATGACCTGTGTATATCCCAAATATATAGCATGTTTGGGTCTCCCCCCCTTTATTTCAGAGGCTTTTTTCCTCATTCGTAAAATGGGCATTGACATATTACGTCTTGTGAACCTAACAAGTCTTTTCTTCTTCACAAGCATGGTCCAATAATATGAGACTACGAACACAAATACTTTATCGGGGCTCAAAATGTAGCCATTCGTTCACTCATTCATTGACATATTCTAATGACTTTGTTGAGTTAGGTCCTGTTGGAGGCCTTCCTGGATCAGCATGACAGACTGAGTCCCTGTCCTAAGATAGCTCCCTACCCAGGGAGGGACACAGACACGAAAGCAGTGTAGTGAATGCTACATAGGTTAAGGCCCAGTGTCCATAGGAATATTTCTAAGGACATGTACTGTAGCCCTTTACCTAAATGCGTTCTGAAATGAGGTTTGGAAGACAAGGAGATGGGCCCAAGAGGCAGCTGGGGAAGAGCAATGGTACTGTAGGCTGCAGCAACTACCTGTAGAAAGATCTGGAAGTGAAGGAGACCAAGGCTCATTCCAGAACAGATCATCTTTCAGTCCAGCTGGGCTTGGGATGCATCATTTTGAAGGTTCAAGCCTCAGCCTTGGGGTGGACTGAATGACTATTAAAAAGCCTTCCAACCCCATGGTATATATTTCCTTTTTTTTTTTTTAAGATTTTTATATATGTATTTGACAGAGAAGCACAGCTAGAGAGGTAACACAAGCAACAGGAGTGAGAGAAGGAGAAGCAGGCTTCCCACCAAGCAGTGAGTCCGATGTGAGGCTCATCCCTGGGACTTCCGGGATCATGACCTGAGCCAAAGGCAGACACTTGATGACTGAGCCACCCAGGCGCCCCAAACCCCATGAGTATATATTTCTATGACTATTTTTGGCTCCCTCTTTGCACCCACTTGTAGGCAACTGTAGCTTGATCCTCTTTTCCCCTAAAGTATCTGGGCCAGGACCTAAGAGGAGGACTCTCCCCTGAGGAGTGTGGCCTTGTAGTTTCCTTGCATTGGCTTTTGCGTATCACCCGCTTCCAGCATGAGGTTTTCACCACCAGGTGGGAGGTAACAGGAACGATGGAAGGGATTCAAATCCTCCAAGGTTGCTAGATGACGTCAACCCAATTACCAGAGACAGCACTATCTGCCTGGTAATGGCCTTCGGGTATCTGCACCTGTGGGGATCTGGGTGGAATTCTTTGATGTGACACTTGGCTGGCAGAAGTTTGGTTCCTCTCTGGCTCTGCTTTCCTCTCCTGGAAAGGAAGAAGCATCAGCAGTGGGACGAAGCCCCTGCGACCTTAATAGAGTCGCAGTAATTGTAAGGGAGTCCTGCAGATGTGGGTATTCTGCTGAATCCATGCTTAAAGGTGAGGACTCATTCCCACCGCGATTCACCATGGTGGGTAGACTAGTTACCAAATGCTTCTGGGCTATTTGGAAATAGCCGTTTCCCCCAGCCTGGCCCCTGGACCACCACAAACCCTGCCAGCTCAATCCCTTTTCTAGGACCCGTGGGACAGCCTTATCATCCAGCAACTGATGGGGTAAAGCCTGCCATAAAGGGCATACTTCAGACCCTGCCCCAGCACTTTATTTGCTCTGATTGGTTAAAGGTTACTAGTTGTTATAAATTGTAAATATCACCTCTCTAAAAGACGGAGGACAGGGGCACCTGGGCAGCTCAGTCAGTTAAGCATCTGCCTTTGACTTGGGTCATGAGGGTGGGGTCCTGGGATCGAGCCCCACGTCTATCTTCCTGCTAAGTGGGGAGTCTGTTTCTCCCTCTTCCTGCTCATGCTCACTCTCTCTCTTACTCTGCAATAAATATATTTTAAAAATAAATAAAAATAAAAATAAAAGAGGACAATTGATCAACTGACTTCCCTGTGCAAATCATTTCTTCTTTCTGGATTTCTATTAGTCAATAAAAATAAAAATTATTATCATTTTATTAGGTATGCGGGGTTTTTAGACTTGTTGGTTTTGTAGGTCTCTTCCATCTTTAACATTCTATGATTTGTAAATTTATGAAGAAATTCAGGATCCCGTATCTGTGGTCTGACTGGTTCCAGGACATATTCCAGGGGAAGGCATTGGAAGTCTGCCTCTGATATATATAGGAACTTCTCAGAATCATAGATCATAGCCCTTCAAGCTGGGGGCAACCTGGCGTCCACCCAGCAGGCTATCTGGAATGTTCTAGGGAGACCAGAGGCAGATGAGTGGGGTAAGTGGACAGGGCTCCAAAGTCCAGACTTCTGCTTCAACCCAAGAGCCTGATTTTTCCTGTGTTATGCAGCAGTATTCTTCCCAAGATTTTATTTAAAACTGTTTCTGTGTCTAGGGACCAAATCCTAAAATCCCTAAATCATGGCATGGCAAGCTGTTTTCACTATGGTTTTTGACAAGATTATTTAACATCTTAGAGCATCAATTTCCTTATCTGTAGAATGGAACCAATGATACGAAGTTTAAAAGGTTTGAGAGCACAACAAAGCATTCAGCACAATGTCTGGATCCAGCTAGGGGTTTGTTATTTATTAGTTGGCTCTCAATCCAAACCATGCTTCTTTCCACGAGGTGGGATCCGAGTTCCCAGAGCTGCCCTGAGAAGACTCAGAAAGAGGTAAAGCATTCACGTACACAGGCAGGCACACGTGTGCACACACACATACACACACGTACACCACCAGGAACTCAGAAGGAGGTAAAGCATTCACGTACACACACACACATACACACACACACACACACACACACACACACACCCCATCAGGAACTGCCAGGAGCTCATTTCAAAAGTAACAATTACACTTGCAACACTCCTTATTGCTGTGTTACCAAACAAGATGACAACAGCAAAAACTTATTCAACCACAACTGCAGAGGGCGATCGTGCCGATAACACCGCAACACGGTGGATTTGGTTACTGCAGAATAACTGGCTCCCGTTTGTAGCCACACAGTAGCTGTACAGGAGAAGCTGAATAACCGGTCTGGTCCCCCACACGCAGGGTGTGGTGGCAGCAGCACCTCGAGTGTCTCCATGAAACGGACTCATCCAGCCCCTTGCTGTCTCCTTCCAGGCACCCTCTGCAAGATGGTGGCTGACTTGTTTCTCTCACCTGAGATAGCGTGGCAATAGGTAGAAAACTGTGCGCATCTTAATTCGGATTACTTCCCATTCCTGAAGGGCTATTGCTTTTCCAAATGGAACAGCCTAGAACCTCCTGGAATCTCCCTTCTGTTAAACCATCCGTTCTCATATGACTAATTTGAGAATCCACCCACTCTGGGGGCCATTTGGTGGGTGTGAGGAAAGATTTGCAAGCAGTGTTCTAATCACAAATTGTATCAATGCAGGGTTTTGTAATCTGATGGGGATTGGCCCGCCCTTGGTGTCATTTTCCAGGCTGCTAGGACAATTTATCCCTGGGCTGGGGTTCAATGCTAGCCCAATAATGAATCGTCTGTGTCAGCTCCGTTCAGTCATCTGCCTTCTCTGCATTTCCTCACGTATGGAATTCTCATGTCTCTTGGATGTACTGTTTTTTTTTCCCCCTCAGTTGTGACTTGCACAATGCTTCTCTTTGCCTCTTATTGTTTCCTGACTTTCAAGCCAGTTTAATAACAACTTTGGATTCTGTGTCTTCCCTAGCATTGACTGGTGGGCTTGGAGAATACCACAGACTATAGCGTCCTTAAACAGCACCGAGTCCAATGCCTTCACCCCACAACTGGAGAAAATAAGAGCTAGAGGGAGAAAGTACCCAAATTCAGAGCAGCTAACCTAAAACTGATGCTCATTCAGGTGCCCTCTCTACCATGTGCTTTCAGTCCTTCACTGAATCATATATGCATGCCTTCAATAAATATTTCTTGAATTCTGCTCTGTGTCATGTATGATTTTATTTAAAGTCTGGAAATACAGTAATGCATAAAATTCCTGCCCTAGAAACTACATTTGGAGTGGAGAGAGACAGGCAGACAAAATAATTTAGGTGAACTGTAAAAAGGTTGTCAGTGTTGTGAAAACTACAGCAGAGAAAGGATGTCAGCTGCAGGAGTTCAAGTAAAAAGAGACGTCACCAAAGAAGGGGAGCTTTGATCCTTACTGTTGGACAGGAGGGATGAGCCGTGTGAACACTGGAGGGGAGAAAGGGTTAGGCATAAACAGCAGTGCCTACAAAATAGTAGTGCATACAAAACAGTGCAAGCAAAGGCCCTGAGGCAAGAACACGCTGGGCATGTTCTAGGAGCAGTAAGGAGACCAGTGACACTGGAGCTGAGTGAGGAGGGAATAAAAAGGAGGTGAGGGTGTGGAGATGACTGTCTCAGTCTCCTGGGCCATTGAGATCGAAAACCAGTGATAGATTTTGAGCAGAGGAGTGACAAGGCCTGGCTTATGTCTTAAAAGATTGACTGGCTTTTCTGTTGAGTACACTCAACAGTGGAAGTAAGGAGAGAGGTTAGGAGGCTGCTGCATTTATTCAGGGAAAGACAAAGGTTACCTGCACCAGGGTGGGGAGAGAGGAGGTGGCACTAACACAGCTACCATGGAAAGCAGGGAAGATGGACTTGAGCTCAGTAATTAGGATATTGAGAAGGGTCCTGGAAAGAAACAAAGACTGGAGCCTGACTATGCAGCAGGGAGACCAGACTTAGCTTATGGTGATAGCAGGTCAGAGGAGGGTTCCTGGAGGAAGAAGCATCCTAGACTAGAGTGAACATGGGGTGTAGGGTGACCAGCTGTCCAGGTTTCCCTGGGGCCACCCTGATTTAAACTCTTTTTTTTTTTTTTTAATATTTTACTTATTTATTTGACAGAGTGAGAGATCACAAGTAGGCAGAGAGGCAGGCAGGGAGAGGAGGAAGCAGGATCCCTGCTGAGCAGAGAGCCCGATGCGGGTCTCGATCCTAGGACCCTGAGATCATAACCTGAGCTGAAAGCAGAGGCTTTAACCCACTGAGCCACCCAGGCGCCCTGGTTTAAACACTCTTAACCCTTCCCCTCTCCCGCCCCCAGGCCTGGGACTGTTGGCCAAGCTGCCTCCTGGGTGAGCTAGTGAAGCTTGGGGAGGTGGGAGCCTGAGAGCTGAGAGGGCTCCAGGCAGAGAACAGAGGTCAGCTGAGAGGCAAGAGAGGACAGTGCGTGGGGCGAATCACGGGGAGAGGAGGCTGTAGACAGGGGCCTCGATGTGCCTGGTTCTGTAAGCCTTGAAAATAAAACAGCCATAGAATTTGTTTCGATGTCAGTGGAAGGGTTTTAAACAAGGAGCGGTAACTCTAATAATTTGGTAGTTCTTGCTTGCATTTTCTTACTTGTAAAAGAGCTATAAAGACCCCCATCATGGTTTTTTATCCAAAGTGAAGAGCAAGAAATCCATAACCAGAGTAGGAAATAAGTTTCTGTTCCAGCTGAGTGTTCAGTGGCAACCAGGAGTCCTCATGTCCAATCAGGTCATCTTCTCAATGGAACCAGATTATCTTTCCTCCTCTTTTCTCTATTTGCATCAATGACATTGTTTTCCTAGGTTCAACATCTCAGACTCGTGAATTTAATTTTCTTTTTTGGTGATTCTGTCAGCTACTAAAGTCCTTATTTCTTTTTCTTCAACATGTCTCTCCTTAATCTTTTACCCTTTGTCCCACTGCCGCCAGTTGGATTCAGGGTGTCTTCGTGTAGTACCGTGGCGATAATGGGCGAAGGGGAGTGCGTGTGTGTCATAGAGGAGAATGCGTGTGGGTGTGGTGGAGGGTAATGAGATTAGGCTTCTCTGGGTGCAGGCAATAAGGGGGTGTGTTGTCTATAGGGAATTTATTTATTTATTTAAAGATTTTGTTTGAGAGAGAGAGCACAAGCAGGGGGAGTGGCAGGATGGGGGCGAGAGAGACAGCATTAGTGAAGGGAGGGGGTCCAGAGAGAGAGAGGGAGAGGCAGTCTCCCCTCTGAGCAGGGAGCCCTATCCAGGCCGATCCCAGGACCCCGGGATCCTGACCTGAGCCAAAGGCAGACACTTAACTAAAGGAGCCACCTCGGTGCCCCATCTATAGGGAATTTAAAACCAGTCATTTTAAAAGTCAGTCGGCTTTGTTTCATTTCTACATGCCAGGAAGTGATGACAATCATAAAGTCTCCTCCCCACTAGAGCAGAGAACTCCCTCCCATTTACTCTCCACCCCTGACTTTAATTTCTGTAATATTTTCTTCATTGGTCTCCCTAATTCCTGTCCCCTTTCTCCCAATCCCTCCTAGGCAGCTGCAGCATCCAACACTGCTCATTAGCTTCCCCAAACCTCAGAATCCTCCCTGAGGCTTGCAGGGTCAGCCCCAACACTGCAGTCTAGTCCAGCTCTTCGTCAGGCCCTGGGCAGCCTGAAGCCAGCCCGACAGCTGAAACTGATCCTGTTACCTGCGTCCCAAGCTCTTTGCTGTGACAGCCTATGTCATCAGAGCCTGGTTTCCTGCTGCAGGAGCTGGGACGAGACCGAGTTTTGGATCCCAGCACGGGCGGACACTGCTTGTGTGACCTTAAACAAGTCACTTTCCCTCTGAGGGCCTCAATTTCCTTATTCATCAAATTAGGGCCATCATGGGAGTAAAACTGAAGTCACAGGGAAGCAGGAACCATCAAATGAGATCACCGAGGGAGAGCGGCCGCCCAGCAAGGGAGGTGAGGCCTGATGGCATAGCAGCCGCCACTGATACCCTGTCCTCGGCCCCAGCAGGCGAGGCCTCCGCCTTTACTGCCCATTTTATGTTCCCGCCTTGCATTTTTGCCATCCCACATTCTCCTTACTTTAAAGAAACAGCTCGAGACCAACTTCCTCAAAAATTCCTCCTTGCTGTTTAAGCCTGCCCCCATCTTGCTCTCTCTAAAAACCACCAGAGCACGCATCCTCTGTGTTGACACAGGATCCTTGCATAGCCTGCCTTTTCCCACCTGGCCTGTAAGTGCCACCTCTTCTGTTTAGCGACCCTCTCAAGGTTGAACACACATTTGATGTTAAATCAAGACTTATCAAAATGAATGAATGAATGAATGAATGAACCTCTTTTTTTACCCCTTACTGCAAAGTTTGCTGATAGTGCCATCTGCTGCTAAGCTTTGATTCTGTGTTTTCTACACCATGGAAAAAAAAAGTGTGAGAAGTTTTAGGAAAAGGAATAGGACTGGGGGAAAAAAATGTGCCTTCCAAAACGTTAGCTCAGAAAAGCCACTGAAATGTCCCAGTGCAGGGAGGTGAGGAAGTCAGAATGAGGTGACTGCAGGAAGACCAGGATCTCTTAGATTGGTGATTGGCAACCAATTTGGAATTAAAATACCTTTTCAAATTTGTAGAACAAGTTTCCTTTCTCCTGTGCCCCGCCCCAGCATGAAAGGTGTTGTTTATGGCCAGAGATAATTTTTAAATCTAACTGTATGAAAATTAACTTTGAAGATTTCAAGATGCTACATGGAAGAATGCATTAAAAAAATATCATGAGAGCTGAAAAGGCATTGCTGGAGAAATCACGGTCCTCTTCGTTTTTCTTCTTTTTACACATTCTCATGTAATAAAAATAACAATTGCCTTTTAATGATTGCCTGCTAGTTGTTTGACAATTTCCTTCCTCTGGTTCAAGTAAATCTTCGGATAACTCAACACACAAGTATTACTTGCTCTTTTTTTTAAAGATTTTTAAAATATTTTATTTATTTATTGAGAGAGAGAGAATGAGTGAGAGTGAGCATGAGAAGGGAGAATGTCAGAGGGAGAAGCAGACTCTCGGCGGAGCAGGGACCCCGATGTGGGACTTGGACCCCGATGTGGGACTTGATCCCGGGACTGCAGGATCATGACCTGAGCTGAAGGCAGTGGCTTAACTGACTGAGCCATCCCTGCGCTTCTATTACTTGCTCTTTTACAAAGCCATTGAATATGAGAGGATAAGAAACGTGTCCGTAATTAGAGAGCCTAGAAAAGGCTGCATATATCCCACATCTGGGGGCACAAAGCCTGCACTCTTTCTTGCTGCTCTACCCTGACTCTGTGATGGTGATCTGGGCCGGGGGTCAGACGACCTGGGTATAAGCCCAGATTCTACCAGGAACCTTGGTAGAAAGCTGGGTAAGTAAATTTATTCTCTGGGCTTCTGGATCCCCAACTCTAAATTCTATAAGGGGTGTAGGACCAGATGCTCTCCAAACCCCTTCCAACTTGGGAGCCTACTGTTTGCAGTGGCCTTGATTTGCTGAATCATAAATACAGAACATCACTGTGTCTGTGATTTTCCCTTGAGCTTCCAACACCACCATCATCCTTCTAGTCTAAACAGCTCTGGACAGGTTAGTGTGGCCTTCGGATAAACAATAACCCAAAACACCGTATGGTGAGCTTTGAAGGCCACTCTGATCTCTTTTCATTTAATTTGTAAATCATTTTGCATGTAAATGATGCATTTTTTTCCCACAGAGCATTGAAAACATGATGTATATTCTATGCTGACTCTGAAGGCCGTGTAGTTTGAAGCTTTCATTAGGCCAATATATCACCTTTGACAGATCTGGCAATGGGTTTTGAGTTGTAAGTGCCTTGGTAGGCACGGTGGGCCAGGGTGATGGGCACAGCTCGACAGAGCAGAGTCCCCAGAAGCAGAATCTCCACATGGTGCTGAGCTTTTGAAGCGGCTCACTGGTGCTTCAAGGCCAAGTTCATGGTACAGGGAGCAACATCTGATGTACTTTTATTACACTTAGAGACAAAAATCATTACACAGATGCCAAATGTCTGGAAGAAAAATCCGTACCCTGTGCTCAGCCCTGCGGCCTGGAAGTTCAGGGGAGGCTCAAAGTGCTCCCTGGGAGGAAACCAGAGCCTGTTTGAGCACAGCCGTCATCATAGCTGGCCAGACTCCTGGTGGCGGCCATCCTGCTGAAGACAGTAGCCTCCTTCTAGATTTCCATTGGGGGGGTGTGGAGTGCTGAGTCCAGGGTCACGGAAGTCCACATGAATGCCTCCTGTCTCCTAGCAATTCCTAAAAAAATGGTCAGAACTGCAGTTCCTGACAGAGTCCAAACACTCAGTTTCCACTCAGGAAACTGACATTTACCGTGACTTTGACTTGAGGCAAAGCATTTGTCTACTCCGGGCTTCTTTTTCCCTGTATGTGAATCATGACCTCGTCTACTGGAAGGTAGCAGAACACTTAGGGACCAGCACATTATAAACAATGAAGAGACATGGACTCTCTTCCAGGAATCTTGACACTCCCCAGTCAAGGGAGGGCCGATAATGCCTTCGTGACTGTTCTTCACTTGTACTAAGTAGCTAAAAACAGGACACATTTCAAATTATGACTACTCAGAACCCAATTTACCAGAAACATTGTTATGACTTTATCTTGGATACTGAGGGAGAAAAAACTCAATAGGTCTTATTTACTTACCAATATTCACTTCAAAGAAATGTAATTCTAATTCATATTATCTTTTGGTTTTTTTTAAGATTTTATTTATTTATTTGACAGAGAGAAACACAGCTAGAGAGGGAACACGGCAGGGGGAGTGAGAGAGGGAGAAGCAGGCTTCAGGGCTTGATCCTGGGGCTCCAGGATCATGCTTAACCACTGAGCCACCCAGGCGCCCCTAATTCATATTATCTTGTGAGAATAACAGGTCTTGAAACTCTGAACTTCAAATCGAGTAGAAATACTGGTGTCCGTTAGTAAACATTGTGGAATGCTGGAATATCACGAGGGGCTCAGGATGTTATTCTCGTGACCAGAAGCCTTGAAGTTGGCTTCTAAGCCTTGGGCCTCTATAATTTATACTTTTTTTTAAAACTTTTTTTTAAAGATTTTATTTATTTATTTGACAGAGAGAGAGAGAGATCACAAGTAGGCAGAGAGGCAGGCAGAGAGAGGAGGAAGCAGGCTCCCTGCTGAGCAGAGAGCCCGATGCGGGCCTCGATCCCAGGACCCTGAGATCATGACCTGAGCCGAAGGCAGAGGCTTTAACCCACTGAGCCACCCAGGCGCCCTCTATAATTTATTCTAAGTCTAAGCAATGTAATTGCCTAACACCTTCAAAGGCATTTGAAAAGCTGAACAAACCAAAAACAGGTACAGGGACCAAACAGAGTAACTGTGATTGGACACTTACGACACAACGTCCTATTCAGTCCTTTGGTTTGAAATGAGGCAAAGGAGATGGCTCTTGTTGGAGATGGTTTACTTCCAAGGATTCCCAAGCATCTGAAACCCCGTTCCCTGCCCGGCATTGGAAGAGATGTCCTCACTAAAAGTGTTGCACAGATTTCTGGTCTTACTAAAAGCTTCACTAATTTTACCAAATGCTTTAGGTGTTTCAGACAATGTACCTGAGTGTCCTCACGCTGGCTGGAATACGTTATTTCCATTTCTGAGATAAAAGGTGAAGAGTTTGAGAGTGGACTGCCTCCAGGCCATGTGAGATAGGAAGTTTCTTGGACTTGCAGGCAGAAATGTAGGTCACTGGAAGAGCCCCTTGAACGATGAGGTTTATTTCTGTTTCCCCGACACTCGCTGTTTCTCTACTCTTTAGTAAGAATCGTGGTCGTTGGCAGCTTCACCCCACCCACTTAAATATACCTCCTCATAAGGAAATAAAACTTCCTTTTATACTGGTATTTATTTGGACTTTCACAGCATTCATTAAAGTGCTTTCCCAGGGCGATCCGCAGTAAAGATCCCATTCCACGCCCCCTCCAAAACACCAACTTTTATATGAACTCTCTCTCTGACAACTTAATGTTTCAGAACCCCGGGAATCATCGAAGTCAAATCCCATACTTTTTCAGTGGAGGACACTCTGGTGGAAAGAGAGGTCATATGGCTCATTTCTGCTTATCAGTGGCAGAGCCGGGACTCAAGACCCTGCTAGACCGTCGCCTTTTCTGTGAAGCTTCCCCTCTTTGCAGCTACTCCCTTCTCGCTCCCTTCACACGGCCTTTTGTTGATCACCACTTCTATTATGACCAATTATCCCAGCACTCATTCACCTCATTTTGTATTGCTTCATTTGTTTGTATTTATTTCTTTTTCTTTTAAGAATTAGCATTTTTGTTTTTTTATTTTATTATTATGTTAGTCACCGTACAATCCGTTGTTAGTTGTTGATGTACCGTTCCACGATTGTCTGCATACAATACAAACAATGTATTTCTTTTTCTACCTTACTTTGAATTCCTCAAAGGAAGGGATGGAATCTTAGTCATTTTTGAATATCTCCTTAAACCCACTGGGGAGTAGTCACTCAAAAACTGTCTGATTAATGAATTCATGAGTGACCAGAGCTTCACTATAACCCTCTGCTGTGACTATTCATTTTCCTGTTTACAAAATGAAGATGGCTCTGATGTGTCTCTCAGGATAATTGTGTAGTTACATATGATTGCCAAGTGCTTCAAGACCATAAAAAAGCTTTATAAATGCCAACCATGATTACAACCCTTTGAAACAATGGGATGTATGATTTACAAGTGGAAAAAGATGAGACATAGCAGGTAATGCCTCTTCCCTGGTTCTCATTTCTATCCCCACCTACCACCAGGTAGTAATTCTGAGATAGACACTTCAACGTGGGAGAAGAAGGGTGAGTTTAACTACAAGCTGGCTCGGGTTTCCAAAGCCTCTGCTGCCATACTGCCATCAAGAGGGGAAAGCACCTAAATTTGACAAGAGGAGTCAAGGGCAAGAGTTCCCCAATAGATGGAGGATATACAGTTCACTGTTGAAGTAGAGGCTGGCATGAAGAAAGCAGATGGGTGGCCCTTCCAAAACAGATGACTGAGGAGGACCCATCAAGTGGAAAGGCTCTCAAACTCGGCTCTTGTCACCTTTTGTTCCCTCTCCTCTCAGGTACATCATATCAAGTGGCTAGAAAAGGTGTGTTGTGTATTGAATGAAAGGAGCATTCAGATTTCCCTCCTAGCAATGTGTGGCAGGAAAAGAGAGGGCAAGAACGTCTTGTTTGGTTATTTTTCCTGTGAGCCCTTAACCACATTTTGAAGACAGATGACTCGCCATGCCAATTTTTTTACATGGCGGATGCCATCCATTGCAGAGCAAGCCAAGATCGATGATCAGATTGTTCCAGACTTGACACTGTTTGGCCTCAGAGGTCAGCAGGGGTACGGAGGGCATGGTGATTTTCCCAGGACGGGAGGTAAGGGCAAAGGTCTGACTCCATGAGTCTGCATCTCGAGCCCAGCGGTGAGCTCAGAGAGTGGTTGATGTTGCGTGTCTCAGTGTGTCTGAAAAAATCAACCAGTTCTCAAACAAAACAGCCCTATGTCTCATGTTGGAAACATCAAATTATCTGGGAGTAGGGGATTTGCAGCTGGGCTGTGGGACTAGGTGAGGCGGTCGTTTCACATCACAGGCTTCTTGGCAGGAGGAAGAGAGGGATCGTAACCAAGGACCTGAATCTAACTTATAGTTTGGAGTTTTTGCCAAATGGCTCTGGTTTCCCTGGGGAGTTCTGGATGTGAGAACAGTTCAACTTTCCTCCACTTCTCAGCCATACCACCGTCAGTTGCCTCAGAATGTTTCATTATTTGGCATAAAGAATTGGTGAGGTGGCCCCCATTACCTCCTTCCTTGACGTCAGTGAGGGAGTTGTTCCCTGTGGCTGTCTTATGTGAAATACTTCGGCATTTGTACTTCAATTAAAACTCACAGGTATATATTATTAAGTGGTAGTGACTCATTCCATGGCTTCTCCTCCACTGAGTAAGTGCCAGAAACTGCTATGCGCCCCCTAATGGCAGAGACTGCATTAGAACTAAAATCTCTTGTCAAATAATCTATATTCAGTGCTCTGAAGAAAGCACCTCACGTATCTAAGAATATCACACTATTCCGTGTCAGTGTTTCCTCAATAAGAAATTTATGTTTAAGATTCTCTCTGCTTTGAAGGAAGAGGAAAAAGACATTTGGCTAGAACCCTCTTTCCTCTTGTGAGTTTCATGAAGGCAGAGCCCGGCCCATGGAATTTTTTCAAAAGTGGGGCTGATCTTATTAAATTATGTAACCTGTATTCAATACATCTCTGAGGAAGGAAGGGGAAATATGCCTTCACATATCACTCAGCAAGAAGATGAGAGAGGAACAAAGGTTCCGATTTTATAAAAAAAAAAAAAATCGTACTTTTCATATCAGTGTGTTATTTTATATTTAATATGCCTAGAAGCACGGGCAAGGCAGCAAACAACCCTGGTGCTTTCTCCCTCCCTCCTACTCAAAAGGCTCTGCTCCTACCTGACACACAGACATTCCAAGCTGAGCGATCACAGGCTCCAACTTCCCTTCACAGCTGTGCATGTCCTCATCTGGGAAGCAGGCCTCAGGATCTGTACCCAGAACACCTCCCCGAGTACTAGTATGTGAGCATGCTCTGGGCTATAAGCAGTAAGAGGGTGAAAAATTTTGGAAACTGTTGGTTTTTTACCCAACGGTCATCAGACAAGTGGTAGTTCCCCAAGTGGGGCAGCTGAAGAGGCCTGGGCTTGAGGTCCTAGAACGTGGGCTTTTCGGCCGGGGCTGTCTCCAGCACGATAGTGCTGCTGAGTGGATCAGAGAAAGGCACCCCTTCTGCACAGACACAGCCCTCCGGGTCCAGAGACTGGGAACAAGCACCTTCTTTGACCAAATCGAAAAAGTCACACCATTTTCCCCTAACGGCTGCTGCCCCGGGCCAGGATCCCTGCGCCCACAGGCCCCTGGGCCAGGCATTCTCACATAACTCGACTCAGCAGCCCCGGCTCTGATGGGCTTCAATTCCTCCGATGACACTCCCTAAGTCTCTGAATACAATTATGTCTGGTCTGACAGATGGGCAGCCGATTAAAAAATAAATGCCTTAGTGGAAACATGCTGTCCCAGTTGTAGAATAACACAGGCGACTTGAAAAACAGGAATCGCTGCCCTGTGCAGTCAGCCCATGGCACGAGACGCAGACCCACACCACAGCTCCAGAGGCTGTCCCCACTTTCTGTGAGGCAGAATCCCCACCCTTGTGCCAGAGTCCCAGCCTTGGCTGGGGCTCCCGCGGCACCCAGGAAGCGGGAACTACAAGGAGCCAAAGACTGTTTTCTTTGTTGATGCTTCGTTGCCAGAAAACAGAAATTAGATCTTGCCTAGATTCTCCTATCAGCAGATCTGCGTGCCAGCAAACAGTCCTCCGTGAGACGGCAAACACAGATCTACTTTTTCAAAGCTCAGGGAGTTTTAGCCCTAAAATTGGGTTTGAAGTTTGAAAAGCACATAGACACAGAAGGAACCCCTTCACAAGTCACAAAATGTTTGCAAAAGTAAATTTGGTGGTATTGGTGCCTATTTCTGAAATCAGCTTTGTTTTTGCTTTTATTTGCTTGGTGTTGTATTTAAAGCAAGAGGCCAAAGGGCTTTGGGAAGCAATTATAACCTGGTATGTCGTTTTCAGAAAAGGAAAGTGAAGCCCTGAGAGGGAAAGACAGTAGCCTCAGGTCACACAGCATGGCCTGTTGGACGCAGCTGGGATTATAACCTCAGGTTCCTTCCCTTCTACTGAAGAAGGTTGGGTGAAAAACAGACAGCACATAACTCACTGTGACTCAATTTTTCAGTCTCAGATGATGAATGTGCTTAACCATCAACCAAGATCATAAATGGCAACCAACAAATGTGATTTTTCAGGGAATGTTTAGATCTGCTCTGCTGGTTTTCTAAAGAACTACCACCGGTACTAGTGCTCCTCCCAGAGGCAAGTAATCTCTCACTGGTTAGTAGGCTGGGCAAGGCTAGGACCACCCCAGCCCCACCCTGAAGAATGTCTTTGCCTGGCTTCCCTAGCATTCCAGCCAGGGACCAGACGTTCTCTGGACGAACACCTCTGCTAACCACTTCCGGGCCTTCAAAAGCAGTGTCTGCACTTTCCTTGTGGCCCTGAAGCTCCTACCACCAGAACGAGTCATAGCCCAGTGTTGTCCCTGGGCTGTCCCCAAAGCCACAAAACCATTACCTAAAGACACACTGAACATTTAGGAAAAGAAAAATAAATGCCAGATGTTAGGACCAGGCTGCCTGTATTAAATAATCAGACACAAGCATGGATCTGTGAACCGCATGGCAGCCAAGACAAGGGGACAGCAAACTACATACAGCCAAAGGTGGGAACCAGTCCAAAATCTGCTTTTCTTATAAAATGCTCCTTCTCACCAGTGGGCCCCACACTCAGGTAAAATGCTGGTGGTGCCCCAGTTGAGGCAGGACTGAAGATTTTCTTCCAAAGGCAACGAAGAGTCATTCTACTTCAATCCCCCAAACAACCTTTTTTAAAGACCCAAGTCATAGGGCAGTCCTTGGAGCACTGCGGAGGAGGAATCAAAGCTTCCAGTGTAAGTTTGTTCTCAGGGGAAAATACCAGGGCCGGTGAGTCCACCAAGGTCCTGGCGAGGCTGGGCCCATCCATCTCCTACAGTGTTCTTCCGAGTGGATTAGGGACACGTGAGGCAGCCTCGAGGCAGCGCAGACCATGCTGGGGGCTCCTCGGACTCCAGCTCGTGGGACCCCACACGGGGAGAGGGTGTTGCTGAAGGGCACCGGACCAGAGAGGCCTCTGAGCCCAAATCACATGCTTAGCTTTAGAACTGCGGCACACAGGAGAGGTGTAGTTTTGCCAAGAACGAACTATTCTTTCTGCTGGAGCTTTTGGAACTGCAGCAAATGATGTGCACATGTGTGTATAAGTGTGTGCATGGAGGGGAGGGGAAGAGAAGACCTGATGAGAGACCAAGACAGACGGGCTGAGTGAGGCAAAGCAGGCATCCTCAGGAACGGCAGGGGGATCTGACGACTTGGATTAACCTGTTAACTTATACCATGGCTCTGTACAAAAATAAAAGGGTTCTCATAAGATTAACAATTTAAATAAATATCTGATAGAACTTTTCTTTCCCTCGTTTTTATAGCTCATCCTTGGGGTTGATATTCAGTCCATGCTTTCCTTGTCGTTCCAGATCCAGAATGGCGATCACTTCATCGGCCTGTATTCGTTCCTGCAAAACAGGTAACGGACACATTTCTGTTCCAGGAGTCATAGTTGGCCCCAGCGGCTGGTGCTTCTCGCACTTCCCGGAACCTCTCTGTGCAGAGATGGGTGCTAGGTCTGGTTCGGGATTGACCCTCATCTCCATCCCCCTAGGGGTGGCTTCTCCTGACTTCCTTATGCCCTAAGCTGTAACGTCCCACGATTCCTCTCTTGCCTGGAAGTCTCGTGCATTCAACTGATCAATACCCTTTCTACATTGTGGTTCCACAGGCATCTCCGACTCAGTGTTCCCATCCAGCGTCCCAGCTGGAGTTGGCATTTTCTCCCCACACACCTTTTCCAGTCCTGCTCACCAATTTTCTCTCTCGGTAAAGACCACCTCTGCTCCCCCATTTGCCCTCAAAGCCAGCCATGGTTCCTTGAACCTAACAAATCAAGGCAACCAACAAATCACCAACCACTGTCTATTCTATCTCCTGTTTCCACCCCTTTCCAGTGCCAATGATGGCTGCCTTAGTTTAGGGCAGGATTTCTCAACCTTGGCACTCCTGACATTTTGGACCAGAGAATTCTTTATGGCTGGGTGTGGTCCTGAACCTAGTAGCTTGTTTAGCAGCAGCCCAGGCCTCTGCCCAATACAGAGACCTGGCAGCGCCTCCCTCCAAGTTTTGAGAACCTCTTTTCAGACCACTATCTGACTTACATCTGCTAACCATGTTCTGGCCACTCTAGACTTCTTGGTGGATTAGCTACTCCAAGCTCCCTCTGAGCTCTGGGCCTTTGCAATCTGTCCTCTGCCTGGAATATTCTTCCCAAGACCTTTATCACAGTTGGCTGCTTCCTGTCACTCAGGTGCCAGCTCACTTGCCCCTTGTCTGGAGAGCTCTCACAGGTTATCATTTATTTATTCTTTTACTTATTTGTGGTCTTTTCCCACTGGAAGGTAAACACTGAAAACAGGAAATCTTGTCAATTTTGGTCACTGTTGTATTTCCAATGCCCAGAAAAACAACTAACATATGATAAGGGCTCCACTAATATTTGATGAAAACATACACAAGTGGATGAAGGGTCCTCCCTCTATTTAAAATCTCCTCCCCAAAGTATAGGTCAAATGCCATCTCCTTAATGAGGCCTTTCTGCTCTCCTCTTTAGAACTCCTAACATATGAATTTGCCTCAAATATATCGCACTGAACTTTCCCTGTGTTTTAATTACTTTAGCTCTCACGTTATGTCTCCATTTTGACCTCAAGTTCCTTGAAAATAAGGGGGTGTCTTATGTAGTCTGTGCCCCCTATTACTAGTCCCTAGCACAACACATACGGCAGCAAGTTGTGGAAAAACTATTTCATGATTTGAAAACAAAGCCCTTCCATTCAAGACTTCATCATTGAAAATTATGCCTCCATAAAGGCAACCAAAGGAGCTAAATAGACTAAATAAAAAAGCTAAGTTAATGTCAGGCTAGGTAAGATGCCTGAGGACTACTTTATGAACAGGGAACGACAACTTGCTGCTTAACAGTCTGATGCACCAAACTGATACAAACTCTCAGATGTGACTGCCCAACAGACTTTTGCAATCACGTCTGTCCTGAAAGGGAAGAAGTTCATAAACTGGAACTCCATATCCAAGGACTTGAAGCTTCTGATATTGTGCATTCTTCAGAGTTTATAATGATAACTACTCTTTGAAAATTGATACCATTAAAACGATGTAGAACAAGCAGGGAAATCTGCCAGCTCTCTTGACTCCTTCATATGGTTTCCTTGTTCAAGGATTCGATCTGAGAAGGGGTGCCTAACTCAGGACTCCCAAAGTTTGTTGCATATTCGAATTACTGGGGAAGCTTTTAAAACTCTCCATATCTAAGTCACACTCTCTATCAATTTAGCCAGAATGTTTCAAGATGAAGACAGATGTCAGTAGTTTGTAAAACTGCCCAGCTGCTTACGTTGCAGAGCAAAGTCTGGGAATCCCATAGGCTAAATTTTCTAGTAGTTGCTCAAGAGGTTCTGGTCATTCTCCACTGTGACCACTAGATGCCGCTACTGCCGGGATTCTGGAGAAGTTTCCTAACTCTGGTTTGGGAAGGAGCCAAGAGAATTTACTTTGTGTTAGTTTATTTGATGGGAAATATCTTGGAAGAGACGGTTGGGGTCCTGAGTAATGAAGTGGACTCAATGTTTGCTGAACTGAACACAAGGGAGAGAAAAGAGTGTGGTGATCAACCAAGAACTTGTTATCTTCCCCATCTGCTTATTTGCCTAGGTTCTCTGGTGCAGGAGCAGAGTTAGGGGGTTGGGGAGGGGGCGGTGCTGGTGTTTCAGAGTGGACAAGCACAAGGACAGAAAGGAATCACAGCTGAGGGAGCTGTTCAGTGCCCCCTGAAGTTCTCAGAACTGCATGCTCTGTCTGCCCCCAACCCCTCCTGTCAGGACCAGGACACTCTTGACTCTTTGGGTGCCTCGTTATCTTCCCCCTGGTGGGGAGTGAGCCTCTATCAGTCAGTCTTCCTTGATGCCCCCTACAAAATGTGCACTGTCTTAGATCTACTTCCTTGTCGACCTCTCCAAGCTCCTGACGGTCAGGGACTGTGTTTCATCACCTGTACCCATGGGCCTACCTAGCAGAGTTGCCCAGGCACATCTATGAAGTACCTGAAAGAATGTTTCCAGAATACGACCTAAAATCTGTGTGAGTTAGAGCCCATGGCAAAAAGCATGAGACAGGAATGAATTTTAAGCGGTCTCTGACTAAATTGGATCCAGTTTAGGTATCCAAAGAGAAAATTGGATTGAATGCCATGTTAAAGACTAGATTTTCATAGCTTGTCAATACTCGGGGCTGGAGAGACTGTGACCCCCAGTTTAGCCCCTGCTGTGAAGTTTCCGTTTCAGTGTCAGTACACAAGGCCAAGCTGTTGCCCAGGCTTTGACTGAAGTGAGAAGGAACTTGCTCCTTCCGGGGAAGACGACTCCACCAAGCGGTAGGGACAATTATTAAGTCATTTCTATGTTTTGAGCTGACATTTTCCTTCCACCCATTGGTCTTAACGCCTCCCTCTGCAGCCTCACGGTGAGACACCATAAGCTCCGACTGGAGGCATCCAGAAGGACAGGGTCCGGGTTAAATGTCTACTTCCAGTATAATAATAACAATATGTTAAATGCAACGTTTAAGTTAATAATAGTCAATAATAAAAGATTTTTCAGGTTGATTCACCATCTCCTACATGTCTCATAAATTATTCAGTGCTTTTTTTATTTTTTAAAGATTTTATTTATTTGACAGAGACGGAGAGAATGAGCACAACCAGGGGGAGTGGTGGGCAAAGGGAGAGGGAGAAGCAGGCTCTTCGCAGAGCAAGGAGCCCGATGTGGGACTGGATCCCATAACCCTGGGATCATGATGGGAGCCAAAGGCAGACACTTAAGCTGAACTTAAGTGACTGAACCACCTAGGAACCCCTCAGTGCTCTTTTTAATGATTTGTTGAGAAAATAAATCAGTCTTCCTGGTACCCAGTAGAAAGTGGTTCCTCTCTCTCTTGATCCCACAGTTTGGTAATAAGCTCAAGACTAACTAGAGACTGCCATCACTATTTCCACAAACATCCCCTTATTAGAACCTACCTGATAAAGAATTGCCTTCCTAGTCTCTCTTCTTTCTCTCAAACTTAGACTACACACAGCAGATGTGTGATTGCTTCATCATGGATCTAAACAGGAAAATCTATTCTTGCTTAGAAAATACAGCCAGTGTTGGGAACCAGAAAGAAAGGACTCTGTAATAGTTTGATTGATTGACTGACTGACTGATTGGTTTTATGATCTCTAAGATCCCTGAAGGGTTATGGATCAATTAATGGACATCTGGGACATCTGACTGGCCTTCTGGGTGGGTCAGACACTCACCACTTCTCTATACAGTGGATCCAAGGTAAACCACAGAGCTACGGCGCACCTCTGGCCCTTGGTGACTGCCTTCACTCCATGAGGGTTCTCTCCTCCCGATGAGAAGCTGACCATACGTCCGCACTTCGGTTTGATAGAGGCCTGAGGAAGAACATGAAAATTAGACTCTCCTTTCCATATCAGGAGCATTTCTATGACCTCTTTCTCTAACTTTCTGTGGGATTATTTAGGTCAAGTTCTGAATCAAAGAATAACAGAATCCTGGGGCTGGAGTAGACACAGATTGGTTCAACTTCCTCACCTGTTAGACAAAGATAAGTTCAGAATAATGTGTGATTCAGAGACTAAAGGGTTCAGGTAAAATGGCTTACACAGTCTAGGGCACAGAGTCACACTATGGCTGACAAGCTCCTTGCAGACGAAGGCTCTTTTTTTCTTTAGTTCCCGGTCATTAGGCCTAGCACGAAATCTGGCATAAGGCAGATGCCCATTTACTATCTAGGGAATGACAAAAACAAATCAAGGAGGGGGAGCGTTTTTATTACTGATCCAGGTTATGGCTCCACGGGTGCACCCTTTTTCATGCCTTAATTGTACATGTGTGCTTTATGAGCCTTTCATAACACAAAGATTTTTAAAAGTCATGTCTAATGCCATATGAAACTTTGGTTCCCACTACGGTATTCCTGCTCATTGGTCCTCAGGGAGTGCTTGAGTACTCCCTGTGATGAGAACACTCTCCTCCTTGGGGAGACCTGTTCTGTGGCCTCCAGGCTCTGAAATGATTAACACAGTCCTTCCAAGCTTGTGCTCAGGTGAAACTGCTCACTAATGTTCAGGTAGAAGAGGGCAGAGAAAGAAGAGGCATGGCTAGGACAACTGGGGTGTTCGATCAAATGAGCGGGCTCTCCAAACTGAGTGAACTTATTAGACAACAGACTATAAGGGGCCTGGCATCTGTATTTTTTTTTAAAGATTTTATTTATTTATTTGACAGCGAGAAACACAGCCAGAGAGGGAACACAAGCAGGGGGAGTGAGAGGGAGAAGCAGGCTTCCTGCTGAGTCTCGATCCCGGGTCTCCAGGATTCATGACCTGAGCCAAAGGCAGTCGCTTAACCAACTGAGCCACCCAGGCACCCCGTGGTGTCTGTATTTTAAGAAGTGTCTGATGCCATTGAAAATCTATAAAGAACTTATCAAATTCAATACTCAAAGAACAAATAATCCAGTCAAGAAATGGGCAGAGGACATGAACAGACATTTCTGCAAAGAAGACGTCCAAATGGCCAACAGACACATGAAAAAGTGTTCAACATCACTCGGCATCAGAAAAACACAAATCAAAACCACAGTGAGATAGTACCTCAAACCAGTCAGAATGGCTAAAATTAACAACTCAGGAAACAACAGATGTTATTGAGGATTCAGAGAAAGGGGAACCCTCTTACACTGTTGGTGGGAATGCAAGCTGGTGTAGCCACTCTGGAAAACAGTATGGAGATTCCTCAAAAAGTTGAAAATAGAGCTACTCTATGACCCAGCAATTACACTACTAGGTATTTACCCCAAAGATACAAATGTAGTGATCTGAAGGGGCACCTGCACCCCAATGTTTATAGCAGCAATGTCCACAATAGCCAAACTATGGAAAGAACCTAAATGTCCATCAACAGATGAAGAGATAAAGAAGATGTAGTATATATACACACAATGCTATATTATGCAGCCATCAAAAAATGAAATCCTGCCATTTGCAATGATGTAGATGGAACTAGAAATAAGGGAAAATAAGTCAGTCAGGGAGGAAAATTATCATGTGATCTCACTGTTGAGGAATTTGAGAAACAAGACAGAGAATCATAGGGGAAGGGAGGGGAAAATGAAATAAAATGAAACCAGAGAGGGAGAAACACCTTAAGAGGCTCTTGGTCTCAGAAACAAACTGAGTGTTGCTGGAGTGGAGGGGAGTGGGAGGAATGGGGTGGTGGTGGGGTGATAGACATTGGGGAGGGTATGTGCTATGTTGAGTGCTGTGAACTGTGTAAGACTGATGATTCACAGTCCTGTACCCCTGAAACAAATAATACATTATATGTCATTTAAAAAAAAATAAAAGACTAAAAAAAGAAAACCGCCTGATGTCAGTAGAGTTCATTTTTCTTTCCTGAGAAATGCAGAAACACTACTCATTCCATAGTAGAGCTTAGAAAATAAAGTAAAAGAAAAAAAGTTCTGCCACTTGATGATATGGGCCCATTTTAACAAGTTAGTTTCTGCACTGCCTTGGATTGATACGTGCCCATTAGAAGAAGCTTCGGTTTCCCTCACCATGAAAGGGGATGGCTATGTGTTTTCACTGCCAGCTTCAGGAGCAATACTTAGAAATTTTCCTGAGGTCCTTGGATGCTACCTAACGTAGGTACCCCTAGATTGTAAGATACACATGGGAGGTCAGAGGGAGATGGAAGAGTCAAGAAGTCTGAAGCCTGTGTGTGTGTGTGTGTGTGTGTGTGTGTGTGTGAGAGAGAGAGAGAGAGAGAGAGAGAGAGAGAGAGAGAGAGATAGCATTCAGCTTCTGGTTACTCTTCTCTTCACAATAACTGAGAAGCGATTTGTCTTTGCTGGAGAGAGTTGATCTACTTTTGCTACTTTGTCAAGGTGACTTTTCGGACAGGAATCTAGAGAGCTCACTACTTATGGGTGCCCTTAGTATCAATCTGATTTCATTTTCCTAGAGAAGGAAACAACAAAATAGATGACACTTGAAACCTGAAATAGGATAGGAAAGCCTTCATATATACACAGGTTTAAGACCCAGTTTCAAGTTTTCTGGGCGGCTCATTCCCTGGTGCTAGCCAGGGCTCACTCAGCCACACATGGGAACCACTGCTTCTATGTGATTATTGGAGGGCAGTAGTGACATTTCACAATATTAAAGAGAGGATGTGGGGCACCTGGGTGGCTCAGTTGGTTAAGCCACTGCATTCAGCTCAGGTCATGACCCCAGAATCCCAAAATTGAGTCCCATATCAGGCTCCCAGCTCTGTGGGGAGTCTACTTTTCCCTCTGACCTACTCCCCTCTCTCATGCTCTCTCTCAAACACTCTCTCTCAAATAAATAAATAAAATCTTAGAAAAAAAAAAGACGGGATATCAGGACAACTTGAAGCTTTATCTCTGATGGAACAGGATGAATTAAAAGTATTTATACACATGAAGAACTTGAGATAGTTTAGGAGAATCTGTCAGCTGCCTAAAGCTTCTGGAACTGATTATAGGTATGTAGGTTCACAAAAGTCTCTATGACTAATCTTATCAAATGGAGAACGTCACCTGTCACGCATCAGCCATGGAAAGGAATAAACAAGTTTCATTTATGACATGACTTCTATAGGAAAATATGTCCTGGGGTTTATATAATTGTAAACATAACTTTGGAACACCGTTCTATATTGAATTTAATTTTTCGTAATGCAAATAGAACTTATTAAATTTCATCTCTCTGCACAGAGAAACTCAAATCCCAAAATACTCATGTTTCACAAATACACTGTTGTTGAAAATAATCTATGTATCTTCCAAGTAGGATAAAAGAAAATTCCTTTTGCGTTCCATCTAACTGATGATTCAAAATAAATATAAATCTTTAGGCACCATTAGCTAATTGTGTAATTTCCAGATTTTTCAAAAGTAAAGAACACAGAAGACTTTTTTCCTTGTGTAGCCGCAAGTTGGTCCATTTCTCTGCTTCATTTGTCCATTAAGTGAAAGAAAGGAACGCTGAAAAGTAAAATTATCCAGTTCTCTTTATTAGGACTGATTACCTAAGAATTTTAATTATTTACAAAATGCTCTAAAAACCTCTGCCATATGAATTAATCTGAAGTATATATGACTTGGAAAAATGAATCTATCAACTTGGGAACTTCTGAATCAAAACCTTATTTAAATCATTTTTTTCTTTTACTTTTTTAGGTGTGGTGCTGGGGGTGAGATTCAGTATGCTTTATAATACTTACACATTTTCTCCTAAAAGTATAGCCAGATGAAAGAGTAGTATTACATGCATTCATATCTTTAAACAGAATTACAGTTAACTTGAATTCAACAATTAATGAATTATTGGTTCTTACATAGAATTCCAGGCACCACTTGCTTTCAAACATCGAGCATTTCCAAATATGGCCACTAGATGGAGTAGAAGCAAAGAAATCTTTTCAACCACCTGTCTGATTTTCTTTCCAAATGTGTGAGTTGCTAGAATTTTAAAATCTGTTCTAGTGTTAGAAGAGCTCAGAAATCAAATGCTTTCAAATGCACAGAGGCTTTTTTTTAAAGTAATAATTTTGTGTTGGGATTAGAAGCAACCCAGATCATCAATCTTGATTTAATTTTCCGCATCTTGAAGCATTAAAATACTCTGGTGATACTTAAACTTTTACGACAAAGCAAAAGGCATCATAACTTTTTAGATACACATTATTCCATGAAATGGTATAAAATATTTTTCTTAATTATTCAATGTTCCTGGACAATTTTAACAGAATATCCATAGAGTTCCCTTTCAAGTCCAGTAGTACAGAAATTTTTTTCAGACTTTTTATGTCATCTGCCTATATCCCAGGAGTATGCCAATGAATGATATATGGGTGTTTCACTACTAAGAAAAGGATACAAAATAGGAGAGGGAAAACACAATACTCAGAAAGATCTGTGAAAATAGTATGTATAACACAAAAACCTTGAAGTTTATCAGATACATGACTCAACTATTTAGATTTTGTATAGAGGAAAGATATACCTCATAATCTATTTACAATTCAAGTATATCCTCAATTGGGAAACATGTTTTTCTACCATCGTGCATGCTCTTTGGCTTAAAGTCCAAAGGCTGCTAGCTCTATGGTCTAGAATACAGTAGACTGGTTTTCCAAAAGCATTGGTTTGCCTAGGAAGATGGTAATTTAAATGAACTGTTGATTTTACCTATGAAGTTGTGTTTAGAATTTTAGAATCTCATCTGTAGTGTATGTGTGTGTAATGTATATAAATCAATTTTCGGGTACAGGTTTATTTACAGTCACAAGTATATGTATATATACACATATATATATATGTATACACATAAGTATATACACACACATACACACACATATACATATACACATATACAATAATTTTGATAACTAGTGGCTTAGAGTCCAATGCTCAATCCCAGCATGGAGAACACTAGATTGTTCAAAAGCTATCCCATGGAATCCATTTGTCTAGTCCTAGGCATGGATAACTTAGAAATATGTGGTTTTGTGTTTCCATCAGACTACCTGATGAAGAATCAGAAGACCTAAGTTCTGGGTCCAAGTCTAAAAACTAGCTGTGAAATCATGAGCAAATCCTTCATATACCTATTCTTTAAATTACCTGTCATAAAATGGACTGGAAGATTTCATTGAGAAGTCCATCTCTAACATTCTATGATGTATATACATTTGCTGGACCCCTGTGCACCTCTTGAATTCTCAAGCTCAGATATTTGAAATCCAATAGTCTCTGAGTCCTCAGAAAAATAACAAGATTGAGATGAAGAAAAGCAACAAAATCCTGCCTGTATAGTTTTACTTACGGTCACAGTCTTGGCATCCATCTCAGTGAAAATGAATTCTCCTCCTTCAAAGTCATCATTCATATACAGGAGAGCACTATAAGAAAAAAAGAGAACACCATCTGTACTATTATGTGCTTACAACAGCTTTATCGGAGGATACTAGAGATGTAACAAACAGACCAGCTTGATTGGTTAAGTTTCCTTTGAAATGGACATTGAAATAACTGACCCTCCTTACCCTAAAGAGTAAGATCAGATACAGTTTGGCTCATATCCCTGAATATTTACTTGTTTCACTTATGTTAACATTTTAATTGTATTTCAAATTTTATCTCACATTTCACTTTTTCCCAAGGAAACCTAACTCGATTTAATCTACCCCTTTGAACCTGCCCACACTACTTATAATTCTCTTCTTTCCTCTTATGCTTGTAAATCTAAAGGCTGTATCCACCCCCCCCACCCCCCACCCCCCACCCCCAAAAGTAGCTAGAGAGCTCGAAGAGCTGTAGTTTTGCCTTGCAGCTAGAGTGTTCAATAAATGTTTTTGTGTGGTGTACTCTACAGTAGTAATTAACCACTATTAAATACGTGGTGACTTCTCTTTAGACACTAAAATATCCAGTTTTTCCTCCAAGTTTCCAGTTTCTTATTTACAGAAGGCAGGCATAGGTGAGTGATATTGTAAGATCCCTAAATGAATTGGAGCAGCAGATCCTTGGGTTCTCAGACTGAGATATGCATCCCATGAGGGATATGTTTCAGGGAAAGCAAAATGATCAAAAAAGAAAACGCTACTTTTTAATATGAAAACAAAATGGGCATTTTGTGGATTAAGTTGCAACAAAATGTGCTTGGATTTTTAAGGTAAAAATCTGAGATGATCAAGTCGCTTCCTGGTTGTGGTTTCAGGAGGCTGTTTGAGAGTCTCTGCTTTATGGAGATGAATTATCATGACAAGCCAAACAAATCAGTCTTCTAGTTTCCATGGATAGTTGGTAACTGTTGGGCAAAAGCTTCATTGTGAAGCCACGAGAGCTGCTTGTACCTGTAGTCCCGGAACGTGTAAGCAGGAGGCTCCTTCCAGCATTCGTGGGCCTCGGGATCCAACAGGCAGTTGTCAGCATGGATGGGGTGACTGAGGTCTGTTCTTCTGTCCTGCTGACCTGCCGGAAAAGGGAACAGGTGACAATGACAAGAAAGCAGGAACCTCCAACAGCAAAGTGGACAACTTGTCTTCTCCCATTACTGGTGCCCTTTGCAAATTTGAGCAGACATAAGGTGGACCCACAGAGAGGAAGGGACTGACTAGGCGGCCAAGTCCTGCTTTGGTGTGAACTTGAGTAAAACCATGAACAAATCACGCCCGCCTGTTCTGCTATGAGAGTTTCTTGATATGAAGATACAGAATAGAAATTCCATGCATAACATGGGATGGACCTTCATAAGGGGCAGGCAAAGGAGAGGCGTGAAATGAAAATGTAAAAAGAAAAGACTAATTCAGCTGAAAGTTCACGTGTCAAAGTCTCCTCCCGTGACATTCTTCCTCCCCTCCTACACAGCAGGGTGTGGAAGAGAGTGAAAGACCTACGGGAGAAATCAGGACAGCTGGGAGTAAGGTGGTCTCTGCCTTTTTAAGAGCACTTCTTTCAACAATCCCTTCATCTTCTATGCGACCACCTGATGTTCAGGATGTGATGGGGGAACTGTAATTTCTAGCCTCCTGGTTCCTTGGAAAGTGAAACCTGAAGCAGCAAAGTCTCTGTGTGACTTTAAGCAAGTAAGGGAAATGGTTCTGAAAAGAAAGACAGGCAGAGCGATGGCCTTCTGGAACTTGAGGGAGTCAAAAAGGAGAAAAAGAGGGAAGGGGGAGATAAGAGTGAACAAGCTTCTTCTGTTTTGGGAATTCACTACTTTGCTAAACCATGAGTCTAAAATATAACAGAACTTTGCTTTACATTGTTTCCGTTCGCATTTCACCCTGGGTGGGAGGGAGCGAGTTCAGACTCTGGAATCTTACCAGACAGGGCAGTTCGGCAGACCATATGCGTATAGGAAAAGTACAGGGTTGAGTTCAGCATGAAATAGGATTCTACAATCTTTCGAGCCTTCTCACTGATGTCATAAAACAGACGGGCACTCTTCAGGGGGACTCGGCCTTCGTAACCAAACTGAAGACAAAGAAGAGCATGAGATTACACTGCGTTGATGGGAAGGCTTGAGAAAAACAGACACTAGTTTCAGTAAGGCAATATAAGGATGGTCATGCCTACACTGACCAGTGGGATACAACCTCATGCTCTTGGATTTTGGTTACTTTAATAAGCCACTGAAATTCATCCTTCCTAATCACAGTGGGAACACTGAAACCTAATCTCTTCCTCTTCTCTCCCCTCAGAGAACACTCCCCCTCCTCCTCAACTCTTGGTGTGGTGCAGAATTATCATGTGGTTCAGGATGTTTTCAGCCTTGCCCCAGGGACCTCTTGAGGACTCGGGGCAGGGAGGGGCTGTGTATTATTTGTCAGATAAGAATTTAAGAGCTACAAAGTTTGATACATTGATGACTCTGAGAAGGAAATAAGGAATGATTTAAGACAATGGAGATGTCATTTCATAGTTGCTCCCTTCATTTCTCCTGACAGGTCTACAGTCCTGCCATTCCTCTTTCCTGTATCTGCATGCACAGAAGGTACTCGATGGGACCCTTAGGAACCCAAATCCCAAAGAAGATACAACTCTACTTTGAGTGCTTTCAGGACAGTTGCGCCTTCAAACTTCTCATTGGGTGTATGGGGTGAAGTTTTTCCTCTGTATCCATCACCAACAAGCATGATTCCCTGGAAGCAAAATACAAGAAGATGCTTTATTTATGACAGCGATGACTTCATCAGCTTTCCCCTTTTCCCTTGACTGCCAGGAATTTAAGGACCACAGTCAATACTCAGACCCATCCCTATTTTGTACCAGGATCCTCATATCATTAATTCTTCCCATCAAAAGAGATACCTTCACTTAAACTTTACATGTTTATCGTGGAATACCAGTTTTGTAGATCTAGACAGGCTATAAATGATTGATAACCAAATATTGGTTAGTTATTGATTAAAGTAAATAGATTTCCCAGTGACTCTATATGGTCGGCAGAGCCCATGCTGAATGGTTCTTGCTCTAAGTATAAAGTCATTAACTATTCCAGATCTATGAGCTGTGTCCAGATCCAGACAAAATTCAAATCATCCCCAAACCAAGCTATAAAAATGCCCCCACATCGATTTCCTTTTTCTAAGGAGAGTGATGTTTCAGGCCTGGTTTCCTGACTCCAAATGAGACCAGGACCAGAGAGCTCCAGGGCTCCCACCAGGCCAGCACTGTCAGGATCCCTTCCCACTCAGGTCCTCACACTGGCCACGCTGTGGAGCTCCCGGCACTGTTCCTCAGACAGGACGTTATCCAGGAGAACCCGCTGAGTCCCATTCAACTGCTCCGAGTTATAGACAAACGTGATGTTTTCATAGAGCAGAGGGCCACCTGAAGAGACAGAACATATTGTCTTCTCTGTTACCTCTGTTCCCAAGGGGGGAAGCACAGAACTCCCACCGGTTTTCAAGGTGAAATTCACGAGAATCAGTTTGCTCATGAATACCTAAGAATGCAAAGACACGTTGGAAGCTTGCTACGTACAATATGGATTCAGGAAAAAGACGATGTCTGACAACCAGGTTTCTCCATAACATCACAATAATGGTATTACATTTGTATAGTATTGTGGGCTTGCTACACTATCTTTTCATTTGATTCCAGTGATGATCCTGCAGAGCAGACTGGGAATCTCACAGGATGCTGCTCAGAGACCCTCCAGAATTCTCTCGGCAACTGCACACATCCTTTCCCACAACCCTTGGTTCCTCACTCCGTTACATCACATGACTTGGTCACATGTTTGTGCCCCCGTAAGTGACAGACATACCTCAGTCGCACTGGTATGGAGAGAAATCTTTACTAGAAAACGCAGCCAGTAATTGGACCATCAGGACAGTCACATCCAAGCCAGCCAACTCCTTCCTAGTCTTCTTCCCAATACCTGACTGACTCTAGATGGTCTGTTCTCTGGGCAAATCTTTGTATCACATTCTTTGCATGGGAAGGTTTCCTATAGGTAACAGCTCTCTCCCTGGGTAGAGCTCACAACTTTATGAAATTAGCCCATGTAGGCTTTTCAGAAGGTGATGCTTTGGGGTCATGCTTTAGCTGGTTAATCACAAAATCTAGACCTGATCAGGCTCTTTCCTCACAGAGGATAGAACCAAAGGACAAAGCCTCTACTGGCGAGAAAATCTTCAGCTGTAACACAGGGCAACTGCTTGAACTAAAAAGTTGAACAGAAAGGAAAAAAAAAAAATCTGCTCTTTATAAGACTCCTAAGGGACCTGACATGTGCCTGTCAGTAACAACAGTCCACCTGGGGGGAGGCATGGGGAGGGCTCGGCTGTTCCCTTCTTCTTGCAGTGAAGCAATGGTCCCCAGCACATGGGCCTATAACACATCAGGTGAAGAAGGAAGAAACCAATTGAAATTGATGTCCTCTCTAGTCCTTTAAAATGAATTGGTGAAAATAAGGAAAAGCACCATATTTATTAATATTCTAGTTATGATGAAAGATTCATTATGGCTCACAATTAGTGGATTATTAAGATAAAGGGACAATGTTTCCTAATATTTAATGATATATGGTTATCTGTTAAAGGAAAAGTTCCCTAAGGAGAGGCAGTGCTGACACATTACTTTATCACAATTTTACTTCCATACTTGCAATTATAAAATGATGAGTGCTGTATTTATTTATCTTTAGAGTTTCATATAATAACAAAAGCAATTTGCAAGATTAAATAAAAACAAGACCATAAAACCAACTAAATTAAAGTTAACAATATTAATGAAATGGTCAATGTTATTTTGCAGGAACCAAAAAGCTGCATTCCACAGGAATGTTCTACTCACTGATCTGGCCCAGATTCCTTTGAGCCAGCATTCTTTATAGGACTTTTGGTGTGTTACACTCATTGCACTGCAACTTTTCTCTACTATAAATTACTATGAAGTCATAGTATACCATGATAAATCGGGGCCTTTATCTGTTCCTGATTCATTATTCATACATTTGTCTGACTTCATCTCTTGTAAGTCTTCAGTCATCGAAGTATCTCCAGCTGGTGCCAGTGCAATAGTAGCCTCCCCACCATGCTGTGAGATCTCACGGTGCAACTTGGCTATCGGGTGGTTATTTACATGGCCCTCTAGCTGCCCCTATTAATTTTTTTTTAGATTGTCATCAAAAATCTATGAATACAGAATATCTTGTATTCCAGGAATATAACCACAAGGTGTGGTTTTAGTGACAATCTTTTGGATGAATAGAAAAAAAATACACACACACATACACAATTCAGTGTTTCTCAGCCTTTGTTCTGCAGAAAGTTTGTGATGAAAAAAGGAGTTTCTTGATCAAATGTGTTTGGGAAGTACTAGGTTATGCAAAATTTAAGAGGACTTCTTAGAACTTTTAATATGTAAAGAGGCATTATGAATAACCTGTCCATCAAGAGAAATGAAGCATTTCTCCCCCTTGTGCACAAAAACCAACTTTCCTTCTCCTTCTTTCCTCTCCCTCGCTTCCTGTTTCCCTTCCTTCCTTCCTTCCTTCCTTCCTTCCTTCCTTCCTTCCTTCCTTCTCTTTCTCTCTTTCTTACTCTTTTCCTTCCTTCCTTCGTCCCTCCCTCCTTCCCTTCTTCCCTTCATATAGCAGAGAGCCTCTAAGATGGCCCCCTAATGATCACTGCCTCCTGGGATTCATGGGGTTGCATTAATTTGCTTTCCTTAAATTTGAGTGGGGACTGGAACTTACTCCTAACAACAGAATATGGCAAAGGTGATGGGGAATCACTTCCGTGATTGTTTTACATGACATGGCAACTTCCGTCCTGCTCCAGACTCAGCCCACTGCCTTCTCAGCTTCCACTGTAGTACGTCGCTGCATTAGACAGACTCACGCAGCAAGGAATGAGGCCTCCTCCCACCAACGATCAACTAGGAACTGAGGATAACTGTCCACTAAGACTAGGAACCAAATTCTATTATCTGAGCTTGGAAGAAGATAGTTCCCCACTCAAGCCTTAGGAGAGACCACAGACTGATCAACAACTTGAGGGTTGTCTCAGACCCTAAAGCAAGGGACCCCATCAAGCTACCCTCAAATTCCTGAATTCCCCAGAAACTGAGATAGTGAATATATTTTATTGAAAGCTGCTATATTTCTGATACTTTTTTTTTTTTTGGTTGTAATGGAAATACCAGTAGACTTTTTCTCTCCCCACAGAACATCTTAACATAAAGTACATATTGTTTGGGAAAACTTGCTCTAATCTACATAGCTGATTAAGACCCATAGTCAAATTGAGGCAGTTTCCCAAATATTTGGAGAAGTAAACTGCATATTCCGTTCCCACTTAGAAAGGTAAAAGAGATGTTCCTTCAACAAGTAAGACAATATACTTGTTGGTTCACAGAAAAGCATTTCCTAATATAAAAGTCAAATAAAAATGGATGACACACTAAGGGTTTAATGAACCAGGTTGGTTTGTACTACGTCATATTTTTTCCTTTCCTCTCTTGAGAGTATGTGAACTTTAAATATAATCACCGGTTTTTCAAGAGACTACTTTAACAGTTACTACAACTGAAACATTTAGAAAAACGTCTATCACTCTTACGTTCTGTAGAAGTATTTGCTATTACTATGTTGATTATTTAGTATTATAGTAACATATGCCTGGTTTATTATGTTAAGTTCTGAGTGAAGCATCTTAATAAGCATAAAGGAATATATTTTGAAAAGGGCTACTGGGATATTGCCAATTCTCCTAGTCATGCCACCAGGAGTGCGCAAAGATCGGGGAAGGGAAGGAGCACGACATGAGTCTTAACTACCTACCCACTCTCAGCTTCAGGCAGATTCTGTGCTAGAAACCTGCCTTTCTTAGAGTTAACACAATCACCACTGAGCATAGACTTTTATACCGAGGTTTCCCACACATGCATTTCACAAAAACACAACCAACTCCCCACCCACTAACCAAAAGGAAAAAAGAAAAAAAAAAGGGAAGAAAAAACAAACCCTGCCATTGAAACACGCACGTCTACCAGCCTGCAAATGAGTAGTAGCACACCAGACAGAGGAAAACATTAAAATAAAAATAAAACTGTCGTCCAATAAGTTGTGATTCCTGGGGCCTGATTTGATGGTTTCGGCCAACTTCTAACCACAGCTCAAGGAGATTTAACTAAACAACTTAATTCTTCTCTCATTCATAAAGTATGTGCCTGGCTCCGATTCTCCAGTTGCAATAAAGAGGGATTGCCTAGGAAAATACTCCTTTGTGCTCACCGCCTGTGGCTCACACGGCAAGAAGCAGCATCTTACCATAAATATTACAGTGTTGCACAAGTCACAACAGGATGTGCTAAGTAACAAGCCCTTACGTGAGCACAGCCCTTTACAGTCCACAGAAGACTTTTCACACTGTTCCACAGCAAAAAGCTGCTGTCCTTCTTTTACAGCTGAGGATCACAGAGCCCAGAGACCTCAAGTCTCCAGGTGTCCATCATACCGCAGCACATCAGACTAACCAATCCTGAAAACTCAGACTCCTGATTCCAAGTTCAATGTTATTTCTGCTATACTGACTGGGGTGGTTATGGAGCAGGACCTTTGGAAACTAGCAGTTGAAAGGAGAATGGATAAGTGACGGGTGCTTTTGGTTTGATGATACCCATATTCCGTGGACTGGAGTCTGGGACGTGGATCTGGGACATTCCCGTAGTGCTTCTGAGCCGCCCAGTGTGAATACTACTAATGACTATGAGGTAACCAGAGTAGGTGACAGTCCCTTTGTGGAAGAGGAGAAAAGCTGAAATATATTCTACTCTGTGAAGCATGCAAGCTTTCTTGCCTCCCTGACATGTTCTTTCATCCAGACTAAGAGAGAAAAGTGTTTTCTGGTTGGGAACGTTGCCTCTGTCTAATACTGTTCTTAATTTAGAAACTATTTAGATCTCTAGTGACTCCACAGAAGCCTTTCCAGTGGTTTCCCAGAGAACATCCTAAGATGCAGTAGCCCATTCAACTAAGCAAATTCTACAGAAATGATAAACTTTGGTAGCCCAGCCAATCATGGTCTCTCCCCATCCTGGGTATAGTGTCCTGCTCTCCACTTCCTGTTAGCCTTCCTAGTCAGCTGCCCTATATCAGAGTCCTAGGAAGCCAGGGGGGAGAAAAAAAGAAAAAAAAAAAAAGCTTGTGAAGTCTGGCAACCATCCTGGAGTTTCCCAAACCTTCACAGCAAAGTGGCTTACTGGCACGTACTTCCTGGGTGATTTCTCAGCTTAAAAAGCAACAGGAACTCTGGCTGACCATGAGACTCTTTGGTTTTTGTAAAACAGCTTGGACTCTGTGGCCACAAACTGAGGTCCAGGTCAGATTAGATGAACACTTTATCCTGTTTACTGCCTCAAACTGACTTGGAAGCTGAGGAAGGAAAGGGCTGGGAAATGTGAGAGCTGTGGAGAGCCAGAAGTTTTCAAATCAGCTGGAGGAATGTGCTGACACACTCTCTTGTGGGGGAAAGGAGTACTGTACTTCTTCTAAAACCTTCTTATCTTGCTGTTATTTAATCAATAAACAATGCATTTTGAATCTCTAGACACTTTTATATTCCATCTCCAGATGAGTAAGAGAAAATGGGATCTAGATCTGGATTCAAAGGCCTGAGTTCAAATGCCCGCTCAACCATTCTGAGCTATGAGACACTGGACATGCCTCTGTATCTCTGTGAACCTCAGTTTCCTTGCCTGGGAAGTGGGAACAATTGTCTCACATGAGATGACTCCAGTATTCAAATGAACTATATGTAAATTTGCCTGAGAAATTATAAATTATACAGATACCGTAATAATTAAGGATCACTACTGAGTACCACAACTGCTAATAATTTGTTATTATAACAATGTTTAGCTCTATCAAAAAACTTTTTTTTTTAAGATTTTATTTATTTATTTGACAGAGAGAAACACAGCCAGAGAGGGAACACAAGCAGGGGGATTGAGAGAGGGAGAAGCAGGCTTCCCGCGGAGCAGGCAGCCCCTTGCGGGGCTCAATCCTGCGACTCCGGGATCATGACCTGAGCCAAAGGCAGACGCTTAACGACTGAGCTTCCCAGGCGCCCCTGGAAACTACTTTTGACAACACTCTACATGTGTTTCCGTGAATTTTGATCTGATGTAAGTATATCACATTCTGCTCTCTGCATCTCTGTGCCTTTGTTCCATGGTTTTATCCACCAAAATGGCTCCCTCCACACCTCTGTCAGTCAATTCAATCTAAATTGTACTTATCACTAGGGCCCTGCTCAGGTATATGTGCCTCATGCCCCACAGATGAACTCATTCAATACCCATGTGACCTGTCTCTTCAAGCTCCTCTGATGTGCAGTATATTCTGTGCGATCTAGCACTCACTCACGAGGTGACAGAAGCCCCAGGACCTCTCCAAGCCTCAGGTACTCAACTGATCATTCAGTGAACCCTGCCTAGTTCACAGGACTCCTGTGGGAAACAGCTAAGGGAGTGAATCTGAAAACACTTTTATTGGAAACCAAAGGTGATAATACACAAATCTGAATTATTATATTTAAGCCTTGCTTTCAGAATGTCATGCAATGTAGTAGCTTAGTCCTATTCTTCAGTTTCCAGAGAAAGCCGGCTCTTCCTTCATTTAAATAACAACTAGCCAAGTCCCACCTCCTCCTTTCCCTCCTTTAAGTAAAAGTGCACAGATACTTACCCTCTTTTAAGTCTCTATCCATTTTGGGTGATGACTTTTTCCCCATTGATAATCCATGAACTTCTGACCCTTCCACGTTCACTCCTGAAGGGACCCTGCCCATTAAAAACAGTTGAAATGGAATCTCCCACTGAATAAGGATGTTCAAAGACAAAGGACACCTTACTCTGCTCAGCACCTTTCTTTTTTTTTTTTTACAGTGCATTGTATCCATAATTTCACCCCTTGAGATTAGACATTGTCTCAAAAGATCAGAAAAAAATTATCATGTGCATCTTTATAATGCTCAGGGTGTTGCATTTCTGTCTTGAGCATAGAGCGCATCCCAGACAATAGTTGAACTGAAATAAAGTATGACCTCGTGTAGTTGTTCTCTACTACTCCAAAAACGAAGACACAAGTTTTAAGCTTGGCAAACATACAAATCACAGCATGAAATCCTTTCAATAGACACAGTTTGAACAAATCCAACTGTGCATGCCCATTGTTGGCAGTCTTGTAATAATTTTAGACCACCCAGGGTCGAGCCCCCGCTGCCTAGTCAAAGACCACAAGATTTTGAATAGGAAGATCTCGAGCCACCAGTCCATTGTGGTGACACTCTGAAAGAGTCCTCTGCCTTGTCAGAACCTTAATTTCTGAATTTGAAAATGAACAGGCTAGACCAGGTCAGCTCAGACATGTAACTCCAACATTCTATAATTCCTTCAACTACTTATAAATGTAAACTGATTTTTTTACTTCTTCCACTTTAAAAAATGAGGTCTCTTCCTTTCTGATTGAGTTAGTGATACCTAATATTTTAGCTTACAGTGAAATTTTTTGAGCTTCCTGCTTCCCAAATGCAGTAAGGGAATTCAGCATTGACGAGAAAAACTAAACTCCATTCTATTAATCAAAAACAGAACCCAGAACATGTGTCACCTTCAGAGATCACCTGGTCCAACCCCTTCCTTGGAGGTAAAACAGAAGACTAGAAAGGAAAACAAAGCACCCAAGGTCACACAGAAGTATAGAAAGAGCAAGCTGGCACCAGAAGGCTGAGCTCCTAATTCCAAGTGTGGAACCCATTTAATTATATCCTTTTGCCTATTTCATAGAGATAAGGTCCTTAAAATAGGTGTGACTCTAAGTATTTCTTCTCATTTAAAGTAAACGGATTGTTCTGAATGAAGAACTCACCGATTCTCATCTTGTCGTCCTCCATATCGGATCCAATAATTCTGTTTTAAATTAAAAAAAAAAAAGATTCAGTAACTTTGTCACTAAAATGAAATGTATAGAAAGAAAATATACATTTAAAACACTCAAAAGACCTAAAACATTAGGAGACTTGCATACTGTATTGAAATACAATATTTTTAATTAATAAAAAGAAAAGCTAAAGCTAATGAAATTTGGCAAACAAAATGATGCACAAGCGGTTTTTTGTGTTTTTTAAAGTTTTTGTTTATTTATTTGACAGAGAGAGATCACAAGTAGGCAGAGGCAGGCAGAGAGAAGGAAGCAAGCTCCCCACTGAGCAGAGAGCCGGAAGTGGCCCTGGATCCCAGGACCCTGAGATCATGACCTGAGCAGAAGGCAGAGGCTTTAACCCACTGAGCCACCCAGGCGCCCACAAGTGGGTTTTTAAAAATAGCATGGAATTAACTTAAGTATTGATGTATTTTTTCCAAGAAGTGATTTGGAATTTGGTGTCAGGAAAACACTTAAAAGATCATTCAGTCTACCTCCCTTATGTTTTGTGGATAAAACAAACAAACAAAAAGTCCAGCTTGATTAATTATCTGTGCAGGATCATAATGTGACTTTTTCTGAAGTCTCCTGGGAGAAGGCAATTATAAAATAATAATAATAAGTAGGGCTGAGTATAAGCATACTAGAAATGTTATTTAGAAATAGTGTACTTAAAAATTATCCTGATTTTTAAAATATGCCAATGAAAACATGACATAACTAAGACAGAAATGAAAATAAAATGTTACAAATAGGATACATTACAAATAGTACTTTTTTATAAACATGTGACAGGTACAAATGTAAAGAACTTATATAGTTAACTAACATAAATGAAAAAAGGCAAGTCCAGATAATTCAAGTCACAGAAAAAATAATTAATGACAATATGTGAGAAGTTTATTTTTTTGGTCATCAAAGGAATACAAATTAAAAGAATAGTGATATATCATTTTGTATATAAGAAATATAGATGATCTTTAATGTTATCTCTCATTGCTGAGATATTCATAATAAACTGGTACTTCTATGCATTTCTAGAACTAATGAAGGTATCAGAAAACTTTCATAGAAAAGCAATTTCAAGAACTTCAAAACTTCTCATATCCTTTGATGGCAAAATAATCCCATTCCTGGTAATTTATTCAGACGGCATAGTTCAATAACAGAGGGAAAATGTTTCATGCATTAAATATGGTAGAAAAAAATCAGAAACTAATCAAATGTTCAGTGTCAGGAAAACAATGTATTTATTGCACATTAATTCTATATATGTATCTAAAAATAATTTTAAAAGTTGTAAAAATGTAGAAATTGGCTATGACACCTTAAATAAAAATCAAAACAAAAATATATCTATACCATAGTACTAGTTGGGTAAGGTTGTGTCTTCATATGAAGAATGACTAAAAGTCAACATGGGCAAGTAGAGAAAAGCCAGAGTGATGAATAGTACAATTGAGACTGATTTTGTTCTTGTATGAAGTCTTTTTAGTTTTTAAAACGTGTAAGAGAAAACAAAAGGTTGCGTTCAGAATTTAGGACATAAAACAATCCTGAGGCAAATGCATCAGGTACAAAACACTTCTCTTCCCTTGAATCTGGATCTCAGTGATATGGAGATCTAGTAAAGTCTTTTAATGTTTATCCTATTTTAAGTAAACACCCACCCCCCACCTCCCCTGGTTTCATTAATGCACGGCAGGAGGTAAGAATGTTCAGTAAACTATATGTTGGCTAACTGAACATTAAAAAAATAATTTTAAAAAAATTGGAAAATGGAATTTCAAAAAAAAAGAATCTTCAGTAAATCAAGCTGGGAAATAAAATCATAAATAAGAAGTCCATTGAGTATTCTTTTAAACACAATTCCTCTTCCCTCATTGTTCTTACTGGTTCTGTGTATGAAAATCCCAGGCCCTCTGCAGCCGATTTTATTAGTTCTGATTCCATTTTATGACGCTTCACGAACATTGCCAAATCCTAAAGGAAAAAAAAAATGAATGAAAAGTTTATATTTAAATAACAGTTAAGAAATAAGATAAATGTTCAAGTGGAAATATTTTTCAATAGACAGTACGAATGAGCAAAAAAATATTCACAGTTGCAAAAAATGTCTCCATCTCAATAGACTTTCACAGGCTCTCTCATGTAGGAGAAAAATATGCTTCTGGCATTAATGACTAAAATACAAAAGAACAGCATTCTAGAACCTTGACTCAATGGCTAGATAGCTTCCAGAGCAGTGCTATATTTTTACCACTTCTGCCCAGAGCATCTAGAAGAACGTACTTTCTTCTCAGGACCTCGGTCTCACCTCTCTGGCCTCAATGGATGCTGGGTCATTGCTGTCATCCAGGAGACTCTTATAGTAATCCACATTGTCTAGGACGTCCTCATCATCCGGATGGAGGAGAAGATAGGCCTTGGCGCACTCCAAGGCTTTCACATATTCACCAACTGAAAGACCAAGGAGTCAGATTAGGTCCATCTAGGAGTTTTGTAAGAAATACTTCTACATGTCTGTGAAAGTTGAGCATTAAGCATGAGTAAGAGGGAAGATAAGATGAAGCTGAAAAGCATATGCAGAAATAGCCTCAGATAAAAACAGAATCTCATATACAGAGAAACAACTAACGGCTGTCAGAGGGGAGGCAGGTGAGGGGATGGGGGAAATAAAGGGGATCAAGAAGTACAAACTTGGAGTTATAAAATAAATAAGTCACAGAGTTGAAAAGTTCAACACAGGGAATACTGTCAATCAGACTGTAAAATGTTGTTTGTGATAGTTGGTGACCACACTTATCATAATGAGCCTCGAGTGACTGTCAAATCATTATGTTGTACGCCTGAAACTAATATAACACTTTGTGTTAATAATCCTTCAAAAAAATAGCCACAGACAAAAGCAAGGATATGACTTCAGATGTTTATTTTTTTTTAAAGATTTTATTTATTTGACAGAGAGAAACACAGCCAGAGAGGCAACACAAGCAGGGGGAGTGAGAGAGGGAGAAGCAGGCTTCCTGCCGAGCAGGGAGCCCGATGTGGGACTCGATCCCAGGTCTCTGGGATCATGACCTGAGCCGAAGGCAGTCGCTCAACCAACTGAGCCACCCAGGTGCCCCAACTTCAGATGTTTAAAAGGTACTACCCTTGGTCTGCTTTGGTGCTAGATGTTTTGTATCAATTATTAAAAGTTTCCACCTGAAGATGTTTGCTGACAACTTGCATTATTTAATACCGATAAGCAGAGCAGAATTTTCACAGTTAATTCTGTTTTTGTACTGAGTTTGATAATATGATATCTAAAACCTATTTCAGCTATCCCAATTCTATTAATTGCTTTTAAGCATAAGGAAAGATACTCAATCTCTCTTTCTTAATTAGATAAGTAGAAATTAAAACTATACTGAGATAAAAATTTCCATCTAGTAGATTGAGTAATATCTAAAATTTTCACAATATATTCATGGTTGATGGGCAATGAAAAATGTTCCATACATGGAAGAAAATTTGGCAATATCTATCAAAATTTTAAATGAATGAATGATTTGACACAGGAATCATACTTCTAGAAATTCATCTTATAGATATCCATTTGTAGATATAACTAAGTTACATAAAATATTACTCATTTGATCCTTGATTGAAATACCAGTTACTAACAACACAATGCCCACAAGTAAGAAGACACATAAAATAAATTATAGTACAATGATATGTGGATATAAAGAAAAATTAATGAGGAAGTTCTCAGGTATCAATACAATTAGGTTAGACCATATAAAATTGCCAAAATTTGGTCTTTACTGACCTAAGCAAATGGTAATTTCATTGGTCCAACATACTAGAAAAAATACTTTTTAAGATTTTATTTTTAAGTAATCTTTACACCCAACATAGACACCTCCTCCTTACTCATATATATTATTAAGTGAAGGAAGCAATGTAAAGAACGGTGTAAAGGGGCACCTGGGTGGCTCAGTTGGTTAAGCGATGGCCTCAGTTCAGGTCATGATCCTGCAGTCACAGGATGGAGCCCCACATCTGGCTCCCTGCTTGGCGGGAAGCCTGCTTCTCCCTCTCTCATTCCCCTGCTTGTGTTCCCTCTCTAGCTGTGTTTTTTTTTTCTATCAAATAAATAAATAAAATCTTTTTTTAAAAAAAAGAACATTGTAAATAACATGCTACCTAATGTGTATAAGAAATAAGTTGAGGGGTGTGTGTGTGTGTGTGTGTGTGTGTGTGTGTGTGTGTTTTAAAGAAACATAAATCAGAAACTGGGTTGTAGGGCATGAAATCAGGTTGCAGAAAAAAGGAAGACAAGGAGGCTTTTATTATATTTGGTGTTTGAACTTGTGAATATATGACCTTTTAAAATTAAGTTGAAAAATCATGTAAAATGTCAGCCTAATACAACTTTCAGGACATCATCATAGCCTTTGCCCACATGTGGTTTCAACTGCTCTCCTTGGCCTGAGATGTGGTGATGTGAGATGAGAGAAAAAAAAAGCCATAACATTGACTCAAATGCAAAGGAAAATTCAATGTCTGTAATGAGTGACACCCCCTCCCCATAGGTCTTCCAGGACAATCCACGCTTTACCTCGATAGTAGGCAAATTGTAGGTAGTCGTAATGAAGGGGGAGGAAGTTCTCAATCGGAGAGAGGCGGCCAGGGCGAGTGGCAAGTTCCCTCACACATTCGTGCTGACAGACCAGTACCTGCATATAGTGATCTGGAAGACGAAAGTGAGAGGTGGGTCCCTCTGGTTTGTTGGAGCGCCATATACATATGTACATATGATCAAGAACCTATTCCACCGAGTTACAGAATAGTCCATCACCTGAACATTGGAAATCCTAATACTGGAAGGACCGCTAAAATAGGATACGAAGGAAAGCTCAAGAATTTAGATACACATTCTGCCTCTTTCTCTTTGTTCCCCTTTCTTTGTCCCATCCTTCTTGTTGTAACAGGTGAGAATTCTCAAGTGTAAGGTTGTTACAGCTCCCTTTAGCTCTTGGCTCTCACTCATCCACACATGGGCTGAGGAAATGAAATTAGCCAACGTCCCAGAGAAGCAAACACTTCCTACTTTTTGCCCCAACTTTAATTTTTACAATGAAGATGGAAATAGTCTTCTCCAGAAAGGGGAGACTTTATTCATGCTGGTGCAGAGTAGGCTCTCTTGAGAATGATGATAAAACCATCTAATTTCATGACTTTGTATTTTAATTTACCCCAACTGCCTCCTCTCAACAGAACCTTTGAAAGGTTCTCTGTTGGGTGGTTTGGCTTGGGTCTTGATGACTTCAAGAGGGACCCCAGAGCACAACAGAATACATGTGTGTCTCTTCTGGTGTGTCGGCAAATGGGCCAGATCTTGCATGACCTGGCTAACTCAACCCAACACAGCACAGCTCACAGAATCGCTATGATCCCCTGGTTCTTAACTGCAGCTGGAGGATGGGAGGGGAAGAATGAGTTCTGTTTATTTGTGTAGCATGTAGAACTAAACAGCTCTATAAATGGCTGACAAATAGCTGTTTTATTTCTTACAAAAACAACAAACAACCTTCAACTGTTTTCTCCAGGTTAGCTCGCCATTGGCATTCCTCTTTACCTTCCAACACACACTCTTCCTAATTCCAAATGACAAGCAAAAGCAAGAGGTGGAAAACACACCCAAAAAAACCCAAATTCTGGATTAAGGTATTTTTCAACACAAGATACAAAGAGCAACAAAATGAAAGTCAAAAAATCATATTCTTTAGGGCTTCAACAAGCATACCCAGTAATAACTAACTGCACTGAGAAGCCATTTGTATTTTTAATGTTCTTCTAACACTAAAATTAAAAATTCTGGCTTCCTAAATACATTCTATATTTCATTTTTAACTTATTTTTTAAAGATTTAATTTATTTATTTGTCAGAGACAAGAAAGAGAGCATAAGTAAAAGAACAGTAGGTAGAGAGAAAAGCAGGCTCATGCTGAGGAAGGAGCCAGATGCAGGACTAGATCCCAGGACCCTGGGATCATGATCTGAGCCTAAGGCAGACACTTAACTGACTGAGCCACCCAGGCATCTTCCTTCTGTATTTTAAAAGCCAGCCTGACTTTTAATCTAGAACAGTTTGGGTTTGTTTGTTTTTTTAAAAAAACAAGATTTTATTTAATTATTTGACAGAGAGAGAGAGAGCCCAAGCAGGGGAGGAACAGAGGGAGAGGGAGAAGCAGGCTCCTCGCTGAGCAAGGAGCAGGTTTTGGGACTTAATCCAAGGACCCTGGGATCATGACCTGAACCAAATGGCAGATGCTTAACTGACTGACTACCCACGCACCCCTTAGAACATTTTGAACCAGACAAGAATTTACAGAGTTATGATAACACATTTTATTTAAGTTGTATTTCTTGTCTCCTTTCTATATCAAGTGTTATTGTGCAATTACTCTGATTTAGTAAGTTTGAGATCCAAGACACTTGTGTGGGAATACTTTTTAAAATTTCCTTCTCATAACTGGACATGTGCCAAATTCTCAAGAAGACTTGCTGTATTTCTGTAATCTATAATATGTGACTGAGCTTCAGGAGCCACGACTTTGTTTAAAATCACTTTTCTTTATTGGAAGTGGGGCTCACGGTGGTGATAGTTGTATTCAGCATGAACAGCCTGAGTTAAGAGATCTCTATTCTTTTCCACCAACCAGCATGCTGTGGTGACCTCAAGCAAACCATTACGTTATTCTGTGGGTATCTGTCTGCTGGTTTTCCTAAATCAGATGTAGGACATTTGCCAAAGCTGTTCCGTGGCCACTGATGGGGGCGAGTCCAGAGGAGGTGAAGGGGGTGAGATGGGGTATACCTCCTTACACAACTACAAGATAGTAAACTCTAATAAAGGAAAAACATGCCTGAATAAAAGATTATATGTAAAGAAATACTTTATAATTGAAATGTGAAACACACATAAAACTGACATTTGAATGAACAGTGCTCACAAAAATGCAAGGCAATGACTCTGCTAGAGGCTCAGCAAAACAAAACCTTGGGGGGGGGATCCTCAATAATTCAGGTACTGGTACTGATTTTACATTAATTGAGTTGGTTTTGGGTAATGGAATATGTGGCAAATAGGTCATCTAATAAACTGATTTTTAATCTACTTCTTAATCTAAATTTTGAAAGATGTTTCCTAATTGTACCTCTCAAATACCTTAACAAATTTATGACCTACATTTTCAAAACATAGAGTATTATTAATTTTTTTAATCTGAAATGTGATTAATGGTATGTCCGTCCTTCCTTCCTTCCTTCCTTCCTTCCTTCCTTCCTTCCTTCCTTCCTTCCTTCCTTCCTTCCTTCCTTCCCTCCTTCCTTCCTTACTTCTTTCCTTCCCTCCTTCCTTCCTTCCCTCCCTCCCTCCCTTCCTCCATCCTTCCTTCCTTCCTTCCTTCCCTCCTTCCTCCCTCCCTCCCTCCTTTCCTTCCTTCCTTCCTTCCTTCGCGCTTCCTCCTTTCCTTCTTTCCTTCCACTCATTCATTTAAAAAATATTACTAAACACCTACTCTTTGCCAGTCAGTATACGAAGGGGCTGACGATTAAGCACTTAACGAGATAGGACATTAGGCAAGTGATAGAGGAAAACAACAACTTTCAAAATCTGTGAGTGGTAATGAACATGGCGTTTCCTGGAAATGCCACAGGAGTGGATTAAAAACAGAAAGAGAGGGGATGAAATTATACACAAGTGTACAATCATGAAAGTCTTTATAAAAAAATAACTTTTTGGAACCTGGTTTAAACTGCTAGGTGAGGGGTGCTTTTTATGGAGAACAGAAACACTGGCATTTGGGGAGAGCAAACTCACTGCCTTAATTTGCCTTTCTACACATAAGTGAAGCTGAACATTTGTTTTTTTAAACATATATTTTTAACTTAAAACACAATATGTACTCAACAGATATTTGTTAAACATTCATTAGGGAATAGGTTATTCTTTGCCCATTTTTCAATTATGTAGACCTTAAAATATGAGCCCTAGACTAAGAAAAGTCTAGATTTGATTCCCAGCTTCTCCTTAATCACATTGCTCAAAGATATAATTTCCTCATTTAAAAAAAGGAGAAGATAGTGGCTATCACTACCAACCACCTACCAGAAGTTGTTTAGAGTATTAAAAGGTGTATAAATATGTAAAATGCTTTGTATATTGCAACTGCTATATAAATGCTGCTTATTATTATGATTACCAATAAATCAGAAATAAATTACTACTAATAATAATAATTTACAGTTTCTGCTAAAAATATTATGGATATTACCTGTTTGCCTATAAATATTTTGTAACTTTTCCGCTTGTCATCTGTAACTGACTTGATTTATTATATCTTTCGTATTTCAAATCTTTTTTTCAATATTTTATTTATTTATTTGACAGAGTGAAACGCAGCTTGAGAGGGAACCTAAGCAGTGAGAGGGAGAAGCAAGCTTCTCGCCAAGCAGGGATCCCGATGTGGGGCTTGAACCCAGGACTCTGGGATCATGGCCCGAGCAGAAGCAGATATTTAACGACTGAGCCACCCACCCAGGCACCCCTGTATTTCAAATCTTATGTAAAGTCTATCTTTTTTCTTTTTTTTTTTTTAAAGACTTTTATTTATTTGACAGAGAGAAACACAGCCAGAGAGGGAACACAAGCAGGGGGAGTGAGAGAGGGAGAAGCAGGTTTCCCGCCGAGCAGGGAGCCCGATGTGGGACTCGATCCCGGGTCTCCGGGATCATGACCCGAGCCGAAGGCAGTCGCTTAACCAACTGAGCCACCCAGGCGCCCCAAAGTCTATCTTTTTTCTTCATATTTCTTGTCTTTTATCATGCTAAGAACTAGTTTTCCTCTCCTCCTGTTTATACACATATTCTCTTGCATTTTCTTCTTCTTTTTTTAAAGATGTATTCATTTATTTTAAAGAGAGAGTGAGAGAGAGAGAGAGAGAGAGAGAGAGAGCATGAACACATATACATGCATGCACAGGGGAGGGGCAAAGGAGGGAGAGATTCCTCAGACTCCCTTCTGAGATGATGCTCTGAGCCAAAATCACTAGTCAGATGCTTTACCAGCTGAGCCACCCAGGTGCCTCTCTTGCATTTTCTTCTAACAGTTTTATTTTCACACCTATATTATTAACAAAAATAGAATTTGTTTTGTATGTTTTTCACATGCTTCCCACCATAAATGGTTAACTCTGTTAATAATAGTTAATATAATAGTTAATCTCTGAAATTAATGTGTAGTTCACACTACCTACTATTTTAAATGTCACTGGGTAATATATTACATTCTCATAGATAATAAAATCCTCTTTTCAGTAACTGAATAAAACTATACAGAAGTATTCACTACTGCATTGTTTATAATAATGAAAACCTGTAACTTCCCTAATATTCATCAGTAAGGGGACCGATCAAATTAATTATGCTTTCCACATATATTGGAATATTGCACAACCATTCAATACAATAAGGTAGATCTACATGTACTACTTACGTGAAAAGAAGTCCACACTATATTGTTAAGCATAAAATAAAACAAAAACAAAAATAGCTCAGAATCAGTATTCACAGTATTATCTCATTTTTATAAAAAAGAAATGATAATTAAAAATAAATACAGAAATATTTACATATGCATCTGAAAAAGTTTGGGAACACAGTCACCAAAATTTAAACTAGGTAGATTTATTTATAGGATATAGGGTAGGCTAATGTATCTTTCATTTTTTACAATTTATACTTCGGTAGTGTTGGAATAGTTTTACAGACTGCATTTCCTATAATCAGGAAAGAAATAAAGGAAGAAAAATAAGCTTTACCTGCAATGGCTTCATAGAGACCAGCTTTGTACCCTAAGTACTCATACTCTTCAAATCTCTGAGGCCCCTCACACAAGGCTCGGCACTCCATATCTTCACTAAAATATTCTCTTAGAGCTTGCTCAAAGTATTTGATAGCAAGCTCAAAGTCATCATCCTCATAATGTTTAACTCCTGCACTGTAACTCTCCTGAAAAGAAGCAGAAAATATATATATATAATTTATAATATATAAGCATATATATTATACACACACACACACACACGGGTTTTGTATGTTTTTCACATGCTTTCACGGGTGTGTGTGTGTGTGTGTGTGTGCGTGTTTTCCAAAGAACACCTCTGGGGCACTTGCAGGATTCAGGCCAACTCAGGATCATTTGGGCAGGAGGGCACTGGGCTCTTGTGCTATGGAACAATAATGAAGGGTTTTACTGGGAGACACAAAGTAACTTCCTTGGCTTCAGAGAATTATAAATAAGAATGGAGTTACTGAGCAAGCTGAATGCTGTGGCACCAGTCAATTTCATGTTCTTCCTGAGCATGGACATGCAAGACAATATTTTCTAACCCCATCTGAATATAGGTACGCAACAAAGCCCAGGCAGATTGATGTGGGTGACGGTGGCACATCCAATTTCCAGGCCTGGCCCAATTTAATAATAATACTAAGACTCCTATTGAAAATCTTCTCTTATCCTGTTCTTCAATCATCTTGGAAGTCACAGGTCGAGAATGGTAACATTTCCAGTGTGTGTGAGGGGGAATAAACCTTTCCAACTTATTGCGATTTTAAGTTAGCTTTCATTTAAGTGAAAAACTATGTAGTTTTAAAATACCAGAATTTGAAAAGTACAGGTACAATGGAAAACCAATGGACTGGGTGCTGGGAAATCACAGTGTGACCTGAGCAGTTCATACTGGCTTCAACATGTTGTGTAAAATTAAAGGGTTGGAGGTGGTGGTGGTGAGGTTCAGAGAGGGTGACAGATGTTTCTATCACGTTCTACTTTTCCCTGTATCATACAGCTTTTCTAAGGGCATTTTCACCTTCTCTCAATATCAACCCTGATATTTCTCAATATCAACCCTGATAATGACAATATTTCATCTGAGAACTCTGAAAAATCAAACTGTTACCATATTAGAAATCGAGATTCAAACTGAGACACCCATTCCCAAGGCAATTTAGGAACACCTAGCTCCTTGTTGGTTAGGACAAGGGTCCCCGGGGCTCACCAGATGTGGTTTGGCTTCTCGATCTACCAACGGGAGTGCTTCGACGCCGGCCATTGTTCTATAATTCTCAATGTTCTGCTGCATTTCCATGTGCTCGGGGTTGGCCATGAAAAACGTGTGGGCTGCTTCCACCGCCTTTTCCAACTGGTTAAGCTACGGAGAAAATAACAGGACCAAATCAAGGCAAGTATTTCCTACCTGGCTCAGTACTAGTCCAAAGGCTAACGGCTAACGTGGCAGGGCAAGCTTCCAGTTCATATCACTGTGCACGATCTCTGTACGATAAAGTGGGAGGTTAATAAGCAGGGCTCCTAAAATGACATGTGGATATTCGGGCTTTGGTGAAAATAGTGACATGTGCTCTATTCTGCGTTCATTCTCTACCCATTCTTTCCTGAGCCATCTGCATGTCCGGGAAACCAAATCTTTCCACTTCCGTTTGTTTCATGACTGATCACAGTAAAAAGCTGCCAATGCTGTGCCACCTCTAATTCACATTTTTGACATCTTTATCTTTTATTTTCTCTTTTTACTTTGTTCCCTTTGTCTCTAATCCTGACTTTGGGAGTATAAACAAACCTATGCCTTTCTGAAGGATGGGAATGAGTCTACCTCCCACTCCACATTTATCGGGCTTTAGAATGTGAAAAATACAAAACTAAAAGGAGCAAACTGTTCCAATGCATAGGAAATGCTGAATACGGCCCGTAAAATACTTTACCATACTCCTTTGATCGAAATATTTGATTCCAGCCTTACAACTTTGATTCTCATTAATACAGAAGGAAGAATTTTTAACGATCACTAGACAGTACAAAATCTCCTCCCAAACCACACAATACACTGTCTTCCATGTAACGCAGTGATGCATTCTTTAACAAAATTGAATTTACTCGATTTAAGACATTTTTCTCTATGCTTTAGACATAACGAATGTTTAGAGACCGATCGGTTTGCTCCATACCAGAAAAGCGAATATTCATATTAACAATCTTTTTCATGGTAAAATTCAAATTACATTTGATCTATTCGGAGCATGAAGACATGAAAACTCATTGTTATTAAGAAATAAACATAAATCATGGAACAACATATCAGTTTCAGCAGAGTCTGTTTTTGACAGTCTTGCCACTCAGGTATTAGTAAGAAATAGAAGTACTGAGTTCCCAAGTCCCCAATTATATAAATAATCTTAGCCCTCACCACAGAAAACATAAATTGCTCCACTTAAGACCTAAGATCCTAAAATTTGTTTAGTAACAGTAAAACCTTCCCTTTTCTCCTTGAATTTCCACACCCTTAGCTACTGGCCTTTCTTCCATTAAGTCTTGCCTTGTCAACGGTCTCTGCCATTTTTATCATTGTCCTCAGTTCTATGCTCCCAGAATGATTCTGGCTGTTAAAATCATGAAGTTTGGATGTGGTTTCTTTCTTATTTTACATTTTTTCAACCTCTTGCTCACTAAATATAAATTGTGTGGACATCTACACTAATGTGGTTATAGGTATAGAGAAAAAAACAATAGGTTCTAAACTATGTGTGTGTGTGTGTGTGTGTGTGTGTGTGTGTGTGTGTGTGTACACTTATTGATCAAATAAACCTGAAAAAAGTCATTTAAAAATTTATGACTCGGTTCTCCTTTAAGAAAAAACAATGCTCATAAAAACCCCACACTACCATCTACTGCACAGGATTTCAGAAGAATTTAATTATGTAATGAATATAAATGTGCTCCAGTAACCAATAAAATCCTTCAAAAATAAACAATAGAATACAGTTTTTAAATGATCTATCCATTTCAAAGATGTCAATAATGACGGTATAATAGGAATGGATAAAGAAGATACGGTACACACACATACACACACACACACATAGAAATATTACTCAGCCACCAAAAGGAATGAAATCTTGTCATTTTCAACAATGTGGATAGAACTAGAGGGTATTATGCTAAGTGAAATAAGTCAACAAGGGAAAGACAACCATCGTATGATCTCAATCATATGTGGAACTTAAGAAATAAAACAGATGAACATAGGGGAAGGGAAGGAAAAAATAAAATAAGATGAAATTGAGAGGGAGGTAAACCGTAAGAGGCACTGAACTCTAGGAAAAAAAACTGAGGGTTGCTGAAGAGGAGATAGGCAAAAGGAAGGGGTAATTGGGTAAAGGCATTAAAGAGGGCACTTGACATAATGAGCACTGGATATTATACACTTAATGAATCACTAAATTCTACCTCTGAATCTAATTTAAAATAAAGGAAAAAATGATGATGTATAATCTATAATTCCCCTGGATACATAATTTCTGAGGATATAGTATGGTCTTTGTAGTTGGTGGAAACTGTCTTCAGTTAAGAGTAAAACTATAAATTATGAACAAAACAGATTAGCATGGATATACTCTGGTTCTATAGCACAAGCCATTAAAATTAATAGGACATAGATTTATGTTTTTCACTTTCCTACTTTCATCTTTTGCTTAGGCTGTTCCACTGATCTAGAAAGCCTCTGTCCTTTAGTCTTTTCTTGTTGAAATCTAACATATCCCATAAAGCCAAGCCTAAATCCTGCTTCTCTGAGATCCTTTCTCAACACAATAGCCATACTATCTTCTTCCTATTGCTCTATGAGCACTGACCATATCATACTCTTGCTGTACACTGCACCTCACTGAATATATTTGTATTTTCTGGTAGACCTCTCTGAGACTAGGGGCCATATGCCTTCTTTTTGTTTGTTTTCCACCAACTTTACATATGGATGATGTCTATGACATGTCTGGGAAAAGTGGAAAAAAGAACTTCTAACAAGTTCTTTTACATACAAATGAAAAATTGTATTACATACGAGTGGACTGAAAGGATAGTAAGTTTAATAACAACATCACCAAAGTCATCATTCACACTGAGAGCTTACAATACTAATTACTAACAAAGAATATGTTTCATAGCTCTTGAAAACTGTCAGTCACTGCTGACATATTAGTTCCTTTTCTTAAAGTGCACCACACTTGGTTTTTTTTGCATATTTGATGTTTTCCCCATTCATTTTTTTTTTGTTTTCCCCATTTATAACCCAGGATTGAGCATCATATCATCTTCCCCAATGTAAATAATAAGATTACTTAACGTTAAACCATAAACTTTATTCATGAACTGGCCATGGCTTTTAAATCATTGTGGACCAAGTTCAGGAACCTGGAACTGGCTGCCAAAGTCTTTAAAACAAGCCCTTATTTTAACTGGAATCTTGATTTCTTTGTACTCTATTTGAAAAATCAGGTATCACGTTTGAAGTGGCAGGAAAAGTCTGGGTGAACACATGAATGTTGCATTTAATGTCATACTTGGGGATGGAGATTATTGTAAGGCCTTGTAAGTACTAATTTTTCAGCTAACCCACCACTTCATTGAAATGAACAAAAAGCAAGCTGCCCTTGAAGGCTCCTTACTGGACTTCCTTTAAGACCAACATAAAATAAACCACAAGAGAGGGTAACTCTATATATTAGAAAAATACATTGCAGAATAAAGAACAAGTGATAAAAGGGGAATGATTTGACAAGATGGTATCAAACTTTGAAGAGAGCCAACCGATCTACTGAGATATGAGAAATACTGGCCACTCACTGGGTGATTTCATGTCAGGCTGTGAAGAACTAGGGCGAACATTTTCTTCTGCCAAACCAGAAGTAGGACTGTTTGTAGCAGTCATACTGCATGGAAAAAGAAGTGAATGCTGATTAAATCAACACCCTTCTGACATTCACCACTTACTCTGTCCACTGGTGAATAAATGAAATTCTTTTGACGCCCTAATGGTTTTCCATAGTGAGTAATAAAGAAGCATTTCAAAAGGACACATTGACTATTTAGAAACCTTCAGTAGCTCTCCATTGACCACAAGAGAGATTCCAGAAACTATGTACTACAACATTCAAAACCTCCAGGATTTGGCCTCAACTCACTTTCTAGCATAACTTCCTCATCTGCCCTTATGCAAACTTTTCCCAGAAAGGTTCTAGAACTTCTCTCTTTTGTTTTTAAAATTTATTTATTTATTTGAAAGAGAGAGAGAGAGCACGCACTGGGGGGTAGAGGGAGGGAAGTGGAGGGAGAGCCAGACACAGGGTTGGATCCTATGACCCGGAGATCATGACCTGAGCCAAAATCAAGAATCAGATGCTTATCTGATGGAACCACCCACACACCCCTAGAAGAATTTCTGGATGTTTTTATAATTTACCACATTCCTGTTTAAGAAAATACACATAGGCTCGGTGCTCCAGTCATACCCAAATTCTTCGTTTCACTCATTCACTTATTCAGCAAATTTTTATTTTGCACTGAATTGGTGCCAAAGACTGTGATAGTTGATGAGAATACCTAAAACCAAAGACTCTGCTTTCTAGATACTTACAGCCACATTGAAGGGAATGAGTCTTAAGTAAGTAAATCATTAATGAAGTTAATTTCAGATTGTGCTGAATGCTATAAAGAAATAAGTGAACAAATGACACTCTAAGAGCTGGTTGGACTGGTATTGGAAGTAGGACTCTAATAGGTAAGTTAGTCAAAGAAGGTCCCTCTGCTGTGGTATTTTTCAGCTGAGACCTAAATGTTGAGAAGCCAGTCATGAGCAGAATGGGAGGGAGAACATTCGAGGCAAAAGAGAGTCAAGTGAAAGGATCTTTTCCTGGCAAAAGAAAGTCAAGTGGAAAAAATCTTGACATATTTTAAAAGCAGAGCAGAGACTAAAGAGAGATATTTGAAAAGCTGAAAAAAGACCAACCAACTATGGTAGAGTTTATTCCAAGTGCAAGAGGAAACCTTTAAAGAATTTTAAGCAATATCTGATACACATTTTAAAATGACAGCTCAGGGGGGTCTGGGTGGCTCAGCCAGTTAAGCATCCAACTCTTGATTTTGGCTTAGGTCCTGGTCTTGGGGTTCTGGGACCGGCCTGTGTCGCAGCTTGCTTGAGATTCTGTCTTTCCCTCTCCCTCTGACCATCCTCCCACTTACATGTGCTTTATCTCTTCATAAAATAAAATAAATAAATCTTTAAAATAACTAAATAGGGTTAAGCATCTGCTTTTGGAGTCCCACACTGGGAAACCAGCTCCGCAGGGAATTTTCTTCTCCCTTTGTCCTTTCCCCTGCAGGCACTCGCTCTCTCTCTCTCATACAATATTTTAATCGATTTATTCATTTAAAAAATGACCAGTCAGACTGCCATGTGGGGAAGAGATCTTTGGTAACAGGCAAGAGAACATGGCAGTAACACATAAGCGATAATGCTTTTACTTTCAAAATAAAAACAGGACAAACATGGTTCATACCCTGCCCTTTCCCCTCTCTCTTCCATTCCTTTCTCTTTCTCCCCATTCTGCCTATTTTTGTGATGTTTCTCAATTCAGACACATAGTATACAAGAAAACAGTTCTAAAATTTCCAAAAGTATTTTTAGGAAAAATATACAACTTCCCTGTTTTCTAAAGTAAGAGAAATATGAAGTTCAAGTATTCTGAATATGAAATGTAGGACCACTTGTAAGACAAATGCAAGAAAGGAAATTCCAAAGCACATTTAAAAATATAAAGAACACTGCACTTCTGAGATAAGAGTATTTAGGGTCACTCTCTAGCTTCTGAAGTCTTTTTATACAATCAGGATAAAACATCAAGCTCAAAATAAGTAATTTCCATTTTCTTCTCAAACATTCACATTTTCAGTAAGGAAGGAAATTGATCATTCTGCCTTCACCACCCTAACTTACAGAATTCATCCAACATCACGCATGACATTTTGATGAAGTGCTGTATTTTTTTGCCTTGGCTCTTTACTTAAATTTCACACTATAACAACTTTAGGGGGGCGCCTGGGTGGCTCAGTTGGTTGAGTAACTGCCTTCGGCTCAGGTCATGATCCCGGAGACCCGGGATCGAGTACCACACTGGGCTTCCTGCTCGGCAGGAAGCCTGCTTCTCCCTCTCTCACTCCCCCTGTTTGTGCTCCCTCTCTGGCTGTGTTTCTCTCTGTCAAATAAATAAAATGTTTAAAAAAAAAAAAAAAAAACAACTTTAGGGAATTTTTAACCCCATATAAGGTTTCTCACCAACTGACAAGCAAGTAAGTACTAAAGACACCCGGTTTCTAGGCCACAGCAGAATTTTTAAGTTTTAGTTAGCAGCATAAACACACTAGCTGGAGGAAAAGGAAGTCACTAGATTATAGCATGTATATCAGACTAGATACTGCAAATTCATGGGCTAAAAACTAAATGTTCTTTTTATGGAATAGTAAGGACTTCTGCCTTTTGGTGGTTTTGTGTTTGGGTGACACCAGAGAGTTTTGTAGCATTGCTGATGTCTCCAAATTTACCTCAAATGTTTGCCAACTTGGTTACTTTTTCTTTACAAAACCAAATAAATAAACAATTCAAAAAAATGAACCGCATATTAAAAGAATATCCCTAAAATAAAGATCTATTAAGTTTTGGGGACTCTTGGGTGGCTCTGTCTTGGTTGACCATCTGCTGTCAGCTCAGGTCATGAACCCAGGGTCCTGGGATTGAGTCCTGCATCCAGCTCCTTGCTCAGTGGGGACCCTGCTTCTCCCTCTGTCTGCCTCTCCCCCTGCTTGTGTGCTCTCTTTCTCTGACAAATAAATAAAATAAAATCTTTAAAAAAATCTATTAAGCTTTGAAACATAATTTGAAAGTATATTTTAAAACTACTAGATTAAACTAAATCCTATGAATTTCAGTACTTCAAATGTAAAGACCAGGCTGTTTATGAGAATTTAATTTTATTTTGGAAAACTCCTATGCATTTCCATATAATATAGTCAGATTTTGATAGAGTCAAAAAATAGCTATATAAAAAACAACTTTGGGTTCTTATTTCACAATCTCTGAAGATGTTACATCCCCTTCATGTTATTACAATAACTTGTAAAAAGACCCATACATGGAATTATTTTTATTTTTATAATTTAGTTACAGAAATTAATCTCTTATTCTCTTGATGAATTTATAGAATTAATTTTACCAAACACTGAGGGCTGCATAATATAGTGCATTGCCTTTTCCATCTTGGCTACTAAGAAGTTCAGGGCTAAATTTTATTCTCATATACAATAACCATATTATATTGGGTTTCTATTATACCAGAATGAAGCGGGTGTATTTCCCTTTTTTCTTTGACTTTGCTTTTTTATGCCATTTCAAAAATCTAATGATATAAATAATTGTTTTAGCTAGGTAATTCAAAGTCCTTTTGGACACAGGAGAAGTATAATATATTCACAAGATAAACACTTGTAGTAAGGGACATTTCTAGTAATTAAACTCTTTCCTATATCTTATGGAGAGTATTTAGACATATCTAGCTTTATTTTTTTTAAGATTTTATTTATTTATTTGACAGAGAAAGACACAGTAAGAGAGAGAACAGAAGCAGGGGGAGTGGGAAAGGGAGATGCAGGCACCCTGCTGAACAGGGAGCCTGATGTGGGGCTCCATCCCAGGACCCTGGGTTCATAACCTGAGCCAAAGGCAGACGCTTATTGACTGAGCCACCCAGGCACCCCAAGATATTTCTAGCTTTAAATAATGCATATTAATTCACAAGTTAGGTGCTCATGTTAGTGGAGAAAATGAACTTATCTTTGAAATTTATGGAAAGTTAGTCTAAAATGTAGTCATGGATATAAGTAAATATTTATAGCTTTTAAAAATGCTATTTGGTAAGGATAAGATGGGAAATGACATTTCTAAAGAGTAATGTTTTCTCTATGGGGTAAATTGGAAAGGAAGAAAATGTATTTTTAAAGCACTTTCTTTTGCCAAACTGCTTATACTCTTTCCTTCAATTACTTCTAGTCCTGGGCCAGATTAATAGACTCTTTCTCTTTCTAAACACTGGTAAGTTTGAAGCTGATGTTTGCAACTTACTATTAAACACTAATGGTGAGTAGCCACTGTCAAATGAGGTTAATTACCCTCAGGAGCCCAGAGCCACAACAGATCCTATCAGTTAAGTCTGCTAGAAGGTTTCTTATCTACGTAAAAACCATCTTTCAGGATAAGGAAAACACTAAAGTGAAGAAGGAAGACTTTTAAACATACCATGTCAGATTAGAGGCTATTTAAAACAAAAAGGCCTTGAAGTTTCTGAAAAAGAAGAAAACCTCAGAATATTAGCCAAAAAAATACATGTGTACTTAACTGGACAAAATCCCTCCAGCCATCTGTGGTCTGTATTGTCTAACTTCCTAAGAAGAGGACAGCCAAAAGACTTGGATGTTCACTGGTAAGGAGAGAGTATTGTCTCAGTGATGGAATGTGGGCAAGTCATCTCTGCCACAGAGCCAATGAAACTAGCATGTGTGCCTTATTGGAATGTTACTGTTGTTTTTGGTTCTAAGCATTAGGACAGGGTAAAATTGAATAACTGGGCAGGCATCTTAACCTCTGCAGTATTATCCAGAAGTCTCCCTCGAGGTGTCAGAGGATGACTAATGGTTACCGAAAAGAAGGTTCAGGCCAAGATCTCTCTGACATTTGCTTCCTGCTACTGTTTTTGGAAACACAGCTTTGATCTTCCTCAGATATTTATTTGAAAGGCAGATGTCACTCATTTCATGTTCCAGTTTTGCTAACATCCCATGACTGTTGCAGTAATTACCCCTTTAACTCGTAAAGAATCTTATTGGTGCCTGATTATAAAAAATAAACAGAAATCCAATGTCCCTCTTTTGTGAGCTCAGAACTGTTCTCCTCTCCTGTGTGACCTCCATGTTGATGAGCATGATCTTGTTCATGAGGTTGGCATTAAGAATTTACCCTGTATATATATTTTTGAAGATTTCATTTACTTATTTGAGAGTGAGAAAGAGCATGAGAGGGCAGAAGGTCAGAGGGAGAAGCAGACTTCCCGCGGAGCTGGGACCCTGATGCAGGACTCGATCGCAGGACTCCAGGATCATAACCTGAGCGAAAAGCATTGGCTTAACCAACTGAGCCACACAGGCACCCTCAGAATTTACCCTGTACATTGTATAGTTTGCAAAAATATTTTACAGTACAATCAATCGAAGTAAAAGTAATAACAATGATTTTTTATTGACTACTTATTTCCTATTTGGAAATTCTTCAAAAACTAGGAGATGGATCCCCTACCTCACCTAGGGCCCAGTGCAGGAGTACTTGATCATTATTCACAAGGGGTCACTCTGATACAAACAGTGAGCCATAGCACCATGTCGAAGCTAGTGCTGGGATAGACAGAGTGGCTCTTAATGAACTTCCTGGTATGAAAACAAATTTTGTCGTTCTAACAGCTCACTCATGCTTTGCTTTTGCCTGGTTTTCATTATGATAAATGGAGATGAATGTTGTCTTTCCCTAGTGACCCATTAAAAAAAGTTCTAGCTGGCCATCACTTCCCTGGAGCCAAGAGCCAGCTCCCTAATTGCTCCCTACCAGGGTGACGTCTCTGCTGTCACGAGCAGCCAGGGCATGGTCCCCCCTCCCTGAACTGTACAGAGTTGCAATGGTTTGACTTAGTTTGTCAAATATGATTACAAAATGCAATTAACTATGGACCCGGGCTTTCTGCTTCTAAGCTAGCCTTCAAAAATCAACATGAAATAGCTTAATATAGACTTGGAACTGATTTTTCTGCTCTTGAGAATATGAAAAAAAAAGGAAGAGGAGGAGGAGGAGGAGGAGGAGGAGGAGGAGGAGGAGGAGGAGG
>PITA01000079.1:271225-326987 GCA_004023965.1 Spilogale gracilis | reverse complement strand
CGTTTCCCGGGTGAATTGCGGCTGGGGACACACAGTCAGGGAAAAGAAGTAATAAATTGGGCCTTGACTTGTTAAAATGTGTTAACAGTGCTAAGGTGACACTGGAGATAGCCTGGCAAAATGGATGATTTGGGGAGCGCTTTAGCATTTAGTGACCATGTAGAAAAATGCTGTCATTATAATTTCCAACGTCTCCCGTCTATTTTGTGTTTTTGAAAGAAATTTTACATTCCACCCAAACCACTCCACTGTAAGCAACATAAGAAAAGCAAACAAGCAAATCAAAACGTTTTCCACTTGTACCTTGTTGGTATAAATATGCCACATTCCTCTTTGAAGTACAGACTCCCTCTAGCCCCAATAAGGGTGGGGAGATTTACTTCAAAATGTATTTCAAAACATTTACTTCATCTCATGTAAAGGAATGTACCATGGCTGCAAGCCAAAGGGAGTTTTACTCCAAAGACCCTTCCTGGAGGGGACTTCAAGGAGAGGCTAAAGTCCCTTCAGGTATCCCACCTATCAAGCTGACTAATGGGTGTCCCTAACCTGACAGGCCACATGGTCTTATTAAAGAGGTGGTTTTGATGATGGAGTTCTTTCCATGTTCTGCAAACTCCTCTGGCATCACACCTGCCCTTTTTAAAGCATTCAGCCACAGCAATGACCTTCAGGCTGTATTGTAAATTCAATATCCCTGCCATATATACAAGTTAAATATAAACACAAGCATTTTCTCTGTACCTCAGCCAACAGACTGTTCTGGAAAGAAGTTCCAGTCCATCTGAATATCTGAGGAGGTTAAAGCTTGGAGGAAATTCACTTACTCGCTGAACTTACCAGGTAGTGTCAAATCTTGGCTTACTTTTGTGGCACCTGCATTGATCTGTGAGCACTAACTTCCATCAGCCGTGGATAACCAGGGCTAGAAAGGCCCTTTCAGTTATTTAGTCCCATGGTCTCAAGTGGAAAAAGGATGAGCACAGAAAACTAATGGCAAAGCTGTAGTTAAAATCCAAGTCTTTTATTAAGATGTTCATAAGATATTTGAGATTTTAATCCCTGTTATTTTGAAGTCGAGGTGAATTCGTGTATATCTGGTCCACATGACGCATGTTTGCTGATCATCTCTGTTATAGAAAGAACTATGATGTTCTGTGAGGATATAAAATATGTACATTATGGTCCTTGATCTTTTACTAAATACAGTCCAGTAGGTCAAGAAGATGTACACAAACTATTAATATAGAGAATAACTAAGTCTCCACAAGATTAGAGGGCAGAGCAAGTGAGTCATAGGCAACACAATGCTATAGAAAGAGAAATTTGAAATCACAGTAACCTAAGAGGTTCAAGGAAGGCCTCATTGAGAAAGTGGGACTGAGTCTGAGTCATGATGAATGAAAAACATGTGGATGTCTCAGATGCTGAACTGGGTGAGCAGGGAGAAATGAGAATGATTCATATTTTTATAGAAGTGTCATTTGACTAACCTGGCTCATACAAAAGGTCTAGATTACAGAGTACTGGGGAAGAAGGATAAACAGGGATATACTATGGGGTTCTTTGAACACTAAACCAAGATGTTTTTATTCTTGGAAAAAGAGATGCAGATATATCTATGCTGCCTCCTCATTCCACAAAGGATTTGAAGGGAGATTTCCTGTATCTTCCTTACCCCCACATGGACACAATCTCTCCCATTATCAACATCCCCACCCAGAGTGACCAGGTGCATAGACACATCATAACCACCCAAAATCCATTGGTTTCACTCTTGTTATTGTACATTTTGTGGAGTGTATAATGTATAATGACAGGCATATATCAGCATCATACATTGCATTTCTGTGCTCTGTTCTCCATCTACTCCTTCCTCCCTGCTCCAACCCCTGATTTATTTACTTTCTGTATAGTCTTCCCTTTTCCAGAATGTGATATAGTTGCAATCCATACAGTAGAGTGTCTTTTCAGATCGGCATCTTTCACTTAGTAATATACATTTAAAGTTCCTCCCTGTCTTTTTATGGCTTGAAAACTGATTTCTTTTAAGCATTAAATAACAGTCCATCATCTGGATGTACCATAGTTTATTTTTATCCATTCACCTACTGAGGAACATCTCAGTTGCTTCAAAGTTTCCATAATTGTGAATAGAGAGCGGTTATAAGCATCCATGTATAGCTTTTTGTGCACAAGTTTCCAGCTCCTTTGGGTACATACCAAGGAGCAAGATCGCTAGACGGGTATAGTAAGAACAGTGTAATTTTGTAATCAACTGCCACACTGTCTTCTAGAGTGGCCTTACCATTTTGCATTCTCACCAGAAATGAATGAAAGATCTCACCGCTCCATGCCCCTGCCAGTATTGATGTTCTCGGCATTCTGGATTTGGGCATAAATGGTGTGTTGCAGTGCTGTTTTAATTTCCATTTCCCTGATGACATATGATGTAGGGGATTCTTTTCATATACTTATCCTCTACATATCTTCATCAGTGATATGTCTGTTAAGATCTTTGGCCCATTTTTTAATTGGGTTGTTTTCTTATTTTTGAATTTTAATAGTTTTTTTGCATATTAGATAATAACTCTTTATCTCAAATGTGTCTTTTGTAAATATTTTTCCCTAGACTGTTGTTTGTCTTCTAATTTTCTTGACATTGTCTTTTGCAGAACAGAAGTTTTTAATTTAGTCCAGCCTTCAATTATTTCTTTCATGGATGGTATTTTTGATGTTGTTTACAAAATCTACTGTCATACTGAATTTCATCTATACTATCTTCTACAAGTTTTATAGTTTTACATTTAGGTCTATGATCAATTTTTAGTTATTTTTTGAGAAGGACATAAGTTCTCTATGTAGGCTCATTTTTTGAAAGTGAATGTCCAGTTGCCCATGCACCACTTGGGGACTTTTTTTTTTTTTTTTTTTCCATTATACTGCCTTCAGTCCTTCACCAAAGATCAGGAGACTATTTGTATATGGATCTATTTCTGGGCTCTTTATTCTGTTCTATGGATATATACATTTATTCCTTTGCCATACTGCACTGTCTTGAAGACTGTAACTTTACAGTAAGACTTGAAATTGGATTATGTTAGTCTTCCAATATTGTTCTTCTCCATCAATATTGTATTGTCTCTTCGGAGTCTTTTCCCCCTCCATATAAACTTTAGAATCAGTTTGTGGGTGTCTGTGAAATAAACATCTAAAGGTTCAATTGGGATTATATTGAATCTATAGAACTGGTATCTTCCCAATTTACTCCCTGCAATGGGTCTTCTTTCCTAAGAATATGGAATCTCTACTTACTTAGTTCTTCTCTGATTTCATACATCAGAGATTAGTACTTCTCCTCATCTGCATCTTACACATATTTTGTCATAATTGCACCAAAGTATTTCATTTTGTGGGATGTTAATGTAAATGTTATTGTGGTTTTTAATTTTAAATATCACTTATTTATTGCTGGTACACAGGAAAGTGATTGGCTTCTGTATATTAACTTTGTATCCTAAAACTTGCTATAATCATTTATAGTTACAGGAATTTTTTTTTCAATTCTTTCTTATTTTCTTCACAGATGATCATGTCATCTGTGAACAGTTTGATCTCTTCCTTCCCAGTCATATACCTTTTATTTCCTTGCCTTGCCTATTGCATTAGTAAGAACTTTCAGTAAGAAGTGAAAAATAAGTAGTGAGAGGGGGCACCCTTGCCTGTGGACCTGATCTTCGTGGGGAAGCTTCACATTTCTCACAATTAAGCATGATGTTATGGGGCGCCTGGGTGGCTCAGTTGGTTAAGCGACTGCCTTCGGCTCAGGTCATGATCCCGGAGATCTGGGATCGAGTCCTGCATGGGGCTGCCTGCTCAGCAGGAAGCCTGCTTCTCCCTCTCTCGCTCCCCCTGCTTGCGTTCCCTCTCTGGCTGTGTTTCTCTCTGTCAAATAAATAAAAAACCTTTAAAAAAAAAAAAAGAATGATGTTAGCTGTTGGTTTTGGGTAGATATACTTTAGTAAATCACAGAAATTCCTCTCTCTTCCTAATTTACTGAGAATTTTTATAATGAATGGGTGGGTGTTGGGTTTTATCTAATGCTTTTTCTGTATTAGATGATCATATGATTTTCTTTTTCAACCTATTAATGTGATAGATTACATTAATTGATTTTTTATTGGTGAGCCAATCAAAATTTCCATACCTGAAATAAATCCATACCTGGAATAAATGTATATATCCATAGAACAGAATAAAGAGCCCAGAAATAGATCCATATACAAACCTTTAGATTAAGGTATCTTTTATGTCCAGCATGTGGTCTATCTTGGTGAATCTTCCATATAACTTGAGAAGAATGTGTATTTTGCTCTTGTTGGATGAACTAGTCTATAGATGCCCACTGTATCTAAGGGATATTGAAGTCTCCAACTGTAATAGTAGAATCATCTATTTCTCTTCGCAATTCTATCAGTTTTTCACTATGTTAGATGTTCTTTGGTTAAGTGCATATATGTTAAGGATTGCTATGCCTTCTTAAAGAATCAACCCCTTTAGCATTATGTGATTTCCTTTTTTAAAAAATCATTGATAACTTTTCTTGCTTTGAAGTCTGCTCTGCATGAACCTAAAATATTTACTACTTTCTTTTGATTAATGCTAGCATAATATACTTTTCTCCAGCCATTTACTTTTAATCTACATGTGTCTCTAAATTTAAAAGTAGATTTTATAGACATACATAGAGTTGGTTCCTACTTTTTTATTCACTCTGTCAATCTTTGTCTTTTATTTGGTGCATTTAGACCATTAAAATGTGACTATTTATATAAGTTGAAGAATATTCATCATATTCGTTGCTCTTGTTCTTTGTTCCTAATTTTGTTTCCACTCTTTTTTTTCCTGCCTTTTGTGGCTTTGAGTACTTTACATGATTTCATTTTCTCTCTTTTCTTAACATTATCAGTTAAGATATGTTTTTAGTGGTTGCCCTTAAGTTTACCACATATATTTATAAAAAAATTCAAGTCCAGTTTCAAAAACACTATATTACTAACAACAAATGTTGGTACCTTATAACAACAAAATAATCCTAATTCTTCCCTTCTGTCCCTTGTATTATCACTACCATCACTTCAATTGTATATAAGCATATCTAAGCACACACATATATGTGTAATATATACATAAGCATACCTAATCAGATGCATTGTCACTATTGTTATTGTGAACAAGATGTTATTTGGTCGATCAAGTATGAATAAGAAATGTAAGAGTTCTTATTTTACCTTCACTTATTCCTTCTTTGGCCATGTTCCTTATTTTATATAGACCTGAGTTTCAGACTTATAAGATGCTCCTAAAGAACTTTTAACATCTCTTGCAAGGCAAGTTTACTGGCAACAAATTCTCTCAAATTCCGTTTTTTTGGTAGAGTATTTCTTCTCACTTTTGAAGGCTAATTTTGCAAAGTACAAGTATTTTTGGTTTTTATCTCTCAATGTTTTAAATATTTCACTTCATTCTCTTCTGACTTACATAGTTTTCGAGGAGATGCTGGATGCAATGCTCATCTTAGTTCTATAGGTAAGATGTTTTCTCCTCTGGTTCTTTCAATATTTGTTCTTTATCTTTAATTTTCTGTAATTTGGAAATGATATCCCTAGGTATAGTTTGTTTTGTTGTTCTGTTTGAATTTATCCTGTTCATTGTTCTCTGACCTTCCAGGATCTGTATTTCAGTATCTCAGTTATTTGGAGGGGAAAATTCTCAGTCATAAATGTTCCAAATATTTTTTTTTGTTCTTTTCTCTCCTTATTCTTCTGGTATGTTCTGAATACATGAATGGTACATTTTTTCTAGTGTCCCACAGTCTTTGGACATTTGTCTTTTTTCTCAGTCTTTATTCTCTTTTATTTTCAAATTTGGGGGTTCCTACTGAGATAATCTCAAGCTCAAATATTCTTTCCTCAACCATTTCTAGCCTACTAATATCCTTAATCACTTTTTATTGCTCTTACAATATTTTTGATCTCAAACATTTAGTTTTAGCTCTTTCTTGGGGTTTCTGTTTCTGCTTACATTATCCATCTATTCTTACATGGTGCCTACTTTATCTTAAAATCCTTGGTAAATTAATTGCCATTATTTTTTTAAAGATTTTATTTATTTATTTGAGAGGCAGAGAGAGCAGAAGCAGAGGCAGGGGGAGAGGGAAAAGTAGACTCCCCACTGAGAAGGAATCCCAGTGGGGGGCTTGAACTCAGGACCCCAGGGTCATGACCTGAGCCAAAGGCAGATGCTTAGCCAACTGAGTCACCCAGGTTCCCCTAATCACGGTTATTTCAAAACCCCAATGCAACAATCCCAACATCTCTGCTATGAATGGTTCGGATGCCTATGCTGTCTCTTCAAATTGTGGTTTTTTTTTTTTTTTTTTTTTTCCTCAATTTGTTCCCTTGTGATTTTTTTCTTCATAAGGGAGATAAGACATTATATACCAGGTAAAAGGAACTGCTATAAATAAACCTCTAGTAATGTTTGAGAAGTGTAAGGAGAGAGGAAGAATTCTGTAGTCTTATAGTTAGGTCTTGATCTTTCAATGAGCCTATGCCTTTGGACTATGAACATCACAAGTCTTTCTCAGTTTTCTTTTTCTCCCCTCCTAGGTGGGAGGGTATGGCTACTTACTGTGAGCTAGAATTAAATCCTTTCTCCCACATGGAAGGGTAGAACTAACTGGAGTGGCTATTTCCCTTCTCCCAGGTTGGTTATGCTCTGAAAATACTCCAGCAAGTTAGGCTCTAGTTAACTAGTTTCTCAGGGAAAGCCTTTTTAAGAAGAACAGAGTGCTCTGGCCTGTTTCAAAATGGTTCCTTTTCCCCTTCTCTTGCACAAAGCAATAAGGGATCTTTCTCTGATATTTACTAGGAAAACCTGTTCAGGTTCTTAGAGGTAATTCTCACAATACTGGGGATGACTTCTATGAGTGGGTCCCCTTGGAGTTTTAATTTCTTAGAGTTGCCCACACTGAGCCTACAGCAATTTGTCAATATAGTTCAAGTTTCCCTATCCACCCAATCCCCACTTGTTCCCACAGTGATTTCTGCTCATGAGCTACTGCTCCATAAGCCATGACAACTTGTATTCACCTCTCTTTTCAATCCTGCAGGCAGTAGTTTGTCCTGTGTCCTCACCTCCTTTATGGATCCTAGAAGTGTTGTTGGTTTTTCAGTCTATTCAGCTTTTTGCTTGTTGCGAGGATATAATGGCAACATCCAAGCTCCTTATATGAGAACAGGAAACCATAGGTCTGAGATACCTTTTGTTTCTCAAAAGGAAGAAGGATATGAGAATGAGAGTATATTATCAACTCAATATCTTTTCCCTTTTGGAAATATTAGCCTGGTTATTGCAGCATAAACATGGAGTAAGGGAGAATGGAAAAGAGGCAAAATTCTTGGGGAACTTTATAATACTCTCTCACATAAAGAAGCAGCAAATTGATTATCATAGTCAGCATGGGTCACCAAAATGAAATACTATAAAATGAGGGTGCCTGGGTGGCTCTGAGGATTAAGCCTCTGCCTTCTGCTCAGGTCACAACCTCAGGGTCCTGGGATCCAGCCCCACATTGGGCTCACTGCTCATCAGGGAGCCTGCTTCCTCCATCTTTCTCTGCCTGCCTCTTTGCCTACTTGTGATCTCTCTCTGTCAAATAAATAAATAAAATCTTAATAAAAAGAAATACCATAAAATGAGTACTATAGACTACCATATTTATTTTTTCAGAGTTATGGAGGCTTCCTGTCTGTGGTCAGCATGCCAGTGTGGTCAGGTTTTCATAAAAGCTGTCTTCCTCATTTGGCTGTCTTTTTCATTCTGTACTAACATGGCAGAGAGTGTGCAAAATCTCTTGTATCTTTTTATACAAGGGAACTAATTCTATCATGATAGCCCCACTCTCATGGCCTCATCTAAGCCTAATTACCTTCGAAAGCCCTATCTCCAAATGCCATCACATTGTGACTTAAGGGCTCAACATACTAATTTTGGGAGACACAATTTGATCTATAGCATTAGTCAAGAAAATATAAGAGTTAAGATTATCTTTAAAATTTCAAAGCCAGGCCAATTAGGAATATGACAGAAGTAGCAATGGAATTCACTATTTTTTGAAGGTGGTTCTGAAATTTGGCTATGGGGTAGAGAAGATAATTGTTTCTTTTTTAATGAGGTTACATTTGATCTAATGGAAGTCATGCAAAAGAGTACATCTTTTTAGCGGTGAAGAACCTTGACTGGAGAGCTGATGGATTGAGTATTGGGCAAAGTCTACACCTAAGGTCTTTGGCCCACAGAAAGCAAGACTTGCAGGCCGTCCGGAGTGAGAGCATGAACAATTGTTATAATTGGCTCAGAGTAACCCAGAAGGACAGGGAAAATGTTTTGCATTTGTAAGTAACCCTTGCTAAAAAAGTATATTCCTCTGGATGGTCATAAGACTTACTAAAAGAAAAAAAAAAGTTTTTATAGTGAATTAAGTGTAAGGTAAAAGTTAAACCTATCTATTTAGAATAAGACTTTTTGGGCTTTCAGTTACTATGGTAGTTAATTCCCAAGAATCAGATATTGTATTCTACATTTTTCAAGTGTTTTTGACCAAAGAATCATTCTTCTGCTTCAGAGTGGCTCAAGACTAATCAGATCTCTGAGACTTGAATTTGTTGTATATATATGCATACACCCACACACACATTTTGGGTAAACTCATTAACTTTGATGGAAGAATGGCTTTAGTTGTAAAATCATCATCTAAATGATCCCCAAATCCCAAAATGCTAAGACTGAAATTGTCCTTAGACATAATATGGTATAAGACTCCCTCCTCTGTTACACTTCTATAAATAAGATAGCTAAAACAGAGGGTGAGAAATTTCCTTCGGGCTACATGGATCCTAGTAGAAGTACTGTACACCACAACCTGGTCTTCTAATTCCAAAGTTACTGATTTTTCTAGTAAACAGTCATTGTGTCTAAGACTAAGTGGCCAATCCTCATTCAGCAGGAAAATAAAGAGTGTACCATTTTGGACAAGTGCTTATTAAAAAACTCACACCTGAGGGCACCTGGGTGGCTCAGAGGGTTCAGCCTCTGCCTTCGGCTCAGGTCATGATCTCAGGGTCCTGGGATCGAGTCCCATGTTGCGTTCTCCACTCAGTGGAGAGTCTGCTTCCCCTTCTTTCTCTGCCTGCCTCTCTGCCTATTTGTCATCTCTCTCTGTGTCAAATAAATAAATAAAATCTTTAAAAAAAAAAACCCTCTCACCTGAAATAAGTCATAAAGGAAAACCTTTCTTCAAGCCACCCAGAATAAGGCAAATTAATGCTGCAAAGTGGCTGCTGATTAGTATAGAAGAGAACTACAAGACTGTGTTCAAATGAAGAGATTGGTTTGAATTGAAACATAGCCTAGAAAAATCATATCAAATAGACTGTAAAATTATATTCAGTGGTTTCAAAAACTCAGGCTTTCTGAATTTGACTTTATTCCTACTGTGAATTTACACTGGCTTCCTTCCCCTGGAAATGTTATATTGTAGTTTAGCAGCTGGATGTTTGGTCTGTACTAAGAAAGAGTGCCACTATGGTCTTCTATAAATGGAGTCCAATGTTCTCACTTTGTCTGCAGAGGGTACTATATAAGCTTTGTATACCTAGGAATTCTGAGGCTCAGGCTACTCTGTCTTTTAGTTCAACCTGATCAACATTTAATAGGGGTCCTGTTCTGGGTATTGGGTAACGAGGAATGGTAGAGAGAAAACTGAGATAGTTCTTGCTTTTTAGTATCTAATCTGGGGGATGGGGTGGGAAATCAGAAAAACACCTATAATTCAGGGTTGAGTAAGGACCACAAAAGAAGTAAAAACAGTGTAAAGTTTCAAAATAAGGAAAAGCATTTCTAAATGGTGGCTTTGGATCTAGAAAGTCTTTATGGAGATCTTACAAATATGGCATTTGTAACGGAGCCTGAAGGATGGATGGGATTTCAACAGGCACAAGTGCCAGGAAGAACATACCAAAAAAGTGTCATCCGTGTCTGAGGATCAGCTTGTTGAGAGTACAAGGGTTGAGAATGAGGTTTGGAATAGCTGAGAATACTTAAAAAGGAATCTGAGACCAAATTCATGTGGGCTTGGAGCTAAGCACATATTGTGTCATATTTGGGGGAGACTTGAAAATTTCAGAACACTGGAATAAGCTGAAATTTTTTGAAACTACCTTCCAGAAACATCACTGTGTCACGATAGAAGAGTAAGTCTCTGTTACTAAGTTATACTAGTAACATAGGATGGTCTAGAGTGAGAGAGATAGATTAAATCAATCTTGCTGAAATGCAGGTGCTGGCACCCCCTTACTCCCTGGGTCTAGTCCCGAGAATGATGGAACTAGGCCACGGACTCACATGCCCACAGTAGTTGCTTGGGCATGCCAATAAAATGCTAAACCGCCACATATCCCATTTCTGGAAGACCCACTTTCTGTTATTCTAAAGCCTTTTGTTTTACAGATGCCACAGTAAGTCCAGTTTTCAACCAGAAAGCAATCTCAGCCAAATCATTAAAATGAACATAACCTTCCATCTGGGAATTGCCACCTCTACCCTTTTATGCCCAGAGGAACATGTGGTCCTATTACAAAATAATCTAAGCAGCTTTCACTCTTTTCATTTGAAAACACTCCCACAAGGCCCTAGAGGAATTCTCACTTGCCTCTACCTGCAGACAGCAAGGCAGAGAATCTCTTACTCTTCCATTCATCTTTGCCCCCTCCCTCATGTGAGCACAAGTCTCTATGAAAATGCTTATATGACCTGACCATTATTAAACGTGTGCTTTCCTACTCAGGAACTGAGGAGGCTGAGACCTGTAAGAATAAAAGGAAGTCTTGGGGTACCAGCGTGGCTCACAGGTTAAGCAGCTGCCTTTGGCTCAGATCATGATCCCAGCGTTCTGGGATCCAGCATCCTGGGATTGAGTGGGGTCTGCTTCTTTCCCCTGCTCTCGCTTGCTCTCTCTCTATCCCTCCCAAATAAATAAATTAAATAGAGGAGGGGGAGGAAGAGGAAGAGGAGGAGGAAAGGGAGACCAATGGGAGGCTAAATCCTACTGTTCCTACTCCCAGCTCTCATGGAAAAGAAGCTAAGAGCAAATGCCTATGTGTGATGTGCATATATTCTCAAAGGGAAGAAAGTATATATGTGTATATCTAAAACAAACAACAGCCTTCTACCAGTTATTTTACGAAGATAGTTATAAATTATCTCAGGTCATCATCATATATAGATTGGGCAAATATTAACATCCCAATTTTATCATGACAGAAAGGAAGCTCAGAAAAGCTAAATTCTAGTAGTCGGTACCATTACGGAACATACAGTATGCCAGAGACCTGAAATAAATGCCTTACATATATTACTACATGTTACAGACTGAACTGTATTCCCTAAAATTCAGGTCCTGAAACGCTAACCCTAACTACCTTAGGGTGTGACTGTATTTGGAGATAGGACCTTCCAAGTGGTAATCAAGTTAAAATGAGACCCTTAGTGTGGGCCCTAATCTAATCTGACTAACGTCTTTATAAGGAGATTAGGACATAGAGACACCAGGTTTACTTGCACAGGGAGGGAAAGGCCTTGTGAGGAAGACACAGTCAGGAGACAACCATGAGAGGAAAAAAAAAAATCCTGTAGACACGCTGATTTTGAACTTCTAGCCTCCAGAACTGTGAAAAAAAATAAATGCCTGTTGTTTAAGCCGCCTACTCTGTTTTTTTTTTTTTTATATCAGCCTTAGCAAATGAATACAGCACATTTTAAAAGTAAAAATAAAAGTGAGATAGAAATCAATAACTTCATTTGCAATTGAGAAAATTGAAAACTGTAAGTAATTAAATCAGACTCTAAACCAAAGGATGTCTTATACCAGAACTCAGGACCTTAATCTCTCTGCTGTATTATCTCAAGTGATAAACTAATCAAGACCACGCTAGCAACTTAACTAGAGCACACTCACTTTTAATTCAGGTTTGCTCAGCAGAAGTATCATGACATGACCTCAGTGGACTCTTTGACGTTAAAACAAGATGGAAAGCAAGATTAAGAAAAAATAGAGTTCCAAGTGAAAATTAAAATACCTGCTTTCCTTTTTATTATTTCTTAGGATACAACTAAAAATTTCAGGGCAAATGAATCTTCTTTTCTAGGCATTCTGGAGTGGCACACCTGTTTTTATTTATGGTACTTAAACCTCCCATTTCGGTCTATTCCAAAAAGGATTTTGATCAAGACTCTTTTCCTCTAAGCATCTCCTTTCCTTTCATTGCAAGTAAAAAGTTTTCATAACATGGAAAACTCCCAAAGGGAAGATACTTTCCTAATATTATTTTAATTAGCTGGTAAAATTCCTGAAAAATGCTAAAAAGCTGTAATACCAGAGAAGTCTGCCTGGGAAATGTCATCTTAATTTTGTGAAGCAAAATTTCTAGGATTCCATGTAAACTGATCCGATCAAATTAAAAGTGACATTTCTAACAACAGGGATAGACTAAATTACAGCATGATCATATGGTAGGATATTATATACCCACTGAGAATAATAAGACATGCAAGGATGTTCATTACATACTCTTGAAAAAAAGAAGACTGCATAACACTAGGTATGGTATGAATCCATTTATGTAACATAAATCCACAAGAAAATGTTATGCACCGAATGTTTACATTAGCTGTGTTCAAGCCCAGTCAGGGGACTTAATTTAGGACTTAATAATTGTTATTTTTTAATCTTGTTTTTTAATTTTCAAAAACAAACATATGGTATGTGTGTTTTGAAGAAACAGAAATGGAAGCAGAATGAGAAAATAAGCAAAAGTCTAGGTTTACCATGATTTTTTGAAAAAAGAAATACTCCCATCAGGGAAGGGCTTAATCTTGAAGAAAGTCTGCTAAAGACACTGGTGAATTTGAGTTATATAATTTAAGTGAGCGAAATTCTGAAAAAGCTTTGGTGTGTGTGTGTGTGTGTATATATGCGCATGTGCCCTCCTTTGCAAGCACACAGTATGCATGAAAGGCCTAACACCTAAATGCAAAAAGGAAAATACCTGTGGGGAATTTCTGGTGAACTCCTGCTCCCCTTAAGCTCTATACCACACTGAAGCCAGAATGATTTTTCTAAAATGCAAATCTGATCTTATCCACTTTGATTTAAACTTTTAAAGGCTCACCCCAACTGCCCAATCCGGTATGAGGAAAAAGTTCAAATTCCTTAAATGACTCACCAATTCCTGCCTGACTGGTACTGGTTTACCTGCCCAGACTCACTTCTCACTATTCCCTGTTACTTTCTAACTCCTCTTTGAGTTTATAGTGTTCCTTTTCTTGGGAAATTCTCCTTTAAAATCTCCGTCTCATTGTTTCTTATTTATATTTAGTTGTTTGCTTAGATATTGTTTCCTCTACTGTGTCTGCCATGAACAACCAAATCTCTCATGTCAGATAGATCCCTGAACTTCTCATAGTACTTCCCTCACATTATTACAATCACCCATTGACATACCTGAGTTCTCTGTTGGTTCTCTGGAGATCTGAAGACATTTTTTTGTACCCACATACAGGAGATTAAGAGATTTTGCAAAATGAAGAGAGAGAGAGAGAGAGAGAGAGAGGGAGAAAGGAAGGTGGGAAGGAGAGGAGGAGGGAAGGAGGGAAAGAGAGAGGGATAGAGGGGATAGAGGAAGGGAGAGAGAGGAGGAACGGAGAGAGGGAAAGTAAGAAGGAAGAAAGGAAGGAAGGAAGGGAGGAAGGGAGGGAGGAAATTCATTGGTAGAACAACAAAACAGAACCACCCTTTTTTAATTTGAAGGTACACTCAACTCCAAAAAGCTGTGATTCTGTCTCTTTGATTGGTTATTGTATTCCAGGTGATTAACTCTCCTGGGCACATTTTAGGTTCTCAATAAAAACTTGATGAAAAGCTGTTCCTATAGTTTTTCACTCATGGAACACTTATTGTCACTGTGAGATAGCCATGGATTGTACATGATAGGCACATAGGACATGGGTGTGTCTCTCAATGCACATCAGTATCATATGTGAGATTATAACATTGTGTATAATTATGAGATTATAACATTGTGAAAATCAGATTATAACATTGTGTATAATTATGAGAAAATAAGCAAAAGTCTAGGTTTACCATAATTTTTTGAAAAAAGAAATACTCCCACCAGGGAAGGGCTTAATCTTGAAGAAAGTCTGCTAAAGACACTGGTGAATTTGAGTTATATAATTTAAATGAGTGAAATTCTGAAAAAGCTTTGGGATGTGTGTGTGTGTGTGTGTGTGTGTGTGTACATAATTATAATTATAATCAGTATAATTATGAGATTATAACATTGTGAGAACTACAACAAATAAATAAGCCCACAAAAATCAGATAGTGAGTTAAGTACAGACGAAAATGATATGGTAATACACAGAAAGACCACTTAACTCAAAATGGGTGGCATTAAGTCACTAAGTTGTTAAAATTCTGGTAACTGGTGAAAAAAATATATAGCACTCTCCAGACAACTCTTTCTCAGAGTTTGGTTAAATTGTAACTACTAGATCATTCTAAAGACTTTTAAAAAAATAAAAATAAACTAATGATAACACTGAGGCAAACTTTATTTGCTGTTAGCAAATTTTACTAGTAAACTTTGATTAACTGAATGACATCTACTTAAGTAGGCATGGACTTAGCCAGCTATGGAAGAATGGACTCATCAGTGGAGAGAAAAGTAGATCTGTTTTTTAGCCACGTAGAATGGGGCAAGAGTGAGACATGTTAGAAGAGAAAAATAGACAAATAAAATCTGTAAATTCCAGAGAAAACAGATTCTCCCTGTAAATATTTCCCCTTAGGATTTCTGACATCCTTTAGGGAATTGATGGTTTTAACAACCCTGGCTTTGCATGCTGCTGTGTTTTCAAATATCTTTTCCAGAACCAGAGGGTAAATGGAATAGTTCTGGCTGCCAAATGCTGATGGCTTGAAATCTTTCATGAAGAAAAAAAATAAATAACAGTCAATTAAATCATCACCTCATAATTTCTGTTTATGAAATATTGTACTGAGACCAAGAATTCGGTGTAAGGTATCAGTAAATCTGATTTTATCCCATTTAAAAAAGGCAAAAAATTATGTTATCTTTTCTTCATATTTTTCTCCAAGAAAAAGACTACTCTGGGAATTTTTTCTCTACAGGGGGCGGGGATGTTTAGTGGCAAAATATAGACAATACATAGCTGATTTATGAGAGGAATTTATTACTTAAAGGTGAAGAATGAAGGAAGGATTCATGAAAACTAAGATAATTGTGGTGGTCTTTGAAAAAGATATGTGACTTGGATATGAGGAGGGGGTGTTCCCTCAGAAAACGTTTGTTAAACTGAAAGAACGAGTGAATAAATGAAAACCTATTTCATGTCTTCATGAAGTTAGACAATTTCTTGTCATTGAAATTACTTTCTCTGACTTTTATCCAAATCATTTTTATTCCTTCTGAGGGGAAAGGAGACAGGGGTCCAAGAGGTGTGGCTGTGTGAGAGAGCGTGTCACTGGGGAAAGAGCAGTAAGAGTCCGCAAAGAAGAGGACATTTGGTAACGGCCTTGACAGATACGGGTGCACAGTTGAGGATGGATAGAAAAATGTATTCTAGGTGAAGTAACTATGACTGAAAATAGCATGCTAAGCATTGGAAAAGGATTTTCAGTTGGCTGTAGTTGAGGCTGCTGAGGGGAAAATGGGAAACTGGGCTATGGGAGAGGTTTACAGTGTGAAGATACTTAAGTGACATGACAGCAACCATGATCCACAACATCTTCTGTGGCTTGAGTCAAAATAAGGGGCTCACTGTTTTCTCTGTCACTTCTTGGGGTCTTGGGCATAGAATGCGAGCCTTCTTTATCTATCATTCTGATCTATACCACTCTTTCTGATAGACATTGTGCTCTCAAGTTGATGTCTTCAGAGCTGCAGACAATTCTTTTATTCTTTAAAGATTTTATTTATTTATTTGAGAGAGAGAGAGAGAGAGAGAGAGAGAGAGAGAGAGACAGTGAGCAGGAGCAGGGGGAGGGGAAGAGGGAGAAGCAGACCCCACTGAACAGGAAGCCACATGTGGGGCTTGATCCAGGACCCCGGGATATGAACCTGAGACAAAGGCAAATGCTTAACCGACTAAGCCACCCAGGTGCCCCAACAGCTGCAGAAAATTCTTTACTAAACGTTTGAGGAAGGAGCCACTCATGTAATGAGGGAAATGTGAGGCAAGAGCCATGGATCCTAGTTCTGGCTCTGCCGGCAGCTTGCTGAGTAACCTTAAGCAAGCCAATCAGAATCCTTGAATCTGCTACTTCCTCCGTTGGACAAGATGATATTTAAGGTGATTTCTAGCTTTCTGTGTTTACATATCTAGATTATATAAATTCTAGGATGAAAGGCATAAATAGTATAACCAAGTTAACCCATTTTAGATACTAAATTGAACAATTTTTCAAGGATCCGTCAGTATATAACAAGCCTTACCCAGAGAACCTTTGGCTGTCCCCACCTTGCTTTGTTCACTGAAGAATAATTCTTTCCCATCCCACAATCTTCTTCCCATGCCAATAAGAGTGTTCTATAATAGAAAGAGCAGTGATCTAGAAGTCCACACTTCAGTCTTTTTTGGGTTTTCCTGGAATGAGCTAGGGTTCAACCAGTACCCTTGGAATTCCCTTTGGGCAAGATTATGGTTGCTAATTCTTGCCTGGCCTGAAAGTCTGTCCCAAGGATAGGGCTAAAGACAAAAAGCCCATTCAAAATAAGCAATGAGAATAGTCTGGATAGAGAAGTTTGTGTGTATGTGTGTGTGGTGAGGGCAGGAGGAGTATTTGCATTCTGCTTCTTGACCGAATATTTTCCTTTAGAGTTCAGGCGTGATGGTAGGTCTCTTTGAAATGCCCTGCTCTTTGGTTTGCTGCCCTTTCAATCATCTGCCTCAATCACTGGTCATTACATCTACGGCTCATTTATCCTGAGAGGAGAAGAAATCCACAATAGATCATTGTGGGGATTTCCTATTCTACTGCTGGCTTTGGTATATGATAAACCCTAATCTGTCTTAATTTAACTGTCGTCTCATATGTACAATAAGAATAATAATGATTAATATTTATATCTTATTTTTTAATCTGGAAGGTACTTTGTGGAAAGAATGATAAGTTTGTAAATTATGAATCTAACATTATTTACTATATCCAATTGCTTTTTCCGTTGAATCTTAGAGACCAAAAAGCCCTTAAGAGTTATTTAGCCAAACCTCCACCCTCTCTTCTGGTGCTTGAATACTCTTCAAATTTCCATCAATGGTCATGTGACTCTTATTGACTACCTCAGTGGCAGGAAACTCACTATCTTCCAGAGCAGCCCATTCTAGCTTTCCAGTTCTGGCCTCAGTGGCAGGAAACTCACTATCTTCCAGAGCAGCCCATTCTAGCTTTCCAGTTCTGGCCTTTCCAATGCCCTTTCTTATGCTGACTAGAATGTATCTTAGAATTTGTAGCAGCTGGTCTTCAATCCACTTGTCATGACCATTCCAAACAGGTCTAAGTAGCCCTTCCAACGTAGGTACACTGAATCGATGAGTCCTTTTCAGTAGAAAATGTTGTTCCTTTAAGAATGGTTTTATCACGGGCTACAGATATCTTAGATCCTAAGGCAGCTAGGTGGCGACACACACACACACTCTCTCTCTCATGGAATCTGCCCCATCTTCTCTCTCAGTTCCCTTGCATTTTTGTTCTTTAGATCCTTCCCAGCTGTCCTGTCAGTCAGGAATGACCTCTTCATCATCTAAAGAATTTTGTTCAAGGAAGCAGTGTATCATATGGCAATGTCATTTCTTGTTCCTTCATAAATCAGACAGCCATGACTACAGCAGTGAAATTCTACTAAGTAGTATAAATTTAAGCCACCTCAGCTGCTCTCTCAGGAAAGAAAAAAAAAAATTTACTGTTGGTTCTTTAGTTACAAAAGCTTGGGGATCATCCCAAAAAATATTTCAGAAAGAGGCATTATTTCCAAAGGCTAAATGGCACATACATGGGATGCGAAAGATTTGTTGACTCTGTGGAGCCAGCAGTGGCATGGTAAATAAATTTCACTCTTCACAATAACCAAAACAAGTCCCTAACACAGCTTGGATAATGGGAAATAGATTTTAAAATAAATTATTATCCTCTGGGTTTCTCCTTAGCACATTCGCTGCCAACGGTACACAGTTCTGTGTCTGTCATGCAGCCACACGTCTATGCCACGACGCATTGTGCAGGTGGGGTCCAAGATGCTGAGTCCTGCGGGTGTTGTGGCCCCTGTTAGTCTTGGAGCAGAAGAGGAGTTTAGCAAACAATTGAACATTATATCTCTCAACAGCCTATTTCCTGAAAGGGTTCACTCTTTAACTTGAATGATCTTGTCTTTGTGATGAAAGCCAAATGACTCAGGACATTGGAATGGTGCAGATTGGCCCCAAGAGAGCAGAAAAGTGCTTTCATGCCGGGGAAAAATTGCTAAGGCCGTGGACAATGCACCCCTATATATACACACATATTAACCTAAGTATAACAGATTGGGACAAGTCAATGACAATAAATGTGCTTAGCTTATCTTTGCCATGAGTTGGCAAGGGTGTGAAGGTACTGTGGTCAGTTCTACAGATATTTACGAACCAATCCCCTTAGTATGAAAGCTTTTACAGGTAGCTGTTCAAGAATTACATGAAACTTTATGAGGAAGTGTTCTACTTGGCAAAGAGAATTTCTAATAAAAGGGCAGCTAATTTAAATTATGCTCTTAGACATCGTGGTCTGTCTTACGGAACTAAGTATTCACACTTTCTCTGTTCAATATCACTTGCATACATATGCACACTTCTGCAAAGTAACAATGATCATAATAGTGGTCACCATGTACTGTACTCCTGTACTCAGCACTTTAAACATATGGTCCCACTTGGTCTTTATAACATCACGCCAAGGCAAGTGCTAATAATCTCATTTTGGATGAGAAAACCAAAGCTTAGATAAGTGTTTCAGACCTCTCTAACTATTCCTTCCCATTCCTAGTTTATTTCCATATAGGCATAAGGAGGGAATGAACTCTAAGTGGTTATAGACGTATGTCTGCCTGTGTCATTTATATTCCCCTCTTTAAATTGTTCATTATTTTAGGACAGAGTAAATATTTTTAACTTTCCCTCTAATACAGATGTCTGCAAACTTTTTATGTGTTATGAGCCAGAGTATTACAAAAGTAGATGCATAAACCTTAGTGCTACTGTGACTTATGTAGGAAGAAACTACAGGATTCCATACCACTCATCTGGATCCAGAACACACATGGGAGACTTGGAATCCAGTTTGACCAAGGCCTCCCTTAAGAAAGTCAGGATAACTTCCATTCATTTCAATAACTGGGAAGATTCAGTTCAGTTACTTCTTTGACCTGGCGTTTAAGGAAAGACTGACTAGTTAAACAGACAGAGGAGAGGAAAACCCCAGGGGGACTGGCCCTCTCAGTGTCTATGAACATAAGATTCCTCTCAGGCAACAGAGATGAATGATACTTTTAACCACATTTTCCCCTGGAAGAAATTGTGATGTCAAAATATAAGGTATTTCGGGGCACCTGGGTGGCTCAGTTGGTTAAGCAACTGCCTTCGGCTCAGGTCATGATCCTGGAGACCTGGGATCGAGCCCCACATTGGGCTTCCTGCTTCTCCCTCTCTCAGTCCCTCTGCTTGTGTTCCCTCTCTAGCTGTGTTTCTCTCTGTCAAATAAATAAATAAAATCTTAAAAAAAAAAAAAAAGGTATTTCTTTCCAGTCCATAAGGACAATGTGAGCATTTCATATTCAGAATACTTGGAGAGTTGAAGTGTAGTTTCTAGAACTGAAAAATTGTCAAAAAATATTCATTAGTAATGGTTCAACGATTTATTGGCTCTCATAACATACATGAAAATGTCCTTCTATCTCCACATCCATACATCAGGATGCTTAGTTATTTCCAAAACTTTTAATGTGGCACTTTGCAACAGTAAGCAGACAAATGACCTGAGTTTGTCTTCCACTTGGAGAACCCCAGCCAAGTCGCTGCACTGACCTCTTAGTTTCAGTAACCCCATTGATGAACTAGCAATGAGGATCCTTGCATGGCCTAACACAGGGAGTTGCTGTGAGGAACACATGGAAAAATCTACATGATATTACCTAGCACGCGCGTGCACACACACACCCCAACAAACACACAACTGATGTTGCTATAATTATTCCTATTGAAGTCTGTCTTTTCTACTGTAATGACAAGAACTTGTCATGTCTTTGTTGTTATCCTGAGTGGGAAGGGTAGACAGTCAGTAGATGTCAATGACAGTGATGGAAATGGAATTTACCACGCCTTGCCCGGTGGACACAATTTTGGCACTAGTCCTGATCACAGCCTGAGGACTTCTGATTAGGAAGGTTTATGGTTGGTCTACATCTGCAACAGAGTAGGAAGCTACCAAATCAGTTCTAAGTCTTTTCCATTAGCTGTGGTGACTGTCACCTCCAGAAAGGCTACGACATTATACACTAGGTTTCTGGTGAAAACAAAGGAAGTGATTTAAGAAACCTGCATCAGGTATCTTGACAGCCCTGGACATGAAATCAGCACACAAATGTGTCATCTTACTAATGCTTACTAAGTCAAAGAGATTTAGGAAAAAGTAAACTCGATTAAAATATTCTTGGGTGTGGGGGAGACCTGGGAAGCTTCCCTAACTAATGTGCCTCTTCTTCTTTAACTTATCCAGCCCTTTTTAAAAAGCAGTTTACTGGAGTCCCAAATATAGTATCAGTGGTAACTCCAAGGAAGTCCCGGTTGAGTCCTTCAAGGACTTTCCCCATAAGCATCTGTTTCATGGCTGAATAGGCCTGACCTCAGGTTTAACCTTAAAAGTCAGAGCTTTCCCCTTTCATGAAAGCCTGCTATGTCTGATTGGTCTCAGATACACAGCAAAGATAAATAAGATCGCACTTAAGTATGGGTCTCTAGTGTGAAGCCCATCCAGGGTGGGTGGTTTTTCCTGTCCGTGGTCTGGCTGGATGGCTACCACAGACACATGCTGATTATTTTAAGCCAGCTGAAGTGCCTGAAGTCTAGTTGGCCTTTCAGAACAGCCTTCTAAGGAGTCATTTTCCAAGGAGGAGTAGACTGCATCAAAAAATGCAGAAGAAAAAGGAAGCAATGTCTACAAAATCCCAGTTAAAATGCTGGAGTGAAAATTGGCTGGTTACAAAGCTGTAAGGAGTTTATGGACATCATTGGTCCAAATCCCTCAATGCAATAAAGAAGAAACTGAGACCCAGAAAGGAAGAATGATTTTCCTAAAGTCACTTGGGAAACCTCAGTCCTCAAGACCCTAACCAGCGATCTTGCCTTCCACCAGGGTGTAGTCCTCCAGATGGTTAGCCTAAAATAATGACAAACTACAGGCATCTGGAAACCCATGCTTGCATAACACCCAACATGAAATGTTTCCAGATAATCAGAAATTTGAATTAAAAAGTTAACATAACAACAAAAAACATTTGGGTGATTTCAGAGATTTCACACCATTTTTGTAAATACTTTAAACTGGTGGAGAACTAATCAGGAAGTATAAAAGTAATTTCTCATATATCTTTGTAGCTCATGAAATAATAATTTGCTTCTGACTCTGTTTATTTTTTGGCATTTCTTAAACCTGGAAAAGTGAAATGAAATTGGCTTATTTCACTTTGTTTTTAAAGTCTTCCCTTTTTAATTTTTTTTTTTGTTTTATAACAATTAGATTTTTAACACCATTTTAATGCATAAATCCAAAGAAAACAATTTTTTCTTTCATAATTTCCTTTTTTTTCCCAAGTGGCTTTCTCTTCTCTGTAAATGTGTTGTTCCTAGATCACGTAAACTCTTTCCCATCCAGTTTTTAAAAATAAAGTCCAGGGGCGCCTGGGTGGCTCAGTTGTTAAGTGTCTACCTTCAGCTCAGGTCATGATCCCGGAGTCCTGGGATCGAGTCCTGTATCCAGCTCTCTGCTCAGCAGGAAGCCTGCTTCTCCCTCTCTTACTCCCCCTGCTTGTGTTCCCTTTCTAGCTGTGTTTCTCTCTGTCAAATAAATAAATAAAATCTTAAAAAAATAAAAAAATAAATTTTAAAAAGTCCATACTTAAAACTCAAATTGTACAAATCTGTAATATTCATTCCAACAAATGCCTATCTACCTGGCTGTCCATCTGTCTGACCATCCATCTATCCACCCATGCATCCATTCATAAATCCAACTGTTCATCAACTTCCTTTCTCTTAGCCTATTTACTTAAAAATGAGATTTTTTTTAAAAGATTTTATTTATTTAAATATATAGAGAGAGCACAAGTAGGCAGAGCAGCAGACAGAGGGAGAGGGAGAAGCAGGATCTCTGCTAAGCAGGGAGCCCAACGTGGGGCTCCATGTCAGGTCCTTGGGATTATAACCTGAGCCGGAGGCAGACTCTTAACCAACTGAGCCACCCAGGCACCCCTTAAAAATAAGATTCTTACAATTCTTTACACATAGTATTGTTGTACTGAAATGACAAGAACTTTGTAAACTGAATGGATCAGACATTAATTGTTCTATTACCTGGGTTTGGTTTTTCAGTCAGTGAAATGCAAGTCCTTATCAGGAGCTGAATGAATGCATATTTGCTGGGTATTTGGAGTGGTAAAATGAAAAAGGTTAGGTAAGAAGAGAATCTCTACATTTGTATTTCAAACAACAGTACTCTCTACAAGCCAAACAGAGTTTGAGGTAACTAACAAGCACTAACTCATTTAATCCACATAACAATCTTATAAGAGAGGTACTATTGCCAGCAGGTAATGCTGTCAATATATTGTCATATCTACTTGGGGAAACTGAGGCGCTGAGCACTAACAAGAAATTGTCCAAGCTAATGGGTGTGGGGATTCACAGTGCCTGGACAGATTAAACCTGACTTATATATGCCTCACTGGACTAACTGAAAAGCAAAGGAGGAGTGCTCGCTGGGCCTCCTTTAAAATTTCTTGGCTGAAAGTCATCAGATTCATACTAAGGATCAAGGTTCTCATCTAGGGAGTAGATGTTTAAAATACAGGCACCTGTAGTGATCATATACATGAACTCTTTGCCTTGCACGTGGTGTGTTGATTAAATTCACAATAAAAACAGAGACGGGGCTTGGCTCCAGGCCTTTGGTCACTACAGCATCTGGTCTCCAGGTCTCTCCTTTCTCCTACTAAGGGGTTGGGAAGAATCCTTTCATCCACTGTCTTAGGGTTTGCAGCCAAACCCGACAAATGGGGTTAGAAATAACAGAATATAACTCAAACACCTGCAGTCTGGCTTGCAGGCATGTGATTTTTAAGCTATGATGCCTAACTAAATTCTTGCTACTCAGCTCTGGAGAGAGAAACTTCCAAATAGATAATGCCTTACTATGAGGTCGGGATGAAATAAACATGCCTCGTGGTATTATCCTTCTGTATTCTTCCGTAAGGGCAACCAAAAAACCGGTGCCCAACCTTTTTATCACAGCTAATTCCACCCTTTTGTAAAATACTGTAATCCTGGGTACCTAAAAAGTATTAGAATAAAATAATTCGTCCTGACCTTATAATGTAACATTAGGTTATAGCAAAGAGGGTCATTAGTTGATCTGTAAAAGTGCTCATAAGTATTAGTGATAATTTCACTGAAATAAAATAGATCTCTAAATACAGTAATACTGTTAATATTTATTGAATCTTAAATGCATAATAGACTATCTACGAGTAATTTCGTTCATCACTGCTCTCAGGGTTTCACTCGGCTGGCTGCTCTCTCCCCTCCAGTCTGATCCCCGCCCCCATGCTGGCCCATGTTTTTTGCACACAGGACGTCCTCTGTGCTGGGTTTGGCCGCCACCCTCCTCTCTGCCATCACAGAAAACAGTTCTAAGACCAGGCTTCCATCACTCTCTCTGCCCACATTGCTCCATGAGCCCCCTCTGTATTCTATCTATTCGTTGGTCTTTCATTTGAGGTGGCTTTTCTATTTCGGTCAACAAGTTCCATCTATCTGCACACTTTTCTAGAAGTGTGATTCATAATTCTCACAATTTCTATGATCCGGAAGTCAAATTTAAAGTACCATGCCTAATAAGAGACAAATGATAAATGTGACCCTTATCCTCAATGGGATAATTATCATATTTAGCAAAAGGAATTGGAAAGCCATCTCACCCAGGACACCCCAAAGCAAAAACAGGTGACTGGGATTCCCTTTGGCTCCTATTCTTAGGGAATGAAAAGTTGGGGTGAAGGATTTAATGCAAAGTCAGGATTTGGAGGAACAGCGAAGTTCACATCTGAAGAGCTTTTCCAGTAAAGCTCTAGAATCCAGAAACCCTCTTTCTTCTTTGCAATTGACACACTTGAAGAGGAATGTTCTCTGCTACATGTTTCCACATTAAGATGTTCTCACAGAGGTGTACCCCGATGAGCAGCCACAGCTCAGACCTGTGGTCTTTTCGACCTAATCTTTAGAGGTATCTCAGCCAGATCTTTGTAGGGCCCTGCATAGGGTTTGGTACTCAGTGAATAATACCACCAGAATTAACTTAAATTCTATGATTCTTAGAATGGGAACCCTGTGTTCTATCGTGATTTTACTGTTATTTTTCTTTCTCTTTGGTTTTCTGTTAGTTTCCTTACAAAGTCTATTCTTTAAAAGCCCAGACATATCTCTGCTGATATGAGAGAAGAAAATGATGATGTATCAGGACCTCGAGTAGAGGAGAGGAGAGGGAGGGAAGCAAGGGAGAAATCTCCAGGAAACCAAGATGGAGGTAGAAAGCCTGAAATTACCACTGACTCACAAAGTCATTCACAGGCCTTTTTAATTTTTCAGGCTCTTGCCAACTCCTAAAGTACTAGCCTATGTTTCTTGAGTAAATATTTGAGATGGAGGAGGGGTAGTTAATATTTATTGAATGTTCTATGGCAAATGTAGCATATTACAGGTACCTCTTGTACATTTTCTGATTTAATGGAGTTCCCAATATCTGAATAGAAGCTCCTAATCCCTGCAGCTGGGAATCAATTCACTATTAAGTTCTTAAATCAAGGTAGACCTGTTATTTAATCTCTAACAATAATGACAAGAAATAAAGTCTCAGATCACAGAAATCCATGGATTTTTTAAAAGCTGCCTGTATTTATTCTTAAATAACCCCAACTTGACAATTTTATTTGGTGAGGACTATTTATTAATGTGCCAAGTTGAGGTCAGTCTCTCATAACTGATAAACCTCTAGAAGTGCCAGTAGGCAAAAGGAAATTGGTGACTTCCATTTTTATTCTTTTTTTCATTAAAGTATCTGATCTGTGCCTTACATTCAATATAGCTTTGGACTCAAAATCATAATGACAAAATATTAGAGAAATCCTTATCCACACGGTTATTTAAACCTGTTCTGGAAATTTGACCAATAAAACAAGATACAACAAAAAAATTATAGAAAAGGAGAGACAAAATTTATCATTATTTGATAAAACCAAGAAAATCTGCTAAATTATTAGACTTTTAAGAGTTCAATTAAGTACCTGCATAAAAATAGATAATTATGTAAAATGTGTAGCTTTATTCTTTTACTCTAATAAACATTTTAAATGTATAATGGGAAAATAAAATGTCTGCAGATTATATGGACAAAACTTTAAAACTGACTATTATAAGTTATGTGTTATAGCTACATAAAGAAAACTATAAAATTTCACTAAGAGAAAAGATCTGCATAATTACAAAAATAAGGTTCTCTTAGAATTTTACCAAGTGATTCTGATGTTCACATGGAAAAACGAAAAGGGAAAACAAAGAACATTTTGAAAATGAAAAGTAATGAGAGTGAGTTTGCTGTAATAAAGCCACAGTAATTAAAATAATCGATTCATGAGGGAAAACTGGACAGAATATCAGTGGAACAAACTAGATAGCCCATAAGTAGATCTTAGAATAGAAAGGACTTTATTTATGAAAGGTGAAGCAAAAATGTTCTCAAAAAGTGAGAACAGCACATGAAATCAATAAATGTTGTTAGAAAAAAATTGGTTTTAGAAAATACCACTTTGATCTTAGCCCAGTATTATACTACTAATAAACTATACATGGGTTAAAAAGTTGTATGCCTTTGGGCGCCTGGGTGGCTCAGTGGGTTAAAGCCTCTGCTTTTGGCTCAGGTCATGAGCTCAGGGTCCTGGGATTGAGGCCTGCATCAGGCTCTCTGCTCAGCAGGGAGCCTGCTTCTTCTTCTCTCTCTGCCTACTTGTGATCTCTCTCTGTGTCAAATAAATAAATAAAATCTTAAAAAAAAAAAAAAGTTGCCTGCCTTAAAATGTTTTTTCAAATTACATATTTTAAAAAACTAGAATAAAATACATGGAATATTTCTGATACCTACATAAAGATTATTTCTCATGCTTAGAAGTGATGAAAGACACTATAAGTAAACTACAGATCGATTAAATTCTAAATGCTTTAAAATAAACTATAAAACAACCAGAATTAAATATTTCTGATTTCTAGATAAAAGAGAGTGCCTGTGTCTAAAATGATAGAGGACATCACAAGGAAAATGTTTGTCAATGGAAACACACACAAATTAAGAAAATAAAATCAAATTACTCTTATATACATCGAATGACATACTCATGATGGCAAAAATATTCTTAAACAAACATAATTTGTTATTATTTTAATATATAAGGGCTTTTGTAACTTATAAGCAATAACTAATAAGATATGATCAGATAATTCACAAAGGAACAAATGCAGACTGGTATGAACATTTACAGTTTCCGTTAAAATTTGTGACACAGATTTTATTTATTTATGTATGTATTTGAGAGAAAAAAAGAGCACATGAGCAGGTGGGTGGGCAGAAGGAGAAGCAAATTGCCTGTTGAGCAAGGAGCCTTGATACAGAACTCAATCCCAGGACCCTGGGAGCATGACCTGAGTGGTAGGCAGAGGCTTAACACGACTAAAGCACCCAGGCACCCCATGAAGAACAGGTTTTAGAAGTTCAACTAGAAGTAACTGACCATTACTCATTACAAATGTCAAGGTCATTAAAGGCAAGTGTTGACTGAGAAACTGTCACAGAATTGGGGACACTGAGAGGACACAACTAAATTCAATACAGGATCTCAGAGCAGAGAAAATGACAATGGTGGAAAAACTGGTGAAATTGGGTAAGTTCTGCAGTTTAGTTAAAAGTATGGTGACACATGTTAACTTCTTGGTTAACATATGATTTAGCTTCAAGAAGTTCAGAATAAAAATTCAATATTAAATTTTTAGTAACAATGCAAAACAAAAAAGAGGAAGGAAGGAAGGAAGGAAGGAAGGAAGGAAGGAAGGAAGGAAGGAAGGAAGGAAGGAGGGAGGGGGTGAGCGCTGGCTCAAACACATGAAGGAAACCTTGGACACTAATTCAGAGATCATGGGAAAAGAGTAGCATAACATTAACATTTACATGGTACATTTGGAGCTTTGGATTTGTAAGATCAAAATCCAAATTAGGTTTTCTTATTTCCTCCTAGAAACATTGTCTATAATTAGATTAATTGTCACTAGATTACACAGGGCACCTAATTACCAGGACAGACTCTTTAAGTTTTGGCCTTTTTTGTAGATGTGACTTAACTGAGCTAGCAATATTGCAGTGTTTGCCTTTTATTAATTAAAACAACTAAAATGTAAATCTTTATTAAAAATTAATATTAAACTTACAAAGGCCTACAGAGAACTCCATTAAAGAAAGTATATATCTAATCCAATTTGGTACTTTTCTCATATTTCTTGAGAGTAAATCATCTGCCTTTTGCTATTTATGACCGAAAATCTTAGATGCTTTATCTCACTAGTTGCTATTGTGTTTTCAGTGTATGTCTACTAAATTACCTACATCCATTCTGTCTTGTTCTAGAAGGAACATTTCAATTTCCATCTGCAAACCATCCCTTTCCCAGTCCATTGTTATTTGGATGTGGCACTTGACTCTAATTCTAAAAGTTCCCAAGGAAGAAAAACTATCCTTATCAAATTACCTGCACCTGGTTTTTCTGCTTTTTAATCCCCATGGTTTAAGCAATTTACTAAAGACTGCAGAAGCCATCTAGCCTGAAATCCCATGTTTTTTATTATTTTTCCAAGCAGAAAGGAACAATATTAATATTCTATCACTCGTGATGAAGAGCTTCTCTCCCTCTCAACAGTTTCGTTAGCTTATAATCAAACACTCAATAAACAGAAATTTGCATACAGTGCTTTGGCAAAGAGACAAGCTCATATTTTCTGCTTTGGGATATACATTTACTTTCCTGATGTAGGTGTCCCTAGAGTTTCAAGCTCACATTCCAAACACTTTCTAAAACAATATTCAAACTGAACATGATGTTCTTTAAAGCTTTAATGTGGTCCCCTATCAGGTTGCAACATAAGACTCAACAGGATGTGAAGGTATTTAAAAGTAATTGCATGGAACTCTTTTATAAATAAAATTGTGGAGAAGGCTGATAAAGAGGGAGGTGATATACAAAATCACTTATCAATAATTATCCTCATTATCTCAATTAAAAGTCAAATTTGATAATGACAGAAACACTCAAAGAAAGTGAGAGTCAGACTAACATTCTCAGTGTTGGGTAGAGCCTGTAAGTGGTGTAATTTGAATAATGATTTGCCTCCCCTCTGAATTTGCACATCATGGGGCGCCTGGGTGGCTCAGTTGTTAAGCTTCTGCCTTCGGCTCAGGTCATGATCCAGAGTCCCATGATCGAGCCCTGCATCAGGCTCCCTGCTTGGCAAGATGCCTGCTTCTCCCTCTCTCACTCCCCCTGCTTGTGTTCCCTCTCTAGCTGTGTTTCTCTCTGTCAAGTGGATAAATAAAATCTTAAAAAAAAAAAAATGAATCTTGGAACACTGGGAAAAAAAAATTAGTAACAATAAAAAAAATAAATAAAACATAAAAATATATATAAAAAAAAGGAAAAGAATTTGGACATCAGGTTTCATAAAAAACAGGAGTTCTGCAGTTTCTAGGAGATTGTTGCACAGTTCCAGATATAAATTTTTAAAAAATAGGTAAATAATCATATATCCTCCATGTGATTCCAATCACTCCCATAAAATATTTTGAAAACAGAAAGAAATCAGATTCAAAAAACTTCATACTGTTTGATTCCATTTATAGACATTATGTAATTGGCAAAACCTGAGGAACAAAGAGGAGATCAATGGCTATAAAGGGCTAAGGGCAAGAGAATTGTTCACGATAAAAGGGTAGCAGGAGGAAATTTTGAGGGAGGGATGAAACTGCTCTGTATGTTAGTTTTAATGATGGTACCACAACTCTGCATTCATCAAAAGTAATAGAACTCTATACCATAAGGTGCATGTTACTGCATGCAAATTAAAAATAAATATATTTGAACTATTTGAAACTATCTGTCAGAATGACTATTTTCCCATTGTTTTTAATGTGGTTCTTTGACAATGAAGAATAATTGACAAAACAAAGGAGTTGGCACCAGAAGACCAGCACTTGAGCCCTGATTCCTATATTATTTGTTGTATAACTTCAAGGAAACATTTTAGGGGCCCCTGGGTGGCTAAGTCGGTTAAACGTCCAATTCTGGTTTCTAGTCAGATTGTGATCTCAGGGTCGTTAAGATTGAGCCCTATGCCAGGCTTCTCAGTGCTGGGTCTGCTTGAGACTCTCTCTCCCTCTCTCTCTGCCCCTGCCCCACTGGCACACTTTCTTTCAAATAAATAAACAAATCTTAAAAAAAAAAAAAAGAAAGAAAAGAAAAGAAAAGAAAAGAAAAGAAAAGAAAAAAGAAAAGAAAAGACAAGACAAAACATGTTAACTTCTGGATCATTATATATAAAATAGGTATGAGGATGATTGACATTCTACTCACCCTATTATATTTGGGAATTGAGCAAATTAATGTATATAACATCCAATCATATATAACATTAAAATTATCAAATTTTATATGAACATAAGGTTTATTAAAGAGACAAAACGTTTTAACTCTCTAAAGACTACAGAATCTTAAATCCTGAAAGAACTTAATTTCTGTTTTGAACCCTTGATTCAATATGCAGGGTACTCTATTTGTTGTTCCCTTTTGATTCTCCAGCTATGATCTATATATTAATTCTCTGTCACCCATCAAGGTTCTTAGGGGTTTCCCTTTCATTTCTACTATCTTACTGATACTGTTATTATATACTTTGCCTTAATTTAGACTAAAAGGCAGCAGGGTGGGAGTACTGAGCTATTGATAACTCAAAGTTATCCCGTTCTGAACAGAAAGCCAATGACCAAGAACCATCTGTGGAGCTTGAGGAGATTTGGGGAATTGAAGCAAACCTAGATCTCACACTGTAATGTCTTATTGGACTTTTTCCCTCAACATGTGTTGCTAATTAGCAGGAGTGGGAGCAGGTACCAAGATGTACAATCAGGATATATGCGCAACTGTTTGGTAGTTTCATTTAAGTCATACATAGGAAGCTGCGGTAGAGGCCACAAAACTAGCAGTTGCATGAATGGTTCCTATTAATTACTTTATTCTATTGCAATCACTGTATGCACTGTTCTAATTCTGAATCAGTTGGCTTCCCATTTTTCCAAGTTCAGAACAAAAGTTACTTCTGGAAATGCTGGTAGCTGCTACCACCTCCCCTCTACTGCTCTCCAATACTCCCTGCTAGTTTCTGTCTTTTGATCACAGGACTCTTTTTCTTCCAAATTCTTTCTTACTTTTTATTTTGTCTCTGATTTCTCATTTGAGAAGTTTGCTCTTAAAAAATGATGCATGCTACATATATCACGGGTCACCAAACAAATAGTAAATGATGCATATGGACCAGACTCCATATATATATAAATATATAAACATATTATTTATTATATATAACATATATTATATATACTCCATATATAATATAAAAATATTTTTATATCTATTTATTTTACATATAAATATATTATGTATATTTTATATATATATGAATAAATAAAATACCAGTGAAATCTCATCAGAAAAAACTCCAAGGGAGTGATTCAATTATTTTGCACTTTGGAATGGTGTTGAAATGATTATTCCTTAAGGACTAATAACATTTAAAGTGGCATGAATGGTTCATGCCATTTTGCAGTTGGCAAGGCTACATCTCAGAGATATAATGATTTCATGCTTAAAATATTTTGAGATTCTTCTTCATCTCCATTTTAAAAACAGTGAGTCTCAGAAAGAATAGCTGCATGGTTGCATGGACACAGATAGGGAATTCAATTCATAATCTAATGTCAAATCACATTCATTTCTGTTCTCTTTTACTTCTTCCTCAATCGCACTCTTTAAACCTGTATTTGACCTTTAGTCAAAGAAAACAAAATTAGTTCTCCCGAATTCCCTTTGTAGCCTCTGACACAGGCCAGGGACACCCCTGCTCTGCCCCAGGGCAGTGGTCTACCTGCTCCCACTACCCCCACCATGTAGACCAGGCAATGACCCTGGTTTTGGAGATACCTACATTGATTCATTTAAAAACAAAAGCCTCCAAAGGCATCAAAAGCCTATGAACTGAATAACAGCCTTTGAAAAACTAAGTTGACCACACTGGCAAGACAAGAAGGGTATATCACTTGGTAATATAATAAAATTTTCAACTAACAAAGAAAAGTTATCACAGACTAGCAGTTGTAGAAGCCCAAACAATTTAAGACAACAGTAATAATTCCTGTAAACCATACTGTCTGACTCTCAGAAGGGAAGGAGATATTCGTATATTTTGGAGAGAAAGATATTGTAGATGTCACCCTGTTAGAATGGAAAGAATTATGGGCTGTAATTTGTGCCTTTCTATCCCAATTCTAAGATCTTTCCACCAAAAACTGTCTTCCCTAAAAGGGAAGGAAATTTTAAGTCAAAATCTGCATTAGTGAATCTTAAAAGTTTTTTTTTTTTTAAAGATTTTATTTATTTGCCAGAGAGAAACACAGTAAGAGAGGGAACACAAGCAAGGGGAGTGAGAGAGGGAGAAGCAGGCTTCCCGCCGAGCAGGGAGTCCGATGCGGGGCTCAATCCCGGGTCTCCGTGATCATGACCTGAGCCGAAGGCAGATGCTTAACCAACTGAGCTACCCAGGTGCCCCTGCATTAGTGAATCTTAATATTAGTGGATTATTACTTTTAGAATTGAGTGTAAGCTTTAGATTCCTCCCCAGAAAGATGCTCATATACACACAATTTTGCATATAATTTTGAGTGCTACACAGACCCCTGGGCCACAACAAAAAATATGAACTCCAGGGAAGAATCATTCCTCTGAACAGACATTGCAGACAATAATAACAGACAATAATAACTGTGATCTCAGGTTTTAGCAACTGGACTTCTTTACTCTCTACCAATCTTTATCCCTCAGTCTCAATCCCTCAGTCTCCCATACCCATGCACTCTATTTGCATGATATACTACTTTCTTCATGTAGTTATTCATCAGCATGCTATTAAAGTTATTTTAGATGGCTGATGCACATTTGAATTACAAATGCTGATTTTATGGTAAGGCATTTTGGTCAGACCAAGTCCTAAGCAATGGAACTAGGGACAATATCTCTACATTTTTTGCATCTATCTTAGTGTCACATGTTACAGACACTCAAAGTTTGTTGAACGAAATCACAATTTTTCTTAAAAATTAACACAGTGTGTTATTCCCACAGTAGTGTGAGAACATCAATGTGTGAGTTCAAATAATATGATCTATAAGTGGTTACCATTTATTTTCATGACAAAGCCATATTCCAGTCTGTGCTAAACTTATATTTCTCCACTGATTTCAAAGACCTCCAATATAAGAACGTGCCTGAGAATATCGAGTTCATACTGATAATGGAAACTATCTTTTTGGAAAATAAGAAAAATAAAACTGAATTAAAGTTGGTATTAAGATATGTCTAAATCCAAGAGCAAATTAAAGCAAACTTTTGTTGACAAACACTCCATATTATGAATTTTAAAACTCTGTATTTTCTTAAATAAAATTAGAGGAAAAGAGAGAGGGGACAAGACAGAAGAGACTCTTAGCTTTAAGAAACAAACTGAGGGTTGCTGGAAGGGAGGTGGGTACAGGGATGGGGTTACTAGGTGATGGGCTTTAAGGAGGAGGGTACGCGATATAATGAGCTCTGCATGTTATATGCAAATGATAAATCACTGAACTCTACCTCTGAAACTAATAATATCCTTTATGTTGATTAAGTTGAATTTAAATTAAAAAATTCATATTTTCCTGCTGCTTCAACATCCCCACTAAGAGGATGAGGACCCCTACCCAGGTGGCCAGGTGCACTGGTGTGAAAAGACTGCTTTTGCCACAAATTCCCCTTCTTGCTCTTCCCAGATTATGATATAGTGACATTAAAATACACCAATGAAATTCTTTCCTGCTTTCTACTTAGGTACTCCACCCTGAATCACAACAAAAACACTTACTGGATCCTCATTCTCTCCCTCTCCTCTCCCCAGCTGCTTAGTTGAGCCAACTCCCTTGCTGTTCCCTGCTAATAGCCCTCTCATTACATGCACTGACTCTCTCTCTAGGACCCATGAATATAACACTTTTGTTTTCCTGAACCTCTCCCTTGTCCCCTCTTGTAGCTGCACCTGACTAACCATCTCATGGAAGAACACAAAATACAAAGTTTCATTAAGATGCTCATCCCCTCTACTGACAAGACCCGGAACTAACATGGAAGCCGGTCGGCTTCAAGCTTCTTGGAAGCTACAATGAGCAGTATGGTAACACACACAGAACCTGGTGGCACTGCGGCTGCTGAAGTCTGTCTTGGTCTCCTGAGCATCCATTTCACCCCTGAGTCCTAGGCATGGTCCTGCAGTATTTCAATCACCTCTGGTGTCTTTCTAGATAAAAACCTGGATACAGACAAGAAGACCTCACTCTAGAATGGGGGAAAGGAAAGCAATAGAGAGAAGGAAGAAAAATGTGAAAGACAGAAGCAGGAATAGAAAGGAAAAAAGTCATCTGGAGTAAAAGCTAAATGTTTTTCAGTTTGCATTCCATCTTAAATGCCAAGGATGAAAGAAGGATAGTAAATGGCACTGTAGCTTAAAAAATAGTTGTTCCTCTAGGATGCGTTAATCACTGAAACCAAAAATGGAAATAACTAAATAGCCATTTATTTTTTTCCTCAAGATAAGCCAGAAATATACCTTACAGTTTCCTTCCCAAAGTACATACAGTATTTATCATACACCGAATAGAACAATATGCCACAATAATTCACACTTTATAGACAAGACAGAGGTTAACATTTTTGAAAAATAAACGACATTTAGTATGCTTCATTAGAACTTATTTTTTAACAAATGATGTATTAAAGGAAGGAAAATTTTATGGGTCATATTATGATTGAGTTCTCCACTAATAAGTTCTCTCAGATTCCTTCAAACATCATTGTCAATTGTAGTTCAATGGCAACTCACAGTTAAAAGAAAGCACATACTCGATTTTAATAAGAGTGACTTCACAGGGGCGCCTGGGTGGCTCAGTTGGTTAAGCAATTGCCTTCGGTTCAGGTCATGATCCTGGAGTCCTGGGATCAAGCCTCACATCTGGCTCCCTGCTCAGTGGGAAGCCTGCTTCTCCCTCCCTCACTCCCCCTGCTTGTATTCCCTCTCTAGCTGCGTTCATCTCTGTCAAATAAATAAATAAAATCTTTAAAAAAAAAAAAGAGTGATTTTACATATTCCTATAGTGCTTCATAGTTTGCAAAACTGGATGCATCTAATCCTGACATCACAACTTTATAAGATGTAGCATATATTATCCTCAATTACAGATGAGGAAACGGGACCTAGAGATACTAGATTATTAGCTAAAAGTCTTACAGATTATTAGTGACAAACCATTGGATCATTCATTCAGTTTAGAAATATGTTAAGCTCATACTGTGTACTAAGAACTACAGCGGGCACAAGAGATAAAAAGATAAGGAAGACTGAGTCATTGCCCTAAAGATGTTCTAAGTCTACCAAAGAACATAAAAGTAACACATATAAGACTCTCATGTCAGGTAAACTGCGGTAAACCCCCCCAGACTTCCAAAATAGCATAGAACTTACAGGAGAGCAAAATTGATACAAGAAATTATTCAAGGGGCACCTGGGTGGCTCAGTTGGTTAAGCGACTGTCTTCGGCTCAGGTCATGATCCCGGAGACCTGGGATCGAGTCCCACATCGGGCTCCCTGCTTGGCCGGAAGCCTGCTTCTCCCTCTCTCACTCCCCCTGCTTGTGTTCCCTCTCTGGCTGTGTTTCTCTCTGTCAAATAAATAAAATCTTAAAAAAAAAAAAAAAAGAAATTATTCAAGTTGATTTTCTACTCAGAGGGAACTTGTCAAGGATAGAAAATAGGACTTATTCATTCTTATTCCTGTCAGAGCCTAGAACACTCTATAGGTATTCAGCACATGTTGTTGGAAGGAGTAAACAGAATGAAGGTTTTAAGTTGTCTGCTTCCTATATTTCATGCAAAAGATGTAGCTAAAATGATTAGTATATACTCCAGAAATAAGGAATAGGAACAAAAGCTCGCTGAGAATTATTGAGAAATGAGAACAGTGACTATAGCTGCATTACATATTTCTAAAAGCAATATTCAGCCTTTTAATTCTTTCCATGTAATGAGTCAATATGTGTGTAATAATGTCCATTGTAGCTGGCACTGTAGAAATTTGTCTTACACTTTGTGGTTAAGGAGACCACCAGTTACAGGACAATTGCAAACTTGGCATAGATGTCAGGGGAGATTTGGAAGATCCAGAATGTGGCTGTTTGCAAAGCATTGCCAGAACCTTTAAATAGTTTTTATTAGGTCTGTAAATGATTATGTTGCTCAGACCTGAATGCATGAAGGAGTTACCTCAGGCTTGCAAAAGAGAATGTCAACTAATGGTTCCTGAATCTAGCACTTTCAGAATAATTTTGGAAAATCAGACTTAAGACACAATGGGGACCAGGGTTTCAAAAGATGTGATAAAGATTCTGATTCCAATTCCTCTATGCGTGGTGGAGGAGTGAAGGGGTTTCTCCACACCAACAAGCAGTGTTCTGACACCAGCTGGGTGTCTTACAAATCAAATGAGTCCCACAAGTTAAGGACTCAACCCCACAAGACTGCCCTCACTCTCCCCCATTTCAGATGTCAAGTCCAGGTTGTCACCTGTGCTTCTGACCTACTGGCTATGGACAAGAGGTTCCAAAGACCCTTCCCCAGCTTCAATTAATTTGTTAGAGTGGTTCACAGAACTCAGATAAAAAAAATTACCTACTAGGTTATCAGTTTATAATCTTGGTCCTGGTTTCAGGATATAGCCAGGAAGAGCCAGATGGCAGAGATGCATAGGCTAAGGTGTGGAGATTCCAAGTTCTCTTGGACTGATCCACTCTCCCCAAATCTCCACATGTTCATCAACACAGAAGACCTTCAAATTCCATCCTTTGAATTTTTATGGAGGTTTTATTACTCAGGCATGACTAATTAAGCCACTGGCCACTGATGACTGACTGATAAACCTCTAGCTTCTCTCTCTTCCCAGAAATCAGGTCTAAAAGTTCCAACCCTCTAATCAAGGCTGATTCTCATGGCAACCAACCCCTGTCCTTATGTGTTTTCCAAAAGTCATTTCATTAACATAAACTCAGTTTTGGTAGGAAGGGGCTTGCTATGAAAAATAAGACACCGATTTTATCTTTATGGATCTGAAATGATTATAGGAACTGAGGACAACACACCAAATATTCTAACAAAAGATGTTCCCATTGCTTTTATCAGTCCAGAAATTCCAAGGGTTTTGGGAGCCCTCAGACAGGCATCATATATTAAGGCCAAATATTTTAGAAATACGCATTTCTTATAAATCATAATGTCAGAAGTAGAATCCAAACTGAATGGTCATCAGTGTAGGGACTAAAAAAAATTCTTTCCATTGCTTATGAGGAGTCCATACTTTCATATTCCTGATCATAAATATGTAAAGCAGCATTTTTCTAGGACTGGTGATGGTTTTGACTTAAGTCATCCACATCTTTTAATTTGTTGTCCTTAATATAAAGTGGCCCTGATTTAGGAGAAACCGATTTATTATCTGTGGAAAGCTACTGGTCACTCTACACAAAAACAAGGCTGATCAACACATGATCCATTCAACAAATATTTATTGAGCATCTACTACAAAGCTAATATGTAACAGTCATGAATTAAGCTCCATATGGTGGGTTATGTGACCTTTAGTTAAGTACTAAAATCTGTGCTCAACACAAGTTCTTCATTTCTTATTTTCATATCCTGTTTCCTTTAAGCTTTTTAAGAGTACATTTTCACAAAGAGGGTGGGAGTGAAGAGAAGAAAATTTTACTGCCTAATCAGCAAAATGTTTAAAATCTCAGTCCAATAAGGGGTCTTGAGAGGCTCACAGCTGGCTTCAACTTAGTGCAATTACAGAATTAAAACCAGTACTTTTGTCAGAGCCTGCTTAAAAGTTTCCATGCCTGACCTCCAAATGCTGAAAACCAGTAACAAGGATCCAGCAACCTGAAAAGCTCCAAAGACCCAGGTCAACAGCTCAACATCTGGTCTGGCCATTGTTTGCCCTCCATTAACATTTTAAAACTTAAATAATTTCTCCCAAATGCTGTTATATGGTTTTAGATGTCCCCAAGGACAGGGAGAGGGACAAACTGCCTTACTGGCTGTAAGGAAAATTTTTAATTGTTAATTGGAAAGCAGTATTGTAAGCAGAACTTAAAAATGCATGCTCATGGGAAGTTCAACTTTTTGATATTTTCCAACATACAAGAAAGCAATTACTTCATTTTTCTTACCTAATTTGGAATCACACACACACACACACACACACACACACACACACACTCACACACTCTCTCTGTCTCTCCCCCTTAGAGGAAAATACCCCAATGATTAAATTCTATAATTTCCTGGATATTATCCGACAATTAGCTGCTTTAAATACCCTAAACTGGCCCCTACTGTCTGAATGCAGTGGTAGGGGAGTAGGAGAGGGATGAAGACATTTATTTATTTTGTTGAAGATCTATCTGAAGTAGGATCCCCTGGTGTGCATACTTCTAACCTAATAGAAATAGGAATCTCAGGTTCTGCTCTGTGTTGATGGTTGGGGGTCATTGGCACATTTGCTGCTTTGTTTTTTAACTGATTCAATCCACACTCTGTTTTAACTTTCCATGAAATGGCAATGTAGATAGCAGAAAGAGCATAGTATTTGAAATCAGATAACATGATTACAAAATCTTTTCCTCATTCACTCTGTATGTCCTTGGTCGGGAAGCCCAGCAAATTTCATTATCTTGTAAGGTTCATATATATATGTACACATATAGGTTCATATAGATATATATGTAGTTATGAACTATAACTCTGCAAGCCATCTATCTCATAGGGCTGTTGTGGGATATATCAATATATCAAAGTAGTCTACCAACTTCAAAGTATAAGAACAATGTATGGATAAAAATGTTGTATTTTTTATTTTGCACCATTTGCAATCCCTACACTAAACTTTTGGCCCAAATTCAAAGGAATGGTTCTTATTTTACACTGGTGCAGTTACTGTTCCCTTTTAAGGGTAAGTGGGATTCCAGAATGCTGACTATCTTAGTAACAAGAAGCTGTGAAAATGTGGAGCTCCCAGAGCTCCACATTCTGGAGAAAGTTGGTGAACCCTTGTTTGTTTTTCACTCAAATACAGTAACACTTTGGTAGGAAGCCAGAGTAGGAAAGAAGGCTGATCCATTATAGCACTGAAAATGAAGGCAGATAGGTATGTTCATTTGAAATGTAACCATTAGAGATGGTCATTTTATTTTTCTTCCTAAAATAATCTCTAATAATAGAACAGAACTGGATAGATGTCCTATGAGTGAAAGGTTCTGAGAAAGTAAGCATAAGAAAGTGCTTGGAAATATACAGAATGAAACAGAATTCCAAAACCACTTTTATTTCTTTATTTATTTAAAAGAAGGAGAAGTGAGTTGGGGAGAGAGGCAGAGGAGCACAGAGAGAGAATCTCACTCAGACTCTGCAAGCCTAATACAGGATTCCCTGAGACCCTGCAATCATGACCTGAGCAGAAATCAAGAGTTGGACACCTAACCAACTGAGTTACCCAGGTGCCCCTCCAGAACCATTTTTATATCATCACTATTATAGAAGAATAAAAATGTGTGTGTGCATGCATATGTCTGTGTGTGTGTTAAGATGCAGTATTGCATTTATCACATTTCTATTACTTATAGTAAAATCTCATCTGAGGCTTCTTGCAGGTGGTTTTCCTCCTCTAAGGAGTAAAGGAGCAAATCAAAATGAAGCAAGCAACCTCTACCATCCAGAAGGCCAGGTGGAATGCACTGGTAAATGGAGGGGATGACGGTGCTGATTTACTATTGGCAAGTCACAGCTCTCAGCATCTTCTTACTCTCCTTGAGTTAATACTGGATGTTGGTGGAAGGGAAGGGGGAGGGGAGTGCAGGAGGCCTGTGAGAACTTGGCACAATTTCATTATGCAAGAATTATCTATTGATTTTATTAGGAAAATAGAATGCTTCTCTCAAGCTCTCATCCTGTTCTTGATATCAAGCAGGTGCTCATAAACCATGATTTGGAATGATAATGAGAATAATGATAATCAACTGGGACAGGCTTCCACAAATCTTCAGCCAGCCATGTCCCCCCCCCCCCCCAGTCAGGTGGAGGATTCTGGAGTGGCAGGAGGCACAGTACCTGGGCTGAAAGGCAGCCCAAAGGCCACAGAAGCCCAGTCTCCCCAAGGGGACACCACAGCTCGGGAATGAATAGTGTGAGGGTGGGAAGTTTTTTCAAGGTTCTTGAGGATCAATAGCAGAATCAGAGCTAAAACTTAGGTTTAAACGGTTAGCAAAACATTCTTTCCACTGCTCTCACAGTTCCCTTTTAGATCTCCAGAAACTGCAGAAGAGGAAGGAGTTGAGGAAATCTAATTAATTAGGCAGCTAAGTCAGCAAAGTCATTTTGAAGGAAAAGGAAATAATTAAAACAAACAAAATAAGCTTTGAAGCCAGTAAAACCTCACATTGTATCCCACTGCTAGCAACTATTGGGCAAAATACGAAGCCTCTAAAATTCTTACTTGCTCATCTAAAGTTTAACTAAAATACAACATATCTATGCGTGCTGTTCCTAGTTGCTTGGACATTTTGCTTTCAGTAAATACTCAGGAAATAGCAGTGCCTGGAGAAGATGTGAAACCTTAAACCTCTGGCTTTAGAAGCACTCCCATCAATTCTTTCATGTCTGTTCGTATCTCTACTGCCACAGGTCTTTCCAGACTCTGTGGGAACTCCTCCAGGGGTGAGGGGCTCACGGAAAAGATCAGCCATATGATATTGCAACCCTGTAAAATCCTCTCATTTGTACTTGTTCTGACTTCCCCAGCCATTTCTAAGAAATCCCATTCACTTCTTACCTTATAGTCATTCCAGAAATCAAAGACTTCTCAAACCACATCATCATCCCTCCAAGTTCAACTTTCCCATTCCTTGCGGCAAAATGAATTCCTTTCCCCCTTTGGCCACGATTATGGTCTGTGTTTAGTGTACTGAGTAGTTCCAGGACCTGCCACTGATCACCACAAAGTCAATTCAGCATCACATCTAACCAATGAGATGGGATACTTGGAGGGCAGTCATTAGATGACAATTTTTAATTCTGTCCAAAGGTAATCCAAAAATTTGTATAAATAACATGCTTGAATTTAGACCTCCATTTGTAGCATTCCTCTCCTTTACTATTTTAGGTTTATGTTTACTAAACTAACTTCAGCTAGAGAAGACAGTCCTTTTGTAATTTATGAGCATTAGCAAAGCTACTGACTGTGGGTGAAGGTCAAGCACTTAAATAGTAAGCATATGTAAATAAATATGAGTTGCCTGCCTTTAACTATGCCAGTGAAATTTTCCAGAAAGAAACAAAATGAAGTCAACTGAATTATTTTATAATTCAAAGAATAATGACAATGTAGGTGGCCTTACTGCATTAAGATACAGACAGAAAATTACATTCTTATAAGAGTGACTTCATAAAAGCAAATGACATTTGGGAAAACTAGAACATGCACATCTGCAGAAGAGAAATCATAAATCACAAGCATTACTTTTTGATAATCATGGGAAATAGATTTTTTTTCTTCCTGTTGTGCTTGGTATCCACTGTCTGACCTGTTGGACATGTTTTTATGTCCATCAGCATAAGAGCTGGTGAAGTCTTATGCAGTCCATTTCCAATTCAGAAATATTCTTAGACAGGGCATAATCATTAATCCATTATCAAAAACTGCCCTCATGATATCCTGATAATCCAAGTAAGTTCATGTTCTTCCTACTGGAGAACAATATAGGCAGTAAAGAAAACAGAGTGCAAAATTTTTCATAAAATATCTGCTAGCTATGATACTCAAATTTTGACATCACTATATGCTCAAAAAATAGTGTTACATTTGGAATACACACATAGTAGAGTAAAAAAAAAAATCTTAATTTTTTTCCATGCAAATCTGCCTTAAAATCAGGTCTTTCTTACTAAAATAGGACTTTTGGAATGTTATCTGGATGAATTCCAGGAAGAAATCAAAATAGAACAACAGAAATATCTTCCTTTCCTGGACTTTCCAGTTAATAGTAAACACTTTGTAAATAAGTATAAAATTAAAAAAAAATGTTTCTTTTCTATTTTATTTTTAGTTAGCATTTGCGCATCTGTTGAAAGATATGCAGGGTCAAACAAGTGCTTACAAAATAAAAGTAGAACAAAGTACCAACAAAGGAATGAATAGGTGCCCAACTCCGTTCTCAAGATTTTTAAATTAATCAGCTAATACTTCTTCAGAATTAGGCAGAAGTAGAATTTATTCCCCAGATACTCACTGCTTTCTCACCACACTTCATAATCCTAACATATGACACATTAGTTTCAGCCAAACCAGATGCCAAAAGGGAGATATTTTACAGTACAGAAAAGTCAGAGAGGTGGAATGATACAGAAAATTTCAGCCAAGGCACATTCTCTCGGCTCCCAATTCCCTAACAGCTGCCACACCTCTTCTTAGAACTCATCACACACAGACTACAGTTCTGACATTTGTCTCCCTTATGGTCCCTATAAGAATTCAAAGGCATTGATATAGTACATTCTACTCAGGACTGGAGTGCAAGACACCTCACCAGGGACACTTGATTAATTCTGCAAAATCATACATTTATCAACAGATCATAAACATATAACTTCCAAAAATAATACTATAAGTTTGCTTCCAGTAAATCTATAAATAATGAGAAAATTCAGTGTCAGAAGGAAGGACAAAGAAAAAGAATATACAGGGATGAGGGAGTAATTGTGTCTGGAAAGGAAACTGGGATGCTTCCATTCCTTTTGTATGTACGGTATAAAGCCTAACTAAATGTGAGATGAGGCTCAAGTCACTGTGATTCTGTGAAAAACAAAAAGAGAGTCTGTTTTCAAAGAGATGAAGATAGAGCAGAGTTACATAATAACTAAGAAAACTGTGAAGTCACTAAGATTATTACAGATATAACAAAATAAAAATCAAAATTAGATAGTAAGATAGAGTAATTTGGGGAAGTGGGGAGTCCTAGGGTGGCCAGGAAAGCCTCTTAGAAGAGGTACTATTTGAGGTGGGACCTCAATAACAAGGCCTGGAGAAAAAAGACATGAAGAAAGTATTCAAGTCAAAAGTAAAACGAGCCCTTGGACATCTTTGAGGAAAAAAAACAAAAACAACTCTGCTGGTTTTTCTGGAACCCAATAATATATGATAAGCCTGGGTAAGCAAGCAAGACCCAGCTCAGTGAAGGCATGTAGGCCAAGGTAAGAAACTTTGATTTATTTCTAAATGATGAGAAAATTAATACAACCAGGCTTCATAATTAGATCTGAGCTTCATGGAACCCAAAATCTCTCAATTTGCTGTTTCTTCAACAAGGAAAAATAAGGCTGTCATTGTAAGAAAAGGCATCTGGAGAAAAAAAAAAAATCAACTCAAATTTTTTTCTTCCTGGTATCTTGCTTTCCTGTTTACTGGATTTTATCTTACTCTCACCCCTCCCCCAAATTCCTTCATACATTCTAGTTCTAATTACAGTGGAGGGAAAGAGAGACAGAGACAGAGGGATCATAAAAACTAAAGGCGAGGGGGTGATGGTCAGTTTCATGTGTCAACTTAGTGAGGCTACAGTCCCTGGTCCAACAGACACCTGAGTATAGCCAGGAAGGTATTTTGTAGATGTGATTAAAGTCTGGAACAGTTTAAGTAGATTATCCTAGATAATCCAACTGTGCCTGCTTCAATCATTTGAAAGGCCTTACGAAGATAATTTCTCCTTCCTTAAGGAAAAATAAATTCCTTCTGTAGATAACAGCTTCAGCTCTTGGCCAAGAGTTCAAGTCTGCCCTTTCTGATGGTCTGTCCTAAGGATTTCAGACTTGTCAACACAGCCCTCCAACCACAGAAGCCACTTCTTTGCAATAAAGATCTCTTTATATCTATCTGGTTCTATTTTTCTGGTTGAACTTGACCATAGAAGATGTCACACTTATTTTGAAGTAATATCTTAAAGATAATCTGTGCCAAACACCAACAGGTACTGAGGTAATGATAAACATAACTCCTTTACTTCTATAACCATAAAATATGGATTTAATTATCTGGAAGAAAAGGAAGAACAGTCAATCAGGTATAACGTAGCCAAATTCCATTGTTCTGGACAGGGGAAGCCATGGTAGATGAGGATGACAATAGGATCAGAAATCCAGAGCCCTCATCCATGTTAGATGACTGGGCCACTATAATCACAGATGCTGTTGCTGGGATAGCTTACTACAGTAACCAGTAATGGTAAATAATTCAATATAAACATTTCAATATAATAAATGCACAGATGAGAATTTATAGAAACAATAAGGTATGAATATAAAAATTGATATAAAGAGATTCCCTCAATACATTTTATAATTAAATAAAAAGAATTAAATTAATCAAATGCCTAGCATTAGGGTGAATTAAAGAAATTTTTGGCAATTTATATCATGAAACCGTATTGTCATTCTAATTAGTAATATAGAAGTATATTTAAGAATACTGAAAAAGTTTATGATATACTAGAGGTACAAAATATAGGTTATAAACAATGGTAGGGGCATATCAGTTTTGAAAAAAAGCATAGGAAAAAAGATTGAAAAGATACCTCATCATGCTATCAATTATATCCTTGGGCTTGATATTGTCTAATGATTTCACTTTTTTCATTTTACTTATTGCTACCTTCTAGCCCCCTCCCCTTTGGCAATGAATGCATATTATTCCTTAGAAAAGTAAAAACTGCTCAAGTTATTTTAAGAACCAAATAGTCAAAAAATGTATCTTTCATTTTAAAACAGATATGCAGTCTTTGAAGTTAAAAATCACTGTGGCTAAGAGTAAGTAATTATGTCTTCATCACACGTCCAGCTATGTTCTTGCCCATCAGAACCATCAGGCTAAGCTCATGCTTACCATATGGCTTCTCATACCCATAGCATCCTTCCCCAGTCTTCCCAAATAGCCACAATCTCACCAACTCTGTCAGTTGAGTGTCCTCATTCCAACTGCATCTACTCGTCAAGTTCCCAGACTCCTTCAACATGAATACAAATCTTCCTCCTCTCATGTCTAACATAGCCACATCCCATTCATGTTCTTTGCTTATCAGTATACCATCATTCCCAAACATTCACCAACTCCACATGGTGCTTCTGCCTGAGACTTTCAAGAAGAACCCAAACTTGACCACTTGACAGTCACTCTTAAGGATCTTCTCTGCTTCTTCTGTGACTTGAGCTACATCAGCCTACTCATAACCATCCTAGCATGCTATGAACCTCCATGCATATTCATTAGGCTTCCTCTATTTAGACGTCATTCTATATACACCCCCTTTGACACAGCAAAGAAATCTACTCATTCCAAGGAAGGACTCAATTATCACTTATCCCATGTTCATGTAATACTTCTAGACACACTCAGTCCACTCCACTGAGTTCTCATATAGTTGTGCTTTCGCTCTACTATGGTACTTAAGATAGCCTGCTTTTTGTTCTAAAGAGATGAATACACCTACCTCTTTACAGTAATTTTGCCTTATTCATTTTTTTTAATCTTGTATTTTTTCTTATAGTAGATATAAGCAGTGTATAGAATTGACAGCATCAAGAATGTGAAAAAAATTATAGACAGGAATAAAATGACAGATTAGACCTCCAATCTTTATTCTCTAGTATCAACATCATGCTTGTAATCTAAAGTACTATTTCAGACTAAAGATCCAGTGACTGCACAGTTCTATCTTTTGGTGGGGAGGGAAAAGAAAGTAACCTAGGAGCAGTAGTTTCTAAACCTGGGGGTACAAAAGACTCATCTCCAGAAGTTTTATTAATTAACTAATTTTTAAGTTTTTGGATACAGATTCCAATCCCCCTTGAGATCTACTGCTTCAGAGCCTCTGGGACTGTGAGTCAGAAACCTGTGTTTTCAAAAGCTCCAGATTATCCAGAGGCATAGTACTGCTTGAGAAATCTAGTCTAAGAATACACATTTACATTTCATTGGTTTGGATTGTAATAACATTAAGAAAAACAAAATATAAGCTAGGCCATATTAAACAAGGGGTAATTTTTTCGGTTCTTGATCTAGATTTGCCTTAAACTTCATCACACAGAGCTCATTTCATCCTTCCTAACACATATAAGTCTTCAGATTTCCCATATTCCAGAGCAATGGTTTATACACCATGCTCCTAGGGGTACCTCAGAGGTGAATCTAGGACTACAGACATAGAAGAGGCATAGTTTAACCTCCACAGCTATCTTCATTTATTGCTCTTTTCTTTTTTCTTTTATTTCTCTCCTTTTCTTCCTTTTCTTCCTTCCTCCCTCTTTTTTAAAAATCACCATCATTCCTCTCTCTGAAATAAATAAATAAATCTTTTTTTTTTTTTTTAATGGGGGGGCTGGTGCCTGGGTGCCACAGCTGGTTAAGGGTTAGACTCTTGGCTTCAGTTCAGGTCGTGATCTCAGAAGGACTCCAGTGCAGCTCCCCATGCAATGAGGAATCTATTTAAGTTTCTCTCTCCCTCTCCCTCTGCCCCTCCCCAACTGGCACACCTACTTTTCTCTTTCCCTCTCTCTCTGAAACAAATCTTTAAAATCACAATCATTCAAAAAAATTTATTTGAAAAATGTGTCTGTTAATTTAAGAAAAATGTTTTGAAAACAACACTAGATTTTCTTTAATTTTATTAGAGATCCCTTTTACATGGCTCATTATTGATGCAATCTGACATTAATACCTAAGTATGTTAAAAAAAAGAGAGAGAGAATCAAAGACAGAGACAGGAAAAGCTAAAATTTCAGCTTGATATCATGTTTTTGGCCTATTTCAAAGCTATTAATTTTCATCTTTTTGGCTAATTGTATCGAGGTATTCATATGTAATAGTCACAGAAAATATTCACACAAATATTCTCCTGGAACAGTGTATCAGATTTGAAGACTTACAGGATCTGATTGGAATATGGGAATAAGAGCTGGAGATCAGCAGCAATGTGTTTATATTCTAGAAACAATGTTTCTTCTTTATCAGTAGCATACAATGCACAAGTTAAAACAATCAAACAAAAATTCTGTAGAAACAGCAAAGGGATTCTCCTGATTGCTTCATATCTACATGTCCTCCCTGTCCTAAAAGCTTCCAGAGGAGTAAGAAAAATAGCTTTGCAGGTGTGTGCACATGTGTGTGCATAGCATTTCAAGAGCCCAATGGCTGCCTGTCACAGATGTATTGGAATTTGCCTCAGAGTCTGGCTTCAAATTACAGAGGACGTGAGTAAAGGCACGTCCATGACTCAGTCCTCAACCCTTGCCAAAGTAGTAGTTTCTAGAAAGAAAACTACAGGAAAAGAAAACCAGAAAGTCAGAAAAGAGAAAAGGAAAAGAAAGTGCTATGGATATTCATAACTCCTGCTCCTAACTAAAACATGACCAGTGATGAGGAGCACAGGGTCAGAGCGCAGGAAAGAGAAGCACACAAATATAAGGTCTACCTAATCCTTTAACAGACATACGGTTATTTTCAGTCACATTAATTAAGTTCTGTGCACGGTGCTTGCATAAAAATAAAACCAGATGTTTTGAAGTGATTCAACCGTGTATTCTCTCACATCCATTCCTGCCCTCCCTCACCACTTTCAAGAAATTGGCTTTTTGCCTAAACTGCAGGGGAGGGAAGGGAAAAAAGAAAAAAAAAAATAGTTCTGGGGTTATGGCCTTACTTTTCTGTTGATGAGCGCTTGATGATGTGTGGTGAATATATTTGGCTTTTGTGACCTCTCTGAGGGAAAGTTAAGAACTGTAGTTTTCTTGAGGCATTTGGGATCCTTGAAAGATTATTTATTCATCATGCCATTAATTTATCAACCCTGATGAAAACCATGTTTCAAAACTGTCAGTTATATATAAACATGCCCTAAAATTCCGACTCTGATACATGGACGCACACACATATTAACCAACACATGAATGTGTTAGTAAATTTGAAGAAAATGGTTTCATGGACTCAAAGCCATCAGATCCACCTGCTTTAATTGTATTCCTCACTGTGTTTTATGAAGTTCACAACCTATGGACATTTTTAGGGCTCAAGTAAATTTGAGACACATTGGGTAACACAAAGTTAAATAAGTGTCTTTATCGTGGGAATTTCAGAATCTCTGATATGCTGACCTACATGGTGAATATTTGTATGAGCAATATTCCGTGCTGTATCTCTTAAAGCTAGTTGACTCAGTCTTGTGGAATATCTCTCAAGGGTAAAGATCTAGAGGACATGCTGTGAGAAATGCTAATCTAAATGAACCCAAAGTGTTTGTATAGTCTCTGGTTGAATTTTCCTTGGGTGAAGAAAATCACTACTTTCCAAAGAAGTCTGTTCTGTCCTACAAAAATCCAAGTCAAAACACAATTTTCCTAACATTCAACCATCATCTACTTCCCTATCACACCATGGTGATGGCTTCTGATTCTATACTCTGGAAGAATAAAAAGAGTAAAGTTATCTCTTTTTCCTCTGACAGCTCTTCAGATATTTGAAGGCAACAATTACATTCCCATACAGTCTTCTATTTTGCAGGAAAAAAACCCCAAAACTTCAATTTCTAAATGTGTCTGTCAAAATATATATTCTAGTCCTATTTGTATGTCTTCCTTAAGAGAAGGTACCCAGGAGGGTGCCTGGCTGGCTCAGTCAGTAGAGCGTGGGACTCCTGATCTCTGTGTTGTAAGTTCAGGACCCATGTTGGGCATAGAGATTACTTAAAAATAATATATATATTAAAGAGAAGGTACCCAGAACTGAACACAGAAATTCTGATACGCTTCTTCAAATGCAGTCCTAGATCTCAATATTTTTTTTTCTTGGCAGAAATGTCTTATCATTGATTCCCATTACTTTATACTAAAAATGTTGAGACTTTCTCCGAAGTTGTGTAGCTACATGTGGTGTATATATGAGTTTTTTGAAAGATGTCAGGAGAACAAGTCCACTGAGTTCCATCTGCCCACCATAACAGACTCTTCTGTACAGTAAGTTGGCTCTCTCTTCTCTGTTATCTTACAAAGTTATCCGAGTCTTAGGCAAATGTTATCACTTTAAGCTACCCGCAAGCTTACTACTAGCTTCTTCCAGTTGAGAACTGATTCATCACTTAACTCCTTTCAAGAGGTTACAAACCCACCAAATATCCATCAGAAACCATTTCTCTAGCTGGCCATGAATCTTAGAATCTAATGAAAAACACTGTCAAATGTCTTTTGAAATTAAGATACTAATAAGCAGCAGTTTCTTGATCTGCAAACCCAAGTAGGCAATCTCATAGTTATGGGTAAGACCAACCATGTTAATCCACCATTCATGGCATCAGTAATAGTTCCATACGTGATGTGACGCACAACAAATGTTGCAGGTGCAGGACAATGTTAATCAAAACTGATGGAGGTGCAGTTTGGGATCCAAAGTAGGCAGCCTGTAGCTGAGAGGTAACTCTGAATGACAGAAGATCAAAGATACAACCAAAGAAAACAGTCACCATAGTCTCAACGATAGGCAACCGGTACACAGCAAGTTTTCGGTTTTCGTTCTGTCACAAAAATGGCATAGAATTTTATGGCATTAAAATAAACAATGCCATTTCAGTCTTTGCTCAAATAATGCAGAATTTAATATAAAATAGGTTAAATAATTTGCTTGACCTTCTATAACTAGATTAAAAAACAACAACAAATAGATATAAACCCTGAGCATTTAATAGCTGCAATAATAAGATGTTAAAGAAGAGCTGATGTTGAAAATTCATAGCTTAGTCTATTTTCTTTCAAAAAATTAAAAGTAAAAGAAATCTGTCCCTTGGAAAATCCAAGTGTCTAATTGTCACTGATAGGCAAAATTTCCAACAATTTAATTGAAACACAGAAAATAATAAAAATGTACAATACTTGCTTAAGAACAAATATTACGTTCAAATCATTTTCCCTCCCCAAGATTTAATCCTCCGGGTTTCAGCCCACAATGAATTCTTGCAACTGGGTTATGATCTCCCAAGAAAGGGTGCTCAAAACAGAAATGCTGAGGGAAGCATTTCAGCCAAGGGAGGCATTTCAGCCGTAGAGGAGGATGGAAAGTTTCTGAGCACAAGGTTTCCCTTTCCCAGGCCTGTGAATGGCATCTGAAAGGCTTCTCACCCATCTGTTCTTCTCAGGCTTCCGTAAGAGTCAGATTTTACAACCAAACAAGCAAACGAACACCAGAACAAACAAACAACTCTAGAAAATATTTATTGAAGAAGCACAACCTTGTTCCTGGGTAACTGATGCTCTCAAAAATAAAGTAAAAATGGAAAGGCAGAATAAAATCAAAAGGCTTAAAATGACCACCACAGGGTAATAATTTTAGCTAATGTTTAATGAGCTCTTGCTCTGTGCTCATCCCTGTTCTCCATGAGAAAAGCAATATGTCACCATTTTACACAAAATCCAACTGAGGGCAGAGAGGTTATTAACTGGACTAAGAACATATGGGTAGTGCAGGTGTGAGTGTATGCTCATGATGTGAGAGAGTGTATCCGTATGTGTCTGTATATGTGCACATATGCAAACATATATACAAATCCTTTTACTAAGATATAATTGATAAAGATAAGCTGCACAAATTAAATAATACAATTTGATGAGTGTTGACAGATGTATTCATTTATGAAAGCATCCTGCAGTCAAGATAATGAATCCATCATCACTGAATTTCCTTGCAGCTCTTTGTAAACCATCCCTTTCCCTTTGTTCATTCAGAGGCAACCTCTAATCTGCTTTCTATATTTTTAGGTCTGAATATTTTCAAAGAATTATATAAAGTGAATTAAACAATGCAGACTTTTTTTATCTGTCTTCTTTCACTCAGCAAATATAGTTTGAGATTCACCCGTGTTGTGGCACACATCAGTAGTTTACTCCTTTGTATTGCTGAGTAGGAGTCCACTGTATGTCAATACTACAATTTGTTTCATCATATACTTGTTAATGGACATTTGTTTCTAATTTTTAGCAATTACAAATAAAGCTGCTAAAAACATTCACATGAAAGTCTTTAATTTCTCCGATGACAGCAAGCATCTTGTCATATACTTATTTGTCATCTATACATCATCTCTGATGAAGTGTTAGTTTAAATCTTTTCTTGTTTTTTTTAAATTGGGTTGTCTTTTTACTGTCTTGCAAGGGTTCTTTCTATGTTGTAGGTAAGGGTCCGTTGCTGGATAATATTTTGCAAATACTTTCCTCCAGTCCATGCTGAGTTTTTACTTTTATAATTATCTTTTGAAGAAAAATCCTTTTCTTCAAATTTCTTGGTGTCCAATTTCTTGATTTTTTTCTTTTATAGTTTGTGCATTCCATTCCATATTTAAGAAATCACCAAATCCAAAATTACTAGGATTTTGCTCCTATATTTTCTTACAGAAATTTCACACTTGCAATTCTTATACTTCAGTCTATAATCCATTTGAGTTAATTTCTGCATATGACATGAGATAAATATGGAGCCTCATTTCTTTTGCATATTGCTATTAACCTATCCCTATTTGCTGAAAAAATTACCCCTTCTCCATTGAATTGCCATGATACCTTAACTGAAAATCAACTGACCATGTATGTAGAAGGCTATAAGTGGGCTTTGTTCTATTATGATCTTAACCACTGATACTAAACTACTCTCTGAGGTCACCTGTGTAACAGGGAGGTCACTGAAATGAGGCCTATAGGAGTCCCTCATCCCCATTTGGTTTCTAAATGCCTAATCTATTATCAATAAAACTATTTAGGCAATGAAAGAATCTGGCTTATATAATTATGGTGGCCTACAGAAGATCATAGTTAGAGGAACCTACATTATGAATAACCTAAAAGTAGGCTGACCTGGTCTCTGAGGACCTGTGAAATCATCACCTGCTACTCAGACTGACCTGAGAGCTCATCTCAGAACGGACATCTGGCTGGCTTTTGTCTTATTGTTGGGGTGTGTGTATTAAGGTGGAGGAAAAATCACAAAATCTCAGGACAGGAAGAGATACTACTAACCCGTGGTTCAGCTGTTGCACTAGGATCTTCTTTATCATATACATCATCTTCACTCCTCATCAGGCTTTGACTGGGACCCCTACGGAGAAGGCCAACATACTCCCTCCTCTACCCCAAACTACTCATTCACCTGTGAACAGTTCTCACTCCTCAAAGCTCTTTCTCACATCACAAAATTTCCATGATCCTGAAATCTTCACCCATTAATCCAAGTTTTGTGTCCTCACAAGGATTCTACCTGGCCACAAGGCATGTGGAGACACTCTCAGGTACTGTTCTAATTTCCCCATCCCTCCAAGCATTATGGCTGAGAACCAAAGGAGCCAAGCTTAATAGTCTTCCTTCTTCACATTATAGAGGTGTATGCTCCCTTCCTATCTCATTCTCCATCTTTGAAAAGTTCTCCATCTTCTATACCTACCTCAAACAGTTATCCAAAAACCAAGCACAAGTCTGTAAGAGTGGTCTCCTAAAAAGTACAATAAGAAAGTCAAATCTTGTATTCTTTAGGCTTCCCCAAGCCCTCTCCCCTTCCTCAGCAGTAGGGGTGGGATTCATACCTTCCCAGTTCTCTGAAAGAGAGACCTCAATCAATCTGGGGACTCCCCATGCTCCTACAGAATCTGATGTGTGACCTGGGCATTACATTGTAAAAAAGAACCCAGACCACTGTGTTTGTAAACAAGCCTCAGTAGTGCATTTTAAAGTTAGGAATAATAACAAGGTGCACATAATATACAGTCTTACGTTCAGTAGTTTCCTCTTACTCATCCAAGTTTGTTTTGGTTTGGATAAAAACTAGAAATTTCTCAAGTTGATTTTCCTTCAGCCAAAGAATGACGTTATATTTAATTTTTGTATGACTGAGTCTAAAAAATTGAAATTCTTGTTAATATGTTTTTAATTATACCTTTTTACTTAGATAACAACCATGACAACAAAAAGTTTTCAATGCATATAACCAGGGCCTTTAGATGTTAAACAAAATGTAAGCAAAATTTTGGGATAGGAACTCTTGTTAGATAGGAAATGCTATTTTTCCCTTTCTCTAGTTTCACTAAATACTAAAATGCCCAGTACTTAGATATGTAAGGAATCTGTTAATTACATTTCAAGAGTCAGGCAATGGTCACAGTTATATTTCACAAGACAATCAATCTCTTGTAAAGGAAGACAAAAATTATTATGGGGACATTGAAGCAGGTATGAATAAAAGAGACTCGGGTTTCCAAGAATGAATACAAAATATACTACCAATCTCAATTTTATCCTCCTAGCTTTACTGATTTATATTTATATGGGGGGGGGGATAAAAGCCTCTTTTGCCTTCTTAGCATATGCCATAATTTGTAATTATGTAGTATTATTTGTGTGTTTATATTATGGACTAAATGTTTCTTTATTCCCCAAAATGTATATTTGGAGGCCCTAACCCCAGTGTGGTGGCTGAATATAGAGACAGGGCTTCTAAGAAAGGAATTATAGTTAAATGAGATCATGAGAGTGGGGCTTGAGCCATAGGATCCTCTCTTTCTCTCTCTCTCCGCTCCCTCCTCCTCCTCCTCTCTCTCTGTAACCTCTATCTTTATCTTTATTTCCACTTCTCCCTTTCTATATGCACTGAGGAAAGATCATGTGAGAACCAAGACAAGGCAGCTATTTGCCAGCCAGGGAGAGGGTTCTCATGAGAAACTCAATGAGCTGAAACCTTTAGATCTTTGCCTTCTAGCATCAAGAACTATGAGAGAACAAATGAATGTGGTTTCAGCCACCAGTCTGTAGCATTCTGTTATGGTAGCCCCCAACCCATTCCAATAGTCTATTATTAGTTGCTAAGTGGCTGTCTCCCCAACTAAACTAGAGGCAGTCCCATGAAGGCAGCTACCACCTCATTTGGTTAACAACTATATTCCCAAGTACTCAACACAGAGACTCCACAAAGCAATGTGCAATAAATAGCTACAAAAAATTATGTAATTTTTTTAAAAGATTTATTTATTTGACAGAGAGAGAGACAGTGAGAAAGGGAACACAAGCAGAGGAAGTGAGAGAGGGAGAAGCAGGCTTCCCACTGAGCAGGGAGCCTGTTGCCAGGACTTGATACCAGGACCCTGGGATTGTGACCTGAGCTTAACGACTGAGGCACCCAGGTGCCGCTTGCCTCCCCAAAGTATGTAATTTTAACTAGATCCTTCTCAAATGAATTTTGGGAAATTTTAAAATATTCTCATTTTATTTAGAATATGTGATATTGGGATGCAAGTTGCTCTATTGATTCGAAGACCAACGCCGACATTGGGCTGGGCTGGGGGGCTCCCTCATACCAACAAGCAATTCTTTGGATACCCACTTGCTATCCTGCAATTCAACTCAATTCTGATAGTGTGTACCCAAGGATAGCATCAGACTCCACAGATTAAGGACTCAGTCCCACAAAACCCCACCACTACCATATCCCTCCCACTTCAGGCAAGTCCCGGTTTACCTGTGCTTCTGATCTACTGGTGATAGACTGAAGGTTCCAACAATACCTCTTTGAGTACGATGAATTTGCTAGAGTGGCTCACAGAACTCAGGAAGCGTGTTTATTTGCTAGATTGCCAATTTATTATAAAAGGATACAACTCAAGTATAGCCAGATGGAGGAGAGGCATAGAACAAGGTATGTGGGAATGGGCCAGAGCTGATATGCTCTCCCCAGGCATGCTGCTCACCCCAAATATCCATGTATTCATCAACCCAGAAGCTCTAGAAACCCAGTCCATTCTGGATTTTTATGGAGGCGTCATTACATAGGCATGATTGATGAAATTATTGCCCTTAGCAATTGAACTCAGTCTCCAGTCCCTCTCCCCTCCCAGGGAGGAGAGGTTTGAAGTTCCAAACCTCTAATCACTTGGTGGATTCTCCTGACAACCAGCCCCTATCCTTAGGTTACCTAAGGGGCTTCCAAAAGTCATCTCATTAACTTAACAGAGGACCTTTTTGGCTCTTATCACAGGAAATTCCAAGGTTTTAGGAGCTGTGAGCCAGGAACCTTTGACAAAGACCAAATATATATAAGAAATATATTTTGGCCATCAGAATAACCAAATATGTATTTCTTATAAATCACAATATTGCACTCTGAAAGGCCATATCTATGGGGAGCATAATTTCAAGAAGGTGTGGATGAAAATCTGGCTAATTCATCTCTTTCTAAGAAACTTAAACTCTAAGCTTGTTAGGTGCCAACTGAAATGACAGCTACTTTTTTCTAACAGCAGGCCACGGGGATGCCTGAAACGTGCCAACACAGAGTCTTTTTCCACAAGTCCAGGAGACTCTATTACAAAAGCCCATGCAGCTGCTCAGGCCCCCTGCTTTCTCTGCCTGGGGAATGTCTTCAAATCCAAGCTCTGCCCAGACTCTGCTCTGTCTTACACAGACTGTACTTCCCAGGCCTCAACTGCTCAGACATACCCCCCCACCCTTCACCACAGACCAGAAACATGTCTTTGGAAAATGTGACCTCATCTCAGGGTAACTTGGGTTCATTTATAGCCAGAGAGGCCTGATGGAGCCACTGCCAACCTTCAGACGGGGGGGGGGGGGGGGGGGGGGGGGGGGGGGAAGGGAACTGGAGCAGAAAGAGATGGAATTCGGCACCACCTATAAATCAATTTTGAAAAGTCTG
>PITA01000079.1:0-271125 GCA_004023965.1 Spilogale gracilis | reverse complement strand
TTTGCTCCCTCTCACAGCTCTCTCCTGAGGTCCCCCCTCTCTCAGAGCTGCCCCTTCTTTTTCCCCTGGGGAAGGCTGCTGCATCCTTCCTCCCTTTGAAGAGAGCACTGGTTTCCTTAGGGGTTTCCTATAGTTGTCCATCTAGATTAATAATGTGGATGCTGAGGAGAAGAAAGAAGCTGCCACACTTCACCTTGTGGGCTCTCCAGTAGGTGACAAAATTCAAAGCTGCTGAAAGGGGGGGCCAACAAGAGATGGTATAGTATGAGGTCTTTGTTTTAGACAGAATTTTAAATTCACCTACACTTCAGTGAAAAAACAAACTTTGACTGTGAGGAACATTTTTTCCTTAGAAACATGGGTGTGAAGAGAAAAATGAACTCGGAACATTTTGAGTGGTATAAATGTAGTTTCAGAGTGTGAGGATGATAATGAGGGTTGCCCACAGGGGTGGCTCTCCCCTCCTCCCTTCTCTTTCTCAGTCACTCCCAGCACTAATGCATAGTTGACCTTCAACCTGAAATACTCAGAAATGAGAAAAGAATTTGGGATCTGTTTGCGAGGGATGGGGGTAGTAGAGACAGGAAGCAGCTGGGGCAGGTCAAAAACAGGATGAAAGGCCCTCTCCTCAGCCTCTACCCCTCCACCCCCAAAAAAAGAGTACAGAGGAAAACACAGAGATTTCCAAGATCACCTCAGCAGTTCCTAACTTAATATCATTGAGGAGAATGCATATTCTTCTACACGCACACTTAACGGAGTCAGCATAATGCTGGACACAGAAGATTTTAGCCCATGTCTGTCAAGCAGCTTGTTGAACACCTAGTCCTTTTCCATTAACAAGCTGATGATAAGCAATATTCCTCTGTTCGCAAGTAAGTACCATGTATCAAATTTCTTAGGGATTTTTTTTCTTTTTTAACTTTACAGTGAAGATCATTGGTACTGATGACCCACCCTCTGGAAAGTAAAAATATGCCCTGAACAGAGGATCCACAGGAACTCTAAGGATCCGAGAACCAGAGGATCCACAGTATGCCCTGCAGGGATCCCCAGGAACTGTAAGAGACAGGCTTTCACAGTTTCACACATGGGTTAAAATTCTGAGATGGAATAGGGAGTAAATGATCCCACGAATATTAGAAACAACTTGGCAACAGTGTAGGAATGAAGGGAAGAAGGGGAAAGGCCGGGAATGGAAAGGGTGATATGTTTGCATCAACTTAAAGAGCAAAAGAGACTTTAATTGCCTTGAGGGCTTCAACAGCTTGCTGGAAGCTGGGAGAAGTGCCCCGCATCCTCCCCCACCATAGGGAGGATGTGAAAAGGTCAGCAAAATTCAGCCTTCATTTCAGCTACTTCTGTTATTCTAACCCTGTGCACAGACAGGGTCACGGTGTTCTTCCCTGAAAACAGAAGGATGTTGGGGAAAGACCAGAGAAGGCACACATACAAAGGACACTCACCAAAGGCATGCTTTTGCCAAATAGTTTTTGTAGTGGCATACATGGCTTTCTTCTCCTGCTGTGTTATTAGCTTAACAGACTGGGGAAAGAGGGCATTCTGATTAGATTCCAACAATGCACATCCAGTTGTGGAAGTTCTGCTTTGATAACTACCTTTCTGGATTGCCTCTTGGTACCCATCCCTTCTCGAGGACAAAGGCCAGTCCAGAGAGGAGGCAGCCCCAGGCAGGCAGCACCTGCTTGCCAGCCACTGTCCAGGCTGCAGTGGCTTCCTAACTGGAACTTCTAGGGATATGCCTCGATTACCCCCAGTGCAGCACAATGTCTCCGTGTCTGCCCTCCCCACACACTGTGTGTCCTTCGAGCAGCAGGTCTGTGTCCTCTGCACTTTTACAAAGTTGGTGCACAGAGTAAGTTGTCAGCATGTGCTTGACAAATGTATCACGTAAGGATGATCTCCACAGTTCAGGGACTCCCCACACAGCTGTATGGCAGCACCAAAAGCACGGTCTGTCATCCAACACTGGAGAATGAGAAATTGGAAAGGTCATTGTTCTCAGTCATGAAGGTCATTTCCTGCCCTTATATCTCCAGCCTTGGTGTCATCATGGAAGAAGCAAAGACCAAGGGAATGAGAAAGCCACAGATTGCCAGAATTGGAAAAAGTGACATTTTCTTATTCATCATTATATCCTTCCCCCCCTGCTCCACTGCACTCCCAGGAGAGTTCACCTACACTGGATCCCACCCTCCGATGACTACACTGTGGCCCGTGCTCCACTGAGGACACTAGTGAGGGCCTCATCCAGCTGTCACTGTAGGATGTGAAAGACAAACTAAGAAGCTGGGACAAATATATTCTTGAGCTTCCTTGAATATCTTGCAAGAGCCCTAAGCATGTTCCCTTCATCACATACTCTTGTTCACATGTTTAACTAGCTTCTTGTTTTTCATACCACAAAAGTGAAGGTTTTTGCTCATAATCAGATTTTGTAAGGCCGAGGAATACCATCAAGATTCCAAGTAAGTTACACTGGGAAACCCTAAAAGGCATGGTTCCACTGTTTTTTAAAAATGTATTTATTTAAAAGAGAGAAAAAGAGTGTGTGGGGAGGGGCATAAGGAGAGAATCTTTAAGCAGACTCCCCACTGAGTGAGGAACCTGAGGCAGGGCTCAGGCCTTTGAGATCCTGACCAGAGCAGAAACCAAGAGTTGGATGTTCAACCAACTGAGCCACCTAGGCACCCCATCATGGCATGGGTCCATTTCTAAGAGCAAAGATAATTTTAACAGTTATGACAGACTAATGAAGAAAAAAATCAAAGTAATAATACTGGACTACTCAGATATTAAGCCTTCGGCCAAAATCAAGAATTTTCTTTTAAAAACTGGCCATATATAGTTTAACTTAAGAGTTTTATACAGTTTGGGGGTACCTGGGTGGCTCAGTTGTTAAGTGTCTGCCTTCATCTCAGGTCATGATCCGGAGACCTGGGAATCAACCCCCACATCAGGCCCCCTGCTTGGCGGGAAGCCTGCTTCTCTCTCTCTCACTCCTCCTGCTTGTGTTCCCTCTCTTGCTGTGTTTCTCTCTGTCAAAAAAATAAAAATAAAATCTTAAAAAGAAAGAGTTTTATATAGTTTGATGACACTGTTGTGCTTAAATATAATCCAAAGCCTGAGAAATATCTGGGGTTTGTAACAATAGCAAGAAATGTTTGATCTTATGTAGCCTTTGGTGGGAAGTCCCAAATTCACTGAAATTCACTGTTTTAGAGGTTCCCAAAATGCCTGGAGGTTAAGAGAAAGAAGCTCTTTTTCTTTTTTTAAGGATTTTATTTATTTATTTGACAGGGAGAGATCACAAGTAGGTAGAGAGGCAGGCAGAGAGGGGGAAGCAGGCTCCCTGCTGAGCAGAGAGCCCAATGCTGGCTTCGATACTAGGACCCTGAGATCATGACCTGAGCTGAAGGCAGAGGCTTTAACCCACTGAGCCACCCAGGTGCCCAGAAGTAGCTCTTTTATTTTTTTTTTATTTATTTTTTTTTTTTAAAGATTTTTATTTATTTGACAGCGAGAAACACAGCTAGAGAGGGAACACAAGCAGGGGGAGGGAGAGAGGGAGAAGCAGGCTTCCCGCCGAGCAGGGAGCCCGATGTGGGACTCGATCCCGGGTCTCCGGGATCATGACCTGAGCCGAAGGCAGTGGCTTAACCAACTGAGCCACCCAGGCGTCCCGAAGTAGCTCTTTTAAAAGAACAGTAACTACTACCACTAATGAACTATATAGCTAAATCCTAACCTAAGTCATGTCTTTTTAAATTAGGCTCAAGTTATATAACAAAGTTCATATCTAACTTATAAGTCATCCAACAGCCAAAATTGCCAAGTTTCTGAAAGTTACAAGTGAACACAAAGCCTATTCAAGCTCACACATTAATTTTGTGGGAATTAGAGGTACCATGAATGCCAAATCAGACTTAGCAGAAAAATTTCCTGGATAGTTTAAATAATCAGTGAGTCATTGAAGTATTTCCCTCTTCCGTGCTCTAATTCCAGCTAGTATTTTTTTCTTTTATTTTCAGTAGTTGTGCGTGCTTTTGGTCAAGTCATCATTTCTCTGTTAAGTAACTGAATGATATACAGTACCTTAGTCACCCTAGCCTAATTTAGGCTATGACCTATACTTCTTGAGATGAAGTATATCCCTAAGGAGCAAAGCAAAGATATCACATTGAACTATAATTTGTGTTATTTTGTTCCATGGTCTCTAAATAAATCCCATTATAAAAGCTTATAGTGTTTTTTATTCAGAGTGGATTATAAGCCAAAATCCACCTATTAACATGCTAGCAATGAAGGGAAGGGGAGAGTAGGGATGGCAGGAATTATTACCTAGCTTGCTTTAAATCTCGATTACCTGATGCTACAAGAAGAGCCAGCTTCATTCTTCATGGTAGGACTCTCACCTCATCCAATGCCATTGTTTCTGACCATCGGGCTTTCAGAAAAGAATTGAGCTGGAATCAAAAACAAAACTAAAACATCTTCTTTCCTTGTTCTGTCTTCTTCCTTCTTACTTCCCCTACAATTGCCTGACAACCCCTTACCCAGTTTCTTTTCCCTGGGCCTCAGGATAACACTCACACAGTATGCCATGCTGAGCACTTCACTGCATAATGATTTCAACTGAGGCAGAACTGATGTCCCATAAGAACACATATTCCACTGAAAGGTTGATGCAGGGAGCTTAGGGGTCAGTCTTATTTAGTGCAATATGGTTCTATTTTTTTCTTTTATTATTATTTTATTTTGTCCCCTGATTTTTATTTACTTATTTTTATTTTTTTGTATTTCTTTTTACTGTGTTAGGTTCTATGTTTTTTAATGAAACACTCTGGTGATAAGCTGGAAGGGCAGTCAATCGCTCAAGGAAAGGTCAGGAATTATAAAGATCAGCAACAGGAGGATTAGAGTATAGGTTTCACCACAAAACTCGGAGACAAAAATAGATCCCCCAGTTTAGGTTTACCAAACCCTCCTACTATATCTAAACTATACTAAGTCTGGCAGAGTTTAATTCCACCATGTCCAGCAGACCAATTTTGAGTCCCCATTCTTCTACTTAAAGCCACCAGTACCACTTAGTTGTTTTTTGGTCTCCTTCCCAATCAATAGGCAAATTAGTACCTAAGGGGTAAATATACTTATGTATTATCTTAAGAAATCTTTAAGGATTCCTCATTGCCTCCAGAAGAAACAGAATACAATGGAATGAAAACAACATGTGTTAAAATTCATGCAAGCCTGGATTTGAATCCTAGCATATTACCAATTGACCTTGAGCAAGATTCTTGGTCTCTCTAGGCTTCATTTTTTTTTTCCCTTGGCAGAATAAAGAAAACAACAACTATTCATGGTTGTTGTGAGGATTACATGACAAAAAAACATGTCAAATGTCTGGCGTATATTAGGTACTCAATAAATGACAGATGGACTTTCTTTTTCCTGAAGGTCCTCCACCATATGCTAATTTACTTTTCCAGTCTTAGCATACTTTCACTTGTTGATGTGCAGAGTCAAACAAAATGATGTTCTCTTCCCCAGAATAATCCCCCAGTTGCCTGGAAAGCCCTCCAACCCTCCTCATAGACATCCTGTATCAATCGTATTCAAATGCTGCCCATCTTTCAAAATTCAACTGAAATATTTTGTCTTTATTCTGGAATCATTCCTTATTTCCTTCAACCCTAATCTTTCCCTGTGAATCTCATAGTTTATCTGCCTTTTGGCACTTCCTAATTCTGTGCTTTCTGCCATCAGCATATGTTTATGACATATCATATCCCCTCCTGCTGCAATCCTTAATATATCATTTTATTTAACTCTCTAGTCTCAAAATGTTTTGCATAGAACAACCCATTTAACAAATTCAAATGAATATATAAAATGATTTCTCAAGAACTAGCTCTAATAACTGAAACCCCATAAACTATATATCACTCATTGCTCTATCATTCTACATAGAATATCTATCTATACTTGTATATTATGGATTTAATAGGTTTCCAATCAATATGTATTAATTAATAATAACCATGGTACTAGTATCATGTGTGAGCATTACAATTTAAAGCAAAGCTAGACTCTCTGTGTTGAAATCCCAGTTCTTCTGCTTATTAGGTATGTGACCTTGGACAAGTCACTTAATCACTCTGTACCTTGGTTTTATAATTTGCAAAATGTGGCTAATAATAGTATCCTGCTTCCAGATGAGTCCTTATTTCAATTATTAATACAAATATCTCTTCTATCGGCAACCCTGTACCCCAACCATCACTAATGACCTCAGTAGGGAGCAAGACCCAGAGGTCACAAACTGGTGAGAAGAGAAGACGAGCATGGAAGAATGCCAGAAGTAGAAGCAAGAACAGAAATGTGAAGGCAGGCCGTGGTTGAAAGTCATGTGCAAATCCTATTGTTCAGTTTTATGTTTAGTCCTGAGTTTCCATTACCAAGATCTTTATTTGTTTCAAGACGTAATGTCAAGCTATTCTATTAAGGTAATGTATTGGGACCAAACCACATTCTCCAATAAATGGGTCCTGAGATACCTTATTTTAAAGCTAGGAGCACTACCTTTATAAATTGCTTCATAACCTATGAAAAACGTGTCAGGTGTGGAATGCAGCTACTGGTAAAGGACAGGCTGCTTCTAGTTAGGCAGCGACACATAGTCTGCAGATAGCATAAGCTGCAGATTACTAAAATGTTAAACAGTAATCCTGACATAAGAAACTCAGAATTAATCATTTCCATGCCTGAGTGCAGGATCCTACTTCCCAGGATGCCAAAGGCAAAAGCAAATGTTTTGGGGATAAAGGCGTTTTGCTAAATGCTTGCTGTGGTCAATGCATTTGGCTATTATATTAAGGACAGACTGTATTAATGGCTATAGTATTAATGGCTGTACCAGACAGTTCTTGGCCAAAAAAAAAGGGGGGGGGGATATTTTAGAAGTCGTATCTGTAGTTGCTTCCAGATTTCTGTTTTGCATTTTTAAGCTTGAAAGCCTCTGATTACAAATTTAATGTACTATTAAATACCAGGTATATGTTTTATTACAGACTCAAATAATAATGTTCTATTAAAGTTTCCAACATTGATGTTCAGTGACATATAAATGTGTTCAAGTCTCCTCCCACCCATTGTCATGATTGTTTTTGTAGTTAATATTATGTTCGACTGAATGAAGCTCCCATGGTGACCAGCTGAGACTCTCTGAGCTGCCTCTGAAACTCAGTCACCTGAGAATCTGTAGGCAAAGAGGAAGAGAAAGAGAAGCAGAGGTCTTAAAAAAGGTTTAACTATTTTCAGCAAGGAAGGAAACTGAGGAACCCCCATTCTTTTATTGTGATGACTTAGATCTGAGATTGCTTATATTCAATGACATTATCTATTTAAACAGTTAAGTTTAAACCAACCCTAAGTAAACATTAAAACAAAATAATTTTAAGGTGCCTGGGTGGCTCAGTGGGTTAAAAGCCTCTGTTTTCGGCTCAGGTCATCTCAGGGTCCTGGAATCAAGGCCCTGCTGAGCAGAGAGCCTGCTTCCTCCTCTCTCTCTGCCTACTTGTGATCTCTCTCTCTCTGTCAAATAAATAAAATCTTTAAAATAAATAAATAAATAAATAAATAAATAAATAAATAAATAAATAAATAAATAAAACAAAATAATTTTAAAATAAACATTCTCAATTAAAAAATTCTGGAACATAGATCATTCTGATCCTGTCTGAGGGCAATACTGGATGGCCAAATGAATCATACCAGGATATGGATGGACAATTTCAAGCAGGGACATATTTTGTAGCTTGATATAAATACAAGGAACAGCTCCTATATAGTGTCATCTTTGTGCATTCACATATGTATTTATCTGGACTCTTATTGAGATTCAGCGTGTGTGAGGCTCTCTGACAGGCCCTGGGATCGGTGCAGGCTCAAGCTTCACTGAGGTGACCATCTCAATGTATACATTTAAGAAACACAAAGGTTATCCACGGTTTAAAAAGATGAAATTCTGTACAGTTTGGGAAATCTACACTCCCCCAAATTAAATGATATCTGGAGCATGTTCCTGACAGGAAGAAGTAACAAGATGTCTGTGCCTCAAAACCCCTTGCCCCAGAAGGCAAAATGTCCAGGGTCACCAGAAGAGTTTTATTGCCTCCGTTACTGAATCCAGTTTCTCCCAGGGTCAGTGTAAGCACTGTCAGTATCTCTGAGATTGTCCAGTTGTTCATTAGATTTGTTTCCTTTTGATCTGGACACAGAGCTAGAGTATAATTCTCAGCCCCATTGTATTAATTATGGCTGCAAGACTGAGTTAGACAGTGGTGCCTGGGTGGCTCAGTAGGTTAAAGCCTCTGCCTTTGGCTCAGGTCATGATCTCAGGGTCCTGGGATCAAGCCCCGCATCGGCTCGCTGCTCGGTGAGGAACCTGCTTCCCCCTCTTTCTCTGTCTGCCTTTCTCCCTATTTGTGATATCTCTCTCTGTGTCAAATAAATAATTTAAAAAAAAAAAGGGACTGAGTTAGACAATGAAATATGGTTGCAGGTATTGCATGCCATTTCCAGGCCTGACCCAGAAAATCCTCCCATGTAATTCTGTACTCTTTGTTCTCTCCTTTCTACCAACTGGCCAACAGATGTCAACACACAAGATGACCTTGAAAGCCGTTCACTGAAGATGGCAGAGGAATGGTACTCTCCACCACCACCCATCACCACTTGAACTTTACATGTGAGAATATTCTTATTGTTTTAAACCACTGAGACTTAGAAGTTTCTCTTTCACAACAGCCAGAGTTATGGTAATAAAGACACAAGATTATTTTTTTTTCTGTACCTATGCCATTCTAATTGATGGCTTGCTCATTCTTGTACTCTCTTTTTTTTCCCCTCTCTTCAGTCAAAATCTTGATCAACGTAACATCTGAAAAGAAATATTAAATTTCTACTGCCATTTCCTCAATTTTATATAAAGTGCAATATTTGGGTGTCATATCTGCCTTTGTCACCATGGTATGAGAAAGCCTCTCTGAGCTACTATGATGGCCTCTGTCTGTCTTTCATCAGTCTGTCCTCCTGCAATGTATCATCTACATAATTTTATGAAACAAATCTGACAAGGAAATTCCTTTGCTTAAAATCATTTAAGACTGGGGCACATGGGTGGCTCAGATCATGATGCCGGAGGAGACCCGGGATAGAGCCCCGCATCTGGCTCCCTGCTCAGCGGGAGGCCTGCTTCTCCCTCTCTCGCTCCCCCTGCTTGTGTTCCCTCTCTCACTGTGTTTCTCTCTTTCAAATAAATAAATAAAATCTTAAAAAAAAAAAACTTAAAAAAATCATTTAAGACTTACCATCTACAGTATAAATGTCTTAATATGCCATTCAAGCTCATTCCCAGTTTGGCTCCAACCTACATTTCTGGCTTTGTCTATGCAGAGCTTCTTGGAAAAAAAAAAAAAAATCTAGAGAGCCCCTCATCTTCCATCTGTGCTTTTGTTCCTGGTATTCCTCCAGTCTAGAATGTCTTCCGAATGCTTTCCTTCTTACCTTTCCGTTCACATGTCACTTTTTTGAATAAAGCTCTCTCATAGTCACTAGCTGAATAGTAATTCTTTCCATGATAGTCACAAGTGGTTTATCTTTACATATTTTTTTGATAAGCAAAAAAAAATCATTTTATTTTAATATTTTCTCTTTTCAGTGTTCCAAGATTCATTGTTTATGCATCACACCCAGTTCTCCATACAATACATGCCCTCCTTAATACTCACTACCAGGCTCACCCCTACTCCCTACCCCTTCCTTCCCAAAACCCTCAGTTTGTTTCTGAGTCCAAAGTCTTTCCTGCTTCATCTCCCCCTCTGATTTACACCAGTTCACATTTCCTTTCCCTCTCTAAAAGTCCTCAATATTACTCCTTATGCTCCGCAAGTAAGTGAAATCATATAATTGACTTTCTCTGCTTGGCTTATTTCACTCAGCATAATCTCCTCCAGTCCCGTCCATGTTGCTACAAAAGTTGGGTATTTGTCCTTTCTGATAGAGATGTAATATTCCATTGTATATATGAACCATATCTTCTTTATCCATTTGTCTGTTGAAGGGCATCTGGGCTCTTTCCACAGTTAGGCGATTGTGGCCATTGCTGCTATGAACATCGGGGTACATATGACCCTTCCTTTCACTACATCTGTATCTTTATGTTAAATACCCAGTAGTGTTATAACCTGTGTGTGTGTGTGTGTGTGTGTGTGTGTGTGTGTGTGTTGGTAGATATCTCCACTATCAGTTCTTAGCTCTTTGTAGATATGACTGAAATCTGATCCATCTTTTTACCTAGTCCAGTACCTAACATATGGCATTCAAGAAATATCTGTGGAACAAAATATGAAGGAATAAAAAAGAGGAGGAGGAAGAGGGAATATGAATTATTGTGTGATTATCTTCTACACTTGAACTTCATGTCTCTTCTTTAGAAGGGAAGACAAAAAAAATCCTTACATGATTTCCATATCCCTTTCACTAATCATTTTCCTCATCTACACAAACAAAAAAGAAATAGTGACACAAAAACTCCCAGTGACAGATCCTCAGGCCCTTCCCATCGTTCTCTGTCATCTCAATTTCTTTAGGGTTTTTCTTTTGGATGAGTAACGGTTTTGTCTTACTTGCCAGTACTTAATTTTAGTTTACATGTGAGGCTGACACATTTACCTACCATAAGCATACATTTAAGATTTTTCCTACCCATAAGTATCTGATAAAAAGTTTTTTTTAAGATTATTTATGAAAATGAAGATAAATTCTATAAATCACTTATAAAATCCTTTCTCAGACCTTTAAAGAAAATTCACTGTCAGCAAACTTGCTGAAAGGACTTTAAGAAGGAAATTAACCTAGTGGAACTGCAACAAACAATTAAAACTAAAACAACAGCTAACTAACAAGAACTGGAAAGAAAAGCAACAACCAGGGACGCCTGGGTGGCTCAGTTGGTTGAGCGACTGCCTTCGGCTCAGGTCATGGTCCCGGAGACCCGGGATCGAGTCCCACATCGGGCTGCCTGCTTGGCGGGAAGCCTGCTTCTCCCTCTTTCACTCCCCCTGCTTGTGTTCACCTCCTAGCTGTGTTTCTCTCTGTCAAATAAATAAATAAAATCTTTAAAGAAAAAAAAGAAAAGCAACAACCTTGTCCCATCCTCTAAAACTTTATAAAACTCCAGATACCACAACCAACCCCACTGGTGACTCTGTAGGATCCCCAGTAGTCTGGCCACAGTGGGGTGGTCTGGCCCTGCTGGGCACCCATAGATGTTGAGGGGAAGTTAGCTCCATCTTTTTTTTCTCACAAAAGTTGAGTCTTAGAAATGCCATGCTTGGTAAACTGGGCTTACTCTAAGCTCTAACTGATGTCAAAACTGAACTGTCTTCTATTTTTTAACATTTTTCAAGACCTGGCAAAGCCACGAAGAATAATACTACGTAAGAGATTTATTTTCTTCGGACAACTATTGCTTAATCAATGCAATATTCCTGACAGGTGATTCAGGCACAGACAGGGCAGTTTTATAAAAGCCAAAATTGCAATTTCCTGAATGAGAAGGTTTATCTCCTAAAAGGATCACCTACTTTGCTCAGTCTGATATTTACTGATATGAATAATGTATATTTTTTCTTAAGCAATAATTTTCAGTTCTTCAACATACTGATGTTTTCACATCCAAAAATTGAAATTAAAGTATAATTTCTAAGACTTTTATCAAAAAAGAAGTGGTGAATATTTTTTTAAATCTATTGATTCAATTCTCTATCAGGACTTTAAACTCTTGTTATATATACCATCCCATGCCCAGTAGTATACTGAGAAACCATGGAAAAAGGTATTTCATAGTAAAGAGGTCAGCATTTTCATAGTGGCGATTTATAATTAGTTACAACAAAAATTCTATTCTCTGGTATATTTATCTAAGACAGCCTCATCTATCAGTGACTTCTACATAACAGAAGTTCAATAAATATTTAGAGAATTAAGGAATGAATATCAGCTGCCATGTTGATTGGCCCCAGACCCTAGAGTAGTATCCTCCAGAGAAAGTATACAAAGAAGAACAAGAAAGTCTATGGTGACACACTCTTGGCTTCTCTTCTGGGACATGGCTAAGACTTTGGTTTCCAGTGAAAGGAAATTACCATTTTCAATATAGGGCCTAATTAGCTCACCAACCTCACTGAGTTAGCACCCTTTGACTTTTTACTGATGCCAAGGCTAGAAAAAAACCTGAAGGTTCATAGTTCCAAGAAATGTGTTCTTAATCTTAATGTAGATATTATATACTTGAAGAGACATTTTGAGATCCTTCTATAAATAAATCTCTTCACCAGACAACTTCTCTGTAAAATTTGTAACCAGTTCACCTTTCCTGCTTTCCCAGTCTTTATCCCTGTGTGTTAAAATTCTGCTTCTCTCTTCAGTGACTAAAATGGTGTGGCACTGCACTCAGAGGTCAGTGAAAAAGGAAGAGCCCACAAAGGAGATAGAAAACAGCCTGTTAAAAGAAGGGAATCCAGCAAGAATAAGAGAAGGGAAGCCTAGTGAAGTAGGCATTCCAGGTGCAATATCAAAAAAGTGAAATATGGCTGAGAGGTCAAGAAAGCTGGAGGAAGATAACTGACCATTGGCTCTAGCAGGCTGTGGACCACTGAGGACATTTCTGAATACCACTGCAGTCCAGAGATGTAGACAGAAATCCAGATAGCATGAGTTATGGAGAAAATCGGGGAAGAGGTAGAGGAGACAGCAAGTCTGGACAAGTTTTTGGAGAAAAAGCGAGGCCAAAGGAGGTTTATTTGTTTTAAGATAGGTGCTTTAATGTAAGTTTGTGAGCTGATGGAAATCATCCAGTAGCTACAAAGGCACTGCTGGTGTAGGAGTAAAAAGAAGAAGGAGGAGGAGGAAGAGAAGAAAAATTGCAAGCATGAACTCCTTTGGAAAGCTATAGAAAATAAGCTAGACCCAAAGTACTGGTCAAAAATGTTAATATCATATTGATCTTTACACAACCTTTTTTGGTATTTTATTATATTTATTTCACATTATTATTGATGTTATTGAGATAGAATAGGAACAGCAGTATATCTATATATCTTCAGAAGCTGGTGGGGTGGAGGAATTAATGATGAGAATATGAGATTGTTCTCATCTGATGACATCTATCCCGTTTTCTTAGAAGTCATAATACATGACAATGTATAGAAGGGGATCTAGAAATTATCTGGTTCAACATTTTTTGTCTTGCATTTGGGGTGCTAAGTTCTAGGAATTTCAATGAAGTTCCTGAAGGCACAAACACTGAACTTGTCCTCAGAAGGAGTATGAAGGACTTGCCTTAGTCATGTTGCCTCCCCTTTTCCTCTCCTGCATAATCTAGAACTATAACCAAGGAGGGAGGACTCACAGTTTCACTAAGGAGACAAGAGTTTATAGGACAGTAAATCTTGAATATATATATAGCCATTTCTCCTTCCCACATTAAACACTCTTATTTCTTTTTTTTAAAAAAAGATTTTATTTATTTATTTGACACAGAGAGAGATCACAAGCAGGCAGAGAGAGAGAGAGAGAGAGAGAGAGAGAGAGAGAGGAGGAAGCAGGCTCCCCACCAAACAAAGAGCCCGATGCGGGCTTCGATCCCAGGACCCTGAGATCATGACCTGAGTGGAAGGCAGAGGCTTTAACCCAATGAGCCACCCAGGCGCCCAACACTCTTATTTCTAACAAGCCATCCTAACAGCCAGACTTCTCAGAAAGTTATCTTTAGTAAAAACACATTGTCTCCCTGAAATGGGGTTTTCCATTACCTCAAGCTTGCCTCAAATTCCACATTTTTCTATAGCTTTACTTTTCACACTTAACATGTTGCCCTCACTTCTTTAACTTTTGTTAATTAAGTCTAAAATGCCCATTGTTAAACTGGCCAGACCAAAACATCACAGTCAAATTAAGTATAGACTGCACAAGGTTTTTTTAAGTGATTTCAAAACAAAATAAATTAAATCAAGGAAAATAATTTATAGAGAAATTTTAGAAAGATCATTTTGACTTTAATTCTGGATTCTAGAACATTTCCCCCCCATACTGGCTGCTAAGAGATACATCAAATCTAAGTACCTAATTTCCTCAATAAGTTCCAATGTATTCCAGAATGACATATTTGTCCTAAAATTCATGAACTCAGCAAAATCCCATGATACTGACTTTAGCTATTGTGATTTGTTTTAGGCAGTCAGACAAATCTAAATGTTTATTATGTAAATGCTGAAATAATCTTTTGAAAGGCATATATTAATTTTGAAGCTATTTATTCGAAACCACAAAACAAAATAAAAGGAGGCATTTTTAGTACCAGTCCCTAAAAGGAATCTGACACCTAGAAATAGTGAATTAAACTTAAAATATTCAATAAGGACTTTTTCCTGGCAAACCAGCTACATCTGGTTGTAGTTCTAGAGATATGTAAGTCCAGTCTACTTCTATAATTCCTAATTAATCCTGTATTATACTAATCAATGGGCAAATGTCGGTTGATAGCCACTAGGAATTTTTATTAGAAAAGTCAAATGTAGTACAACTTAATTTATTTCAAATTACCCCAGTGAGAATTTTAAAAGCACTGTTGAGCTATTTCACTACTTTCTGTTCTAGGAAAGACTGCAGTCATTATCTTATAGTATTCATGGGTTTTTCTAAGCACACACATGTTGAAATAAAAAAACAAAAAAACAAAAATTGAAAAAGTCATCTGGGAGTGATTAAGAGGATAACTTACTTTTCTAGATTTTAAGATTTATTTCAAATTAGTTCTTGGTAAATCGTCTGATCTCAGGTCTGAGTTTGGGCAATACAAGGAACCATGATGAATTAGGATCCAAACGTGCCATAAAATAAATCCCATATAACAATAAGAAAAATAATACCTCAATAAAATGGACAAAAGGCATGAACAATGATCAGTATACATTTATTCTTAATATTTTTCAAACTGATAATCAAAAAATGCATTAAGGAGTGCCTGAGTGGCTCAGTCGTTAAGCATCTGCCTTTGGCTCAGGTCATGATCCCGGGGTCCCGGGATGGGGCTGCGCATTGGGCTCCCTGCTAGACGGAAGCCTGCTTCTCCCTCTCTCACTCCCCCTGCTTGTGTTCCCTCTCTAGCTGTGTTTCTTCCTGTCAAATAAATAAATAAAATCTTTAAAAAAATGCATGTGAAGACACAGTGAATTTTGTATCCATCAAATTATCATAATTTCCTTTTCTTAAGTATAATCTAGAAAGCCGGCAGGGTTCTAGAAAACATGTTTGATTCTCAGCTGCCTCTGTCTGGAATAGTAAGTGGTGCCAACTTTCTCAAGGATGATGTGGCAATGTATTTCAAATGTCTTAAAGTGTGCATACTATTTGACTTAGCAAGTTTACCCCTAGGAATGCCTTAAATAAATGAAGGGAAATGAATATCTCAAAAAAGTGATAGCATTCAGTAATCTTTATGAAAGCACAAAATTGTACCCAGCTCAAAGAAGTAGAGCACTCTGCTCATTAGATTATAATATATTCATTTGGTAGTTATACTACAACCATTAAAAATATAGAGGATTTCATTTTATACATTCTTTTTTTTTATAAAAGATTTTATTTATTTGACAGAGAGAAAGATTACAAATTGACAGAGAGGTAGGCAGAGAAGGAAGGGGAAGCAGGCTCCCCACTGAGCAGAGGGCCGGATGTGGGACTCGATCCCAGGACCCTGAGATCATGACCTGAGCTGAAGGCAGAGGCTTAACCCTCTGAGCCACCCAGGTGCCCCATTTTATACATTCTTAATAAAAAATACAGAACAATATGCACCCTATGATTCAAGTTTTGTTTAAATAGATGTATACCTCATGCGGGGGTGTATCTGAAATTGTGCACATTGAAGTGTTATGAATGGCTAGGTCTGGGAGATGGCGTTGAGTGAACACCGACTGCTTAATTTCTCATCTGTACTTTGCTTCTCTGTATTTGGCAAATGGTCTGCAAGAAACATGTAGCATTTCAGAAAAAGTAAATATTATTCCTAAGCCACTATTGTAATAGTCTCATATCAGAGTTACTGTTTTCCTGTACTATTTTTAAACCGCCCTTCTATCGCTCTGCAAATAGCAAAAACAAAACCACATCAAAAACACGGAGATTAGATAAACAGTAGCTTGCAATCAGCCCTGTGAAAGCACTGATGATCAGAATTTGGCATTAATGGGCCGAGAGACCTAATCTAGGGTTCTGAATGGACCTCAAGGGCTGGTAAGTGGTCTGGGTTAAATATGTGCATATACTGCAACTTACGAGATGTGTCCTTTTCTGTGTGTATGTGATGCTTCAGTAAAAAAGATGAGAAATACCTGCAGTCATCGCATGCTGGCTTTCTCAGTGCAGACTTGCAGCAGGGAAGCAAGCCCACAGGGTCATTTGCTCTAACCTCTCAGCCCACTTCTTCAGGGCTAAACAAGCTAGTGTCTCCTTACCCAGCAGCTCTTTCAGTTGTCAGTGCCACAATGACTTGGATGCCATTCCACTGTCAGTTTGGGTAAAACCTTATTTTTCAAAAGGAACCAAAAACAAGTCTGCTTTTTTTCAACTTTCGGGCAACTCTGAGCTAATCAACTACAGGCATGCGTGAGTGTGGCTGTAAGAGGATGGTCAAGCACAGAGAGCCTGCCTGCAGTCCTTCATCCGGCCTGAGAACCGCAGCTGCCCGCACAGTTTTGGTGGCTGGGACTGAGGGATGACAACAGCAGTGTTCCTGGTGCCCCACACTGCAGTGCGGTCAGAGGGGGGACAAAAGCAAAGAGTGGGGCCAGAAAGTCTCCAGCTGGGCTGACAGCAGGCAAGCTGCATTTCCGTTTCAAAGCCAGTAGTGTATAGATGCCCCCCAAATGAGAGCCTAAGGAAGAGATGCTTGTGACAATGGAAACAGACCATTTAAACGCAACCAAAAACTTCTGCCCTTTTTGAACCAAGCCCATAACTCACACGAGCTACCAATAAAACTACGTGGTGAACCGTATCTGCAGCTATATGAACCTTGCCTGAATTTTTAACATGACACACAGAACTTACAAAGAATACTTTCGAGCACAGTTTACTTTTTGTGGACAGATCAGCTACTGAAACAGACTGTAAAATGAAGGACTTATCAACAAATTCAGAAATACTACTGCACAAACAGAAGACAGGACACTTAACCTATAAGTCAGGACATTTGGGTTTACTGTTGAGTCTCCATAAAAAAAAAAGGTACAGGACTCTATCTAAAACATTCCATTCAATCTATTCATTAAGATATAATTGGATCATTTAATCTTAAAATATCATTTATTCCAGTGAGTCCAAATTTAAATCTAAGCACTAGAATTCTAAATGTGTCACCTCACAGTTAAGACTTCTCTGTAAAGAGAAAAAAGAGACATCTCACTTTTCCAAACCCAATTCACTCTCACATTTACAAAAGCTGTGTTTGTATGAGTATTCTAGAACCAATCCCAGCCCCTTATAGGCACAGGGGAGAGATAACAAGACAGAGAAGGTAGGGAACCAGGGAAGGAAAGCTAGTGTCTCCTTACCTAGCATCTCTTTCAATTGTCAACTACTGCTTCATGTCTTTTACCCTCCTTCCCTCATGCACCCTCATAGGACCTCTCGAACATGAAGAAAGGAAAAACCTGGGAAGCACAAAAGAGAGGAACAGATACAGAGACTCCAGCTCTTGGGCAATCAGAAGGGGGGCTCTGACTACAATCATTCTCTAGAACTCCCTCCGTCCAACTTTGCACCAGCTGCTCTCCACTCACCCTGAAGGAGGACACTTGGCAAACAGCCTTTCCTCCAGACAGGGCTCACCCACTCCACACTCACTTGTTAGTACCTAATGCGGGCGATCCTTTGACAGTGCAGAGGGAAAACAGAGATATCCCCGTTCTCGAGGAGTTCCCAACATAGGAGTGACAACCAGAACATGAAACAAGTTAACTGTCCTCCAGGGTAGGGAAAGATAAAGACACCAAGAGGAACGTACAGTGGGAAAGCACCCTTCCAAACTACAGGGGTCAGGAAAAGCTTCCTGAAGGGCTCCGAAGAAAGACTAATATGTCCACATGTGGAGATAAAAGGGAAAGGTGCCAAGGAAGAGACAAATAGGAGCGAGTCTGGGTTGGTACGTAGGGTCCTTGAAAAGAAGTACTGGAAGATCAGGCTGAATGATAGGATGGATCAGACAAACCCCGAGAGCCCTGAATTCCAGGCTAAGGCAGGCAGGCTCTTTATAGTGTAGAGGGATCGTTACAAATAAAAATGAGAGGGACAACACAATGGAATCTGTACTTTGTGATGATTCATAGTTAAACATCCCAGTACTAACGTATTTCTTCTGAATTGTATCTGTTATGTTTCAGAGAGAATCCCCCAGGGATATTTAATCCCAGCTTGGTCTTGTACTGCTTGTGGTCACATAAACTGTCACTCTACATGGTATTAGATGTGAACTGAGCAGATCTGATTTCATCTCTTCAGTTCATATTTCTTAGACAACTTTGGGTTTATTCTTCCTGGGCTTAACCTTCAATGCCAGCAGTGGTAGCCTCCAGCCATTTTAAGATGTCTTATTATATAGGGGTGCCTGGGTGGCTCAGTTGGCTAAGTGACTGCCTTCAGCTCAGGTCATGATTCTGGAGTCCCAGGATCAACCTCACATTGGGTTCCCTGACCAGCAGGGAGTCTGCTTCTCTCTCTGATCCTCTCCCCTCTTGTGCTGTCTCTCTCTCATTCTCTCAAATAAATAAATACTTTTTAAAAATATATGTGGTATGACGTAGTTAAGGACAAGAATCCTTAATTGTGAGATATTTATGTGCTTTGACAGGAGCATACTCTGGATTTCAAGAGCCAAGTGCTCCCTGCTTCCTGGAAGCTTGACAAAAAAAGAGGATGTGTTTGACTATAAACTACTGAAAGCCAGAACATTCCCTGATGTTCTTTCCTGGCTCTAGGAAATGGAATGCCAGGCATTCTAAAATACAGTGACATGCTTCCTTAATTGTATAAAGATGAGGCAGCTATCATAGATCTAGCAACCTGAAGTATAACCTGAAAGAAGCTACTGCCATGCAAGGTAGGAAAGAATAAATGCACTACAAAGGGCATACTCTTACAAAGTGAGCGTCCTCTCACAGATCCACATATGCTGCCATTCCAAGTTCACCCTGTAACCCTGGTAAGTGGGATGAACGTAAGTTGCTCCAAGTGGCTGACATGTGTCTGTGGCCCTGCAATCAAATAAAGCTGAATGTTTCATGACATGTTGTCATGCACCATTCTGTCCTCATTTATGTCCTTTCCATTTAGAAAGGAAAGCCACAGAGAAAAGACGACAAGCTCAGGGCTGCAGCGGCTGCTTGGTGCGAGCACAGAAATCAGCAATGAGGTCTTCCAAGTACAGGTAAGGACACGCCACGCTGGTCTTCTCTTGTAAACAGTATGACCTGTCTTGGCTTTCACTCAGCCATGATGATTCACTAGATCAATAATTACAACCACCTCAAAGAAGCTCTGACGAGAAGCAAGTTAAAACTCCCATTTGCCTTACTATTTTCGGAGAAATGTTTTCTCATTCTGAATGGTGGTTTGAAACACAGAAGTACCATCTACCTCAAGAGGCACTAACATTTTCTAAGCATCCCGTAGCCGCTGTAGAATCTTTAACTGGGAGTCTGTATCTGAAAAATATACAAATATAAAAAAGAGAAAACAAAAAAGAGGTAGGAAAATTTTCTTGACTGCTTTTAGCTCTGGTTGATTCTGACTCAGTCCCACTGGCATGCGTGATTGAACGTTTTGTGTATAACACAAATTCCAGCCCAGTGCCCTCTATCCGACATGTTCTCATTCCTGAGCCTGACAGCACAACTGGTCTCCTAGCAACTCTCAACATTTTCTCTGCCTAGTCATCTGTAGCAATTGGCTCTTTTTCATGGTTGTCCTCTCATCCCCTGTCCAGACAGAGAAAAAGCCTTCTATGTCAGCAAACGGGTCCGAGGTCTGGATCCAGATCTGGAAAATCAGTTGAGATTGAGTTTCTTCTCTCTCATCTTAGGTCTCCCACCCTTCCCTCTTCTTCCCCTCTCTCCCTTCTCTTTTCTGTCTCCCTCTCTCTTTCTCTCTCTCTCTCTCTCTCTCTCTCTCACACACACACACACACCAGCAAAGAGAATGGTCTTGAAATTTGTCCTGAGTGATGGCAATATTGTCTAGTACAAAAAAACATGGAATATTCCTTGCTTACTGGTGTACTTAGCAATACTGAACTCTTTGATAAGTCACTACGTGAAAAGGGATGGCAAATATCCACCTCACATCATTTTTTGAGGCTCAAAAGATGTCGTGAATGATAAACTGTTTTGAAACGATAAAGATTTTAGTTATTACATTAACGGTATTCATGTTAACAGTAAGTAGAGGAAATAACCGTTAGACACACATTTAGAAAGAAAAACAAAGAGAAAACCTGGAAAAACCAGTGATTATTCACCTAAGACCAAACTCCAGTCCTAACATAATTAGAATTTATCCTCTGTTCACCCAAATTTCAAGTACCGACTGCAATTTAGGGAAATATGAGACCAGGAAAACTAAAATGTCATTAAATCTAACAATTTTCAGATGACTCAAAACTGCTCCTGTTGGCCCAAGGCAAATCAATCAAGGGCCCTTCCCATTGCCTCTGACATGGATTAAAACATCATGTAAGGATGGAGAGGAAGTTCCTCTGAACCCTTTCAATCCTCTTCCTGAACACATAATAAAGTATAACTAGGGTTTAGAGGTAGGCAGACTGGAGAAACACCTAAAAGGGAAAAGAACTTAGCTCTCCAAGTCCCGGGACTGTAAATTACCTCCATGAATCCAGAGATCATGGCTTCTTTTGTTTATTTATGTATTTGGTTTTTGTTTTGTTTTGTTTTTTAGTTATCATTTTGTCTTCACTGTTTAGAACAGGCTCAAGTATTTGGTAACCTTTCAATAAACATTTGTTGAAATATGGAAAAAGTCTATAGTGAGAGCTATCAAATTGCTCACTTTAGCAGTTTTGATTACATTTATGTTGACTAAAACTAGTATGATTACTACTCTAATACAAAAACCAGAAAATATGTGTCAATCATTTGGCACGCGTGAGACCTCAATAAATGGAAGGTGGTGTTTGCTCTTCCACTATCCAGTGCAACCATTAAAGGCGAGTGGTGTGGTGCCTGGGTGGCTCAGTTCGTTAAGCGACTGCCTTCAGCTCAGGTCATGATCGTGGAGTCCTGGGTTCGAGCCCCACATCGGGCTCCTGCTCGGCGGGAAGCCTGCTTCTCTCTCTCTCACTCCCCTTGCCTGTGTTCCCTGTCTGGCTGTGTTTCTCTCTGTCAAATAAATAAAATCTCTAAAAAAAGAAACAAAAGGCAAGCGGTTAAGGGGAATTGTATACAAGGAGTTTTATAATCTAGCAAAGGAGCTCAACAAGCGGTAATAACCCCGTTGACATGGAAACATATTTTAAGACCAAATGACCTACGTTTTTGCAAACTAGAAAGGGCTATAGCAATTTCAACTGTTATTCTCCTCACTCTTAATTTCACAGAAAAGAAAAAAAAAAATACTCAATTCCCTCTGTTTTGAGTGCATGCCCAAACTTTTGACTTGTTTTTTATTTATTCTCCACAAGATCATCATTTTCATCTTGCAAACCAAGACTCTGCTCTTCTAGGCAAACTGCAAGGAAAAGAGTAGGTACACATTTTTTTTTAAAAGATTTTATTTACTTGACAGAGAGAAACATAGCTAGAGAGGGAACACGAGCAGGGGGAGTGAGAAAGGGAGAAGCAGGCTTCCCGCCGAGCAGGGAGCCTGATGCGAGGCTTGATCACCGACTCCAGAATCATGACCTGAGCCAAAGGCAGATGCTTAACAACTGAGCCACCCAGGCATGCCACCCCCTTTATACTTCCACATATTTTTTTTTAATCAAAAGGTGCAAGAGCATTCAGACAGCTCCCCTGGGTTCTTTGCTGGGAGGTACGGCGGGTGGGTGTATGTACAGTGGTTGGGGGCATGGGCTTTGGAGCCTGAATGTCCACTATGCTTCAGTCCTAACTCTGTCACTCACTAGCCATGCAACCATAGACATCACCTTAACCTCTCTGTGCTTCAGTAATCCACATCTGAAAAGCGGGACATAATAGTACCTACCACAAGGGATTATCTTGAGAAGTGAGTTAATACATAAATGATGAACCATAAATTGAATGATAAATAAGCAACTAATGAGCAATAAACACATTTTAATTTTATTTTTAGTAGAATATGATTTAGCAGCATCCCTTTAGATTTATGCCCACAGCTCATAATACCTTACTTTCTTAATAACTGATCTTCCTGAGATTTAGAGTCTACTAATGTTCCAAAGATACAGAAAGACTCAGAGCACCTGCGAGATTCCATCATTTAAGTGACTGACTCTTGATTCCGGCTCAGGTCATGATCTCAGTGTCATGAGATTGAGCCCCAGGTCAGGCTCCACCATAGGCATGGAGTCTGCTTAAGGTTCTCTCTGTCTCTCTCTCTCTGCCTCTCTGTCCTTGCACACACACTCTCCCTGGGGCAGGGAGGGGAAGACACAGAAAGACACTCCCCCTGTTTTCATCACACTTTCTACCTGCTTACCTGACTATCCACCAACATCATACATGGGGCTAGGAACTGGTACACAGGTGTAAATAAGACATTGAACTTCTTTAATTCACTGACTCAAGGCAGTATGTATGTTTAATGGTAAAAAGACTTGGCTTTAAAGCAGATAGATCTGAATTCAAAATACTGTCTGTTATTTACTAACTGTGTGACCTAGAGAGTCAACCTGCCAGTGCTCAGTTTTCTCATCTATGGCAGAGGTTTTCTTTTTTTAATTCTTTAATTTTTTTTCTTTTTCTTTTTCTTTTTCTTTTTCTTTTTTTTTTTTTTGGCAGAGGGTGTTAATAGCAATTTCAGAGATATATAATAGGCCATTAAATGATGCATGAAAAGTAATTAGGACAGTGTTTAGACTATAAAACTATTCAGTAAACAACTTCGCAGTGATTGCAACATAGTAGGGAAAGGCAGTTTATATATTATGCTTACAGTAAAGGCACACAAAACAAGTAGTAAGAAAATTCACAGGCACAGATGGGTTACGGAAATGATTATACAGTCTGGAAAATAAGTTCAGGAGGTGGCATTAGGATCTACCAGGCAAAAAAAAAAGGAAGCATAAATAAAAGCACAGATACATAAGTGAGTAGAATGAGTTCAGGCAATGCCAATATTTTGATTAAAGCTGGAGAAGATTTAGGGTGTAAATAGTGGGCAATGTGGCTACAAGTAAGCAAGGCTGATTGCATGAAGGACCTTCGGTATCATGCTAAGACTTTTAGTCTTTATCAAATCATTGTTCCCAGATGATCTTGTTGGCAAAGCTGAAAGAGACTGAGATTTGGGCAATTTTTCTACTCCAACTTTAAATGATCTCTGTAAAACTTAAGGGGAAAACCACTAAAAAAACACACAAAAAAACAAAAACACAACCAAAAAAACCCCAGAAAACAGTTATCCAGGCAACTTCTGTGATAGAAAAAAATAATGGCCTTCCCATCTGTTGAATTCACAGACACCTTCTAGAAACTCTTAATTAAGTAAGAAGAAACATGCTGATGTTTCATCCCCACGCAAACAATAATTTGCTTCAAAAGAAGTTTAGGGTTTATATTACCAAGCTCACAACTCTGGCTAAAATTCACACCCAGTGAATTTTAGACTATCTACTGTTTACAGTGTCTCCAAACGAACGATCTGCACTTCTGTGCATTCAGTTTCTCCACCTGCATAACAGGAAAAGCCTAAGTATTCTTACCTTTTTTGTAAAGCTATAGTAATTATTAAATAATACGATGAATAAAAAACAATCTGTAAATTATAAAACCTTTGTATGTTTTATGACATCATTTATTATTATTGTAAGTTGAAGTCTGTAAAGTCCTTTTGCATAAAAGACTAAAAATACAGATTACAGTGATACACATTTCAATAGCAGTCTTTAAGATTTTACCTGACCTATTTTTCTTACTCTGGTATATAATTAATATGTAAAAAACATATAGCTATTCATGCTACCATTGACCCCAAAAAAAGTAGCTATCAGGGCTCCTACACTAAGTTGTATGTTATGTCGCTACAAAATTGAAACTGAACACAAATGGAATGAAAAAGAATGACTAGAAGAAAGGGAAAGGACCGCAATTATTTGAGGAAAATGAATCTGACTGCTGAAGTGAACTATCACGTAGTCTGACCATTTTCTCTTTTTCAGTCCTCTGAGAACAAGGGGCCCTACTCCAGCCCAGGAGTCTAGTCTGGAGGAGAGGCACACAGACCATACATCTGCCCTAGGGTTACCATCACCTTGCCCTGCGCTATTTGCCTCAGAATCTTAAAAGGACAAATTTAAGCCGACTGTATTTTAGAACATAAAGTAAGTTATAATGTGAAATGCAGAAAAGTTGAAGTGACTCAAAGAGTCAATGACAGGACCAGAGCAGTAGCGAAAGTAATGTGGCAATACTCAGCCATTTACTCATTCTAACAAAATTACAATTCATGGGGTACAATATATTCTGAATTGCTAAGGCTTTGGAGACATGGAGACATCGAGTTTGAGGCATTCAGTTGCAGTGGCTGAAGCAATGCTCTTGTGTGATGAACCTAGTGTGAATCTAGAATTTGCCATCTTTGACTGAATGAAATGCAGAAGGTAGGCTTGGTTTCCTCATCTCTAAGAAGATGATGATAATAATAATGCCTACATCAGGATTTTTTTTTTTAAAGATTTTATTTATTTGACAGAGAGAAACACAGGCAGAGAGGGAACACAAACAGGGGGAGTGAGAGAGGGAGAAGCAGGCTTCCCGCCGAGCAGGCAGCCCAATGTGGGACTCGATCCCGGGACTGTGGGACTCAATCCCGGGTCTCTGGGATCATGACCTGAGCCGAAGGCAGTCGCCCAACCAACTGAGCCACCCAGGCGCCCCTACATCAGGATTTTTATGAGAAATAAGTGAGTTTATACAGGAGTTGTGCTTGACAGAGTGCTTTGTATAGAATAAATACTCAAGAATAATTAATTATCACTACTTATATCAACACATCATTAGGATAAGCGAAGAATCACTTTGGAGGAAAGATTACATGCACACACGTATTTTTAATGACAATTGCAATTTTACTGCCACCATATTTTGGTAAAGAACATAATATTCTAAGTGCACATAAGTGAATATGTATATATAACCAAATCCCCTAACACAGGGAATCATAAAACTTACCCACAATCCCCTGAAGCCATAAAAACCGACTAGTGAATAAGGACGTCCAGGTCCTTCTCTTATGATAAATGTTTTTCCGAAAACATGAAAACCCAATTATGAAAATAACTTTGCAGCCTTGCTTCTTCAGCATGATTTTTCTGAAATCGCATTTGCATCTTACGTATTTTAAGGGAAAGACAGGAAGAAAAGATGGGATGCTCAGGGTAAAGTCTCAACAGCAGGAAACACTAAAATCATCAGAATTGTTAAGGAAGAGGTGTGCCTCATCCACATCAAAGGAAGAAAACCCACACCCTTTCTATTTTGGATAAGGAAAGGATTCAACTCCCTGGTGTGTCCTTTTCAACTAAAAACTACAGCCTACATAAATCTCCTGAAGACTGAAGAAAAGAAATCTGCAAGTGCAAAAAGGATCAAACCATTTTTCAAAGGATTTTTAAATGGTAATCTTTCAACTGGGGAAAAATGAGGGGGTAGAAATTATATCTGTCATCAAAGGATCCACCCTTCTAAAAATGTGTAATTGTAGTGTGGCCTATCCCATCGCAGGCATAAAAGCAGCTCTAAATAGAAGTTCTTTCTAAAATTAACTGAGTATAAAAATTCCCTAGGCATCCATAGAGATCTAATCCATTCTCAAATCACGTATAGCTTTTCAGAAACATTTTGGATTAACATCAAACCTTTTACCCCTTTGCCAATTGCACCCAAGAGCAACCTGGGCTCTGCACCAGAGAAGCCTGCCTTGTGGCTCCCAGGGGGCCTGCAGCAAAGCTCAGACAAAACAGCTAACTAGCTTGTTTAAAAATGAACAAATTCACAAAGACCACAAACTTGGCTGGATTTTTACAATGAAAATGTGAATGTTTTTGTTATAGTAACAACTGAAAGGTTAAGGGCCCATTTAATGTGCTCCATGCTCATTATTTTGAAAAAAGATTTTGTCTCCAATTCAATAGGTACTTGTCAAAGCAACTTGAGTTGTAAATGAAAAGGAGATTTAAAGTGTGTTGTATCCCCTCAATGACTTAGCCCAGGTCAAACAGCTCTTAAAAAGCCGAGTTGGCATTTGAATCAACCATGACAAGGTCAGGACTCAAATGAGCTGATTGTGTATGCTCTGCTTACTGTGTATAGGGCTAGAATTCCTGAATAATCCCTCCCCACACCCCTCCTTCATCCTGCGCCAAGACCTCCACCATGTGTTTGTAGCCAACAAGCTTCAGAATAGGAAGAGAACATAAATAAGTCTCTGCCACCCAAAGGGAATCTCGATGGCAGTTAATCTCATGAGTTTTAACCAAACTTCCCCATCATTTAAAACAGCATTTAAACTACATTTTACAAATTTTATGTCTAAATTACTGTGCTTAAGTTATTTTATGTCTAAATTATTTTACATCTAAATTATTCAGAAAGCTGTCTTAATTTTCTCCATCTCTTGGCCAGAAGATGTACTTAGAGTCCTAGTCACATTATTTTTAAGTCCTAAAAACACACTGGAAAGGGAGAGAAGCCCCACTATGAAGACTCTATAAAATCCAAATGTCAGTTGAATAAATGAATAGTTATGGATGTTAAAAGTAAAACTGTTATTCTGACCAGTGGCCTGAAGCTTCAAAATCTCATTAAATGTTAAAAAATATCAATATATAAAAATATGCCAACCCCATAAAATGCCTTTTTTCCATTTCTCTATTTTTCTATCTATGAGACAATATGAAACAATGCAAAGCACACAAGCTTTGGGATCAGACAGACTTCAGCTCTAATCTTTTCTCAATTGAACTTTTTGAGTCACAGTCTCCTCAATACAACAACAACAACATAATTCATTAACCCCAAGTGTTGAATTAGAGCATATACATGGACTTGGTTTAAAGACTTGTTCTTGGGGCGCCTGGGTGACTCAGTCAGCTAAGCATCTGCCTTCAGCTCAGGTCATGATCTTGGGGTCCCGGGATTTAGCCCTGCTTCTGCTCCCTGCTCAGTTGGGAGTCTGTTTCTCCTTTTCTCTCTGCCCTTCCTTCACCCTCCCAGCTCCAGCACACATCCCTGAGTATGCACTTTCTCTCTCTCAAATAAAATATTAAAAAAAAAAAGAGTCTTGTTTTTGGAGTAGATATTGGATTATTCTTATGTTGCACCTGTTGAAATTCCCTCATTTCACAGTTGTAACAGCTAAGGCCCAGAGAAGGGTGCTTTTTGCTGGGTCATAGTAAGTCAGGGAAGGAGAGAGAGCTGGAACCCAGTGCTCTTTCTGCTGCACAGCACCGTCTAAAGATGCAGTCATTTGTGCCATCTCCTGTTTCGACTGAGGGATTTTAGTGTAAGTATGACGGCGTTAATCAAGAGGGCTAAAGTGAGGACATACTTCTATGTTTGTTGATATAGATAACCTTAGAGATAGTTAACGCCCTGAGATGCCACAGATCTCTGGATATATATGGCTAAATACACAGGCTTTTGAATGGAGAATACAAGTGTTGCCACAGCAGGAAGATGATTAATTTCCCAACTGCTAGACAGGTGCTTGCACAATTATCTAATCATTTGCAGCTCCACACTGTCTAACAGATTCTACATGCTCCTGGCCAATGAATGCCTCAGTAGAATTATTACTCTTACTGGATTTGACTACATTTTTACCTATTGTAACAGATTTTTAATTGTTTAATAGCAATTACTCTTAACCATTTGTTTGAAACAGGTTAGAAAACCTAGATGGAGAAAATAATAACAAAATTATTTGCAGAATTAACTTTTGAATTGTTGGCATATTTGATGTTTGTTAATGTCCCCCCTCCATTCATTTCCATAGATTATATAAATGCACTGTACTTTTACTTTGCTGATAACTTCCTCTTTACGTTACTTTCATCTTAAACTTAAAAATCTACACTTTTTTTAATTTTTTATTTTTTTAGTGTTCCAAGATTCATTGTTTATGCCCCACACCCAGTGCTCCATGCAATACGTGCCCTCAGTACCCACCACCAGGCTCACTCATCCCCTCACCCCCTCCCCTCCAAGACCCTCAGTTTGTTTCTGAGTCCAAAGTCTCTCACGTTTCGTTTCTCTCCCTGAATTACCCTACTTCCCATTTCCTTTCCTTCTACTGTCCTCTATATTACCCCTTATGTACCACAAGTAAGAGAAACCATGTGATACTTGACTTTCTCTACTTCACTTACTTCACTCAGCATAATCTCTTCCAATCCAGTCCATGTTGCTACAAAAGTTGAATATTCATCCTTTCTGATGGAGGCGTAGAACTCCATTGTACCTATGGACTATATCTTCTTTATCCATTTATCTGTTGAAGGGCACCCTGGCTCTTTCCACAGTTTGGCGATTGTGGCTATTGCTGCAATGAACATTAGGGTACATATGGCCCTTCTTTTCACTACATCTGTATCTTTGGGGTAAATACCCAGTAGTGAAATTGCAGGGTCATAGGGTAGCTCTAAAAATCCACACTTTTATATATTCCCAGTAATTTTACAAAATCAATAATATATAATGGTCCAGTCTTTAAATTTCCAGGATAATACTTTTCACTGAACAGGCAAAGAAAGATGATAATGTTCTTTTGAGTACAGCAAAGTATACTGAAAAGATTTAAATAAAAATTGTTATTCATTACTGCTTACTCTTTTAAAAGATCTTATTTATTTGAAGGTGAGAGAGAGAAAGCACAAGCAGGGGGAGTGGCAGGCAGAGGGAGAAGCTGTCTTCCTGCTGAGTAAGGGCCCAACAAGGGACTCAATCGTAGGACCCCTGGGATCATGACCTAAGCTGAAGGCAGACATTTAACTGACAGAGCCATCCAGATGCCCCTTAAAATTAAGATTCTTACAATTCTTTCCATATAGTACTGTTGTACTGAAATGAGAAGAACTTTGTAAGCTGAACGGATCATCACTGCTTATTCTTAATGTGTGTTCCCCTTTCTGCCAAAAAATCCCTGCGGTGAAATCTAATTACCAATATGATGGTATTTGGAGGTAGGGCCTTCAGAAGCTGATTAAGTCATAAGGATGGAGCCCCTCATCAATGGGATTAGTAACTTACACAAAAGAGATCCAGACAGCTTCCTTGTTGCTTCTACCAGATGAGGACACAGCAAGAAGACCGTTACCTAAGAACCAGGAAGTAGGCTCTCGCCAGATTCATAATATGTGCCTCGACCTTGGAATTCCCTACCCTCCCAAACTGTCAGAAATAAATGTCTGTTGTTTATAAGCCACCCAATCTATAGCATTCTGTTAGAAGAGCCCAAACAGATCAAGACAACTACCAAAACTAGCCTAATTAAATTAACTCCCAAACTCATTATAGTATACTGATCATTTTGACCAACAGCAACACTTAACTACACCATCACCCAAGCAAAAAATGTTGAGGTCCTCTTGAACTACTTATCCCCCAGATGCAAACAAAATCTGTTTGACTCTAATCTTAATGCATATTGAACTCACTGTTCCTCTCATTCCTCAAAATCTCTGTCTGATTTTAGTACTTCATTATCTCTGACACAGCGTTGTTGAACAGTCTCTCCCTACAAGAGCAAAGATGGATGGCCCAGTGGAATTTCTGGAAAAAGAACCAGATATCTGTGAAAGAAGCTAAGTACCACAATATGAGGTATTATTTTCCCTGGATATCATCGGGGTATGCTATAGGCCTCTAGATACCCAGATCTCCTTCTACTTCCTAAACTATATAGTGCTCTTAGTGGCCTTTGCCTGCATACAGCTAGAAAGGAATCTTGTAGCCCTGCGTGCACAGAGGAAACTTCAGAATTAACAGCATCATGGTTGTGCAGAGGCATGTGGTCATGGAACAAGACTGCAGTGGGCAAATATTCTATAGTTTCATAAATATTTAGAAAAAGGGAAATCATGAATCCATACCCTTTTTTGCACAAAGTCAAGTGGGACCAATGGAAGCTCAGTGAATGCCAGCCCAGCGGCCAGATCTAGAAGATTCCATGAGGAACTGGATAAATCTTCTCCCCTGCTACCAATAAGTCACATATGCTCTCTCAAATATCTGGAAATAAATTCTATTGTCATGGAAAGGAACATGGGGAAAAGAGAAGAAATGTGAAAGACTGAGCATTTTCCCAAAAAGACTGAACCATTCAACACAGTAAAAAAAAAAAAACCAGAAGGGGATAAAATGTAATTGATTTACAAGTTAGAGTCCTGCTCTACCGTCTAGCCCCTGGCCCACTATTCAGTAGGATAGATGTTTATTTATTTATTTATTTATTTTAAAGATTTTATTTATTTGACAGAGAGAAACACAGCCAGAGAGGGAACACAGCAGGGGGAGTGAGAGGGAGAAGCAGGCTTCCTGCCAAGCAGGGAGCCCGATGTGAGACTCAATCCTGGGTCTCCAGGATCATGACCTGAGCCGAAGGCAGTCGCCGAACCAATTGAGCCACCCAGGCGCCCCTCAGTAGGATAGATGTTTATGAGGAAGGTTAGACCTGTGGAATGTAAGCTTTAACTTATTCATGCATATGAGCAGTAGTAAGTAAATCTGCAACCTCTATATGATAACTCATGCCATTAACTCTCTTGAAAACTCTGCAAATCCTTACCCATCTACTCAGACCCAGTTACAGCTATCTCTTATGAGGTCACAGACTTACAAATGCCACCAGGTAGAACAAATTCCTTCTCATGCATGTTTCACAACATTTTTTTTTTCTTCTGTACAACTACTTTTCAAATTCAATAGTTGTTTTTTAAACATTTCTTAACCAACTGAGCCACCCAGGCATCCCAAAGCTGGTGGCCTCACAATCCGGACTTTAAGCTCTATTACAAAGCTGTAATCATGAAGACAGTAACAGTCCTGGCACAAAAAACAGACCCATAGATCAGTGGAACAGAACAGACAACTCAGAAATAGGACTCTCAACTCTATGGTCAACTAATCTTCAACAAAGCAGGAAAGAATGCCCAATGGACAAAAGATGGTCTCTTCAACAATCGGTGTTGGGAAAATTAGACTGCCACATGCAGGAGAATGAACCTGGACCACTTCCTTACATGATACAGAGAAAGGGATTCCAAATGGATGAAAGACCTCAATGTGAGACAGGAATCCATCAAAATCCTTGAGGAGAACACAGGCAGCAACCTCTTTGACCTCAGGTGCAGCAACTTCTTCCTGAACACACCATCAAAGGCAAGGGTAGCAGAAGCAAAAACGAACAGTTGGAACTTCATAAAGATCAAAAGCTTGTGCACAGCAAAGGAAACAGTCAACAAAACCAAAAGACAACCAACAGAATGGGAGAAGATACTTGCAAATGACATATCAGAAAAAGGGCTAGTATCCAAAATCTATAAGGAACTCCTCAAATTCAACACCTAAAGAATAAATACTCCAGTCAAGAAATGGGCAGAAGATATGAACAGATATTTCTGCAAAGAAGACGTCCAAATGGCCAACAGACACATGAAAAAGTGCCTAACGTCACTCGGCATCAGGGAAATACAAATCAAAAACCACAGTGAGATACCACCTCACAACAGTCAGAATGACTAAAATTAATAAGTCGGGAAACAACAGGTGTTGGTGAGGATGCAGAGAACGGGGAACCCTCCTACACTCTTGGTGGGAATGCAAGCTGGTGCAGCCACTCTGGAAAACAGTATAGATGTTCCTCAAAAAAGTTGAAAACAGAGCTACCTTACAAGCCAGCAATCACACTACTGGGTATTTACCCCAAAGACACAAATATAGTGATCTGAAGGGGCATGCACACCCGAATGTTTATAGCAGCAATGTCCACAATAGCAAAGATATGGAAAGAACCCAGATGTCCATTAAAAGATGAACAGATAAAGAAGATGTAGATTTTATGTTTGCGTATTTCATCAAAAAATGAAATCTTAGCATCTGCAATGATGTAGATGGAACTAGAGGGTACTACACTAAGTGAAATAAATCAGAGAAAGACAATTATCATATGATCTCACTGGTATGTAGACTTTGAGAAATAAATTGAGGATCATAGGGGAAGAGAGGAAAAAAATGAAACAAGAAGAAACCAGAGAGAGACAAACGATAAGAAATTACTGAATCTCAGGAAACAAAGTGAGGGTTGCTGGAGGCGGGGGGGGGGGGGTATGCGGTGGCTGGGTGATGGACACTGGGAAGAGTATGTGTTACGGTGAGTGCTGTGGATTGTGTAAGACTGATGAATCACAGACCTGTACCCCTGAAACAAATAATACATTATATGCTATTTTAAAAAAAAAGGGAAAAATTTTGGAATTACAAAAAATGCTCTTTTCTTAGAATAGAAATGTACCTAATATTATACCTGGATAATCATGCTATCGGGCAAAATCCTTTAACAATATGCAGTGAAATAACAGTCTTGGACCACACTGCAAATTTCTGAGATATCTTGGGAGGAAAGGAGAGATGGTAGATTATTTATTAAGCTCAAAAGTTCCATATTTCATTATTGATCTGCAAAGTGGTGTGAACTAAGTCTGTGCTTCTTTGTACATTGCTGTCTAAAAAAAAAAAAAGGTCTCCCTTCTGCCCGGATTGTAAACAAAATGAGTCAGAGTAGTTGGAATGAAAGGATAATAATAACATATCTTTATCTTGACTCAGACTTGGTAACTGCAGTTTGGGGGCAAAAATAAATACAACATAAGAGACTAGATCAGAAGAGGGATAAAGGGCAACGGGTTTTTCTTCTGTGAGTAAAAGCTATGGACCTATAAGAAAATCAAACGCTGATCCAAAGAAAAACCCCTGGGCTTGGCTATTTTATCACTTTTAAAAAAAATAAGAAACTAAAAAAAATTATTAATGAGACTCACTTTTATTAAAATGAAAAATTTTACATAACATTTTTACATATATGAATGCCATGACAACAGTCCCTGTACTGCTTGGGAATGCTCAGGAATGAACCTCCTTCCGCCCATGGAATGTGGGACATTTGGCTCTCACCCCTACTACACTTCAGGTCCCCTACATACAATATCCTGAATATTCAGCATGCACAAGAGCCAGAGGGAGCAAGAATTAGACCTAATTTAGTTAGAATTCTTCCCCACAGCCCCTGCAGTGTCCCTAGGCAGATAATGGGAGCCCTCCAATCACAACACATGCTCTGTCTCTCTATCTTCCAGGACCCCTGCCACCACCATTCATACAAAATGGCCAAGTAAGCTTCCAACACAATGAATCAGATGTTGAAGTCCATTGACAATTCCGAAGTAGCCATCTAAAACAAGAGCATACAGATGGGCCTCCAAGTCCTGAAACCAGATTAAAGAACTTCTTAATCTCTCCTTCCTTGTGACCTTCCACTTCTGTCCTCCTAACCAGAGGCAGGACAAGAAGGATGGTCTCTCCTGACTCTAGAAAGCCGTCATGAGTGCTCACCTTAGTGCCCATCCTCTACCTGCCTTCTTTCTGTATCTTATCAGTACAGGGATGCAGTATTTATAGGAATAAGCCATTTATGAGACATGTGAGGGGAAGCACGTCAGAAACTGGGAGACAAGTGCTGTTGTCATGCTGGGCCTTCCCAGACCATGGAGTCATAATCATCTGGGCAGAACAAGATGGGTGTCCAATTTGTGAGGTCTGTTAAAAAAGACTTGGAAACCACAAAGCTACCACCCTTGTGCAATTTGGGTTTTTGATCCCATATTTAGCACTAGGATTGCCTGATACCACATCACATTTCAATCACAGAGTGACAAAATGATGAATAGGGGCCTTTGTGGGGAAGGCCTTCTGGGCCTGGCAGAGTCTCAATGGTTGGGGAGGTAAAGCTTGTGGTCTGGTGCCTGTGCCATAAAGTGGAAGGAATGTGAAGTCAATGAATCCTCTCTGTAGGTAGATGATCTAGGGTACTGTGCTAAGTCTTGAAAACTGCTCCCTACTCTGTGCCCAATAGCATCTTTTCATTTCTCATTATGCATCAGGTCAAATAAATTTTTCACTTAAATAAGCATGGCTATGTCCTCAAATAATTGTATTTTTATGTGTGTTTGTTTGTTTTTAGAAGATAGCATTTATTTCCTTTTTTTTTTTTCTTTCCCCTTCTGGGGTCCACTTTTTTAGTGCCTACTGCCTAGGTTATAGGCACTAAAAAAAAAACATGTTGAGTAAAGAGGTACCTGAGTGGCTCAGTTGGTTAAGTCTCCAACTCTTTTTTTTTTTTTTTTTTAAGATTTTATTGATTTGACAGAGAGAAACACAGCTAGAGAGGGAACACAAGCAGGGGAAGTGAGAGAGGGAGAAGCAGGCTTCCCGCCCAGTAGGGAGCCCAATGCAGGGCTTGATGCCAGGATTCCAGGATCATGACCTGAGCCGAAGGCAGACACTTAATGACTGAGCCACCCAGGCACCCCAAGCCTCCAACTCTTGATTTTGGCTCAGGTCATGATCTCAGGGTTGTGGGACCCAGCTCCTGGACTGGCTCCCGGCTCAGTGGAGAGTTTGCTGGAGATTATCTCCCTCCCCCACCCCTGCTCCTCCCCTTGCTTGCTCTCTCTCTCTCTCTCTAAAATAAATACATAAAATCTTTAAATATATATATATATATTGGGTAAAGTGCTTACTTAAAAAATATATATATATATATTGGGTAAAGTGCTTACTTAAAATTGATGTGGTAAATAGGCAAACATTTTATTATAGATCAATTTCTACAATTCATTGAACAGATTATAGACTCAAAAAACCTTGCAAACTCTTACCTTAGGAAATGGACTTTACACCCAGTAGAATTTCCTCACCAAGCACTTAACCAGTCTTTAACCAGGTTACTACTGATTTGAAGGATCCGGCCCTGCTGCCACTGGAAGACTTTTGAAAGGCACAACTTCAATGTCAACCTCCCGGAGGTTTTCCTTGACTCACCCTGACTTGCTCTCTCTCCCCATCAGCGTTTTCATGGGCCTTTTCACACGGTATATTTAAAACTGGACACGTGTCTGTCTACCCTCTCCCAAAACTATGAACCTTGAAGACAAGAATTCTGTCATGTTTAGTATATGATGTTTGCTCCATAAATGATTTAAATATTGAAACAAGTTTTTATAATACAAATGAAGAGGAATACTGGCCACAGATAAACTGAAAAACAAGTAATCCAAAAATTATCATATTAGTTCTGATTTGAAGACACAAGTTTACCTGCTAGGTAAATCAGAGACAACATTAAGCTTAATTCTGCGGAATGCAAAGGAAAAGTATAAAAAAAAATTAAGAAAATAAAAAATGTCTGCTGAATGCCTTCTGGTCTGAAATAAAGTTTTCAGGTTTTCGAAGTTCGATGGAAGTGGTTCTGGAGTCATACTTTCAAACTTCACACTTCTCCCTAATTCATAGTTAATGCAATAACATAATACGCTGTCCCAGGCTAATTCCTCCTTTAAGAAAAGAAAGGAAATGTGATTATAACATGTGCACATCTCCACGGACAACTTGGTTAGAAAATGATGCACACTACACAGGTATTTGGCACAAGTTAGTATATGTACCTTATGTTCCATATGCCAGAAATTTTTTTTTTAATATTAATCAATAAAAGTTTAAAAGGAACGGTGGCAGAAGCCAGACCCCTAACAAATAGATTACTTGGATAACACTGAAAACAATGATGCCAAATGAAGTTTTTAGAGAATCTACAGGCTGGCAGAGAAAAACAGCATTCTGAAAGTATGAGAGCAAAGAGATGTTGGAAACTCTGCATCTATTTCTTTTGTTTTGACATACTCTCTGAAGGGAGAAGATGAGATACAAAGAGGCTAGACTATTAAGGAAAACACTAGACAAAGGGAAGAGAGAACCAAACCTGAGCTTTATGGTAGGAACCTCCTGGATCCCTCGCGCTCCTTATTTATCACTGAGGACGTGCAATCACGTTTTTCAGGAGGTCTTAGTCAAACTGTATTTCTATCAAAGAGGAAATGTTTCAGCTGAAGTCATACACAAGGGCCACATAGATATTCTGGCCAAGTTGCTATGAAAATAACCCCAGTGCCATGTGTCACTTCCTCAGCAACTCTGTCAATCTCTGACTTGATAAAAAAACAAAACCATAGCGGAGAGAGTCAGCAAAATAGCTGGTGCTTAAGACAAGATATAAAATCTAGAAAGTAGTCCCATTAAGAGCTGCATCTCACTTCAATGTTTTTTTTTTTGGTTTTGTTTTTTTGGGTTTTGTTTTTTGTTTTTTGTTTTTTGTTTTAAGAGAGGGCAAAGGACTTATGGCATTTTTCCAAAGGCAGAATGCTGTCCTAGTTATCTAACATTAGTGGGCTTAAACTTCACTTATTAAGAGGTTATTCTTTCTGGCCTGAACTCTATTTGGTTTCTGGTATGTGCCCTTTTATTTTGAAAGCTCATTCACTTCAAGCAGTAATTTTTTTTTCTGTTTTATTTAAGGTAATTAAACACAAATAATTAGACTTTTTAAAGGGCAAAAGAGGGACAGAAATGGTAGGGAAAATCACATTCTTCCCCTCATTTTCTTTCCTATATTTGTTTTTGTTCATGAATCACAATCCATCAGTCACCTAGGCTCCAAACTGCTGGGTCAATTCTGATCCTCCTTTTTTACCATTACTTTCCTATCCATAAAAAGATACAAACGCCTATTAATTTCACCTTCTTAGGCACTCATACACATGCTGTCTCTTCTCCTTTCCTAAAATACCATCCTAAATTCTGTCCCTTATTAAAACTTGCCTTAATAATGTAGGAAATAAAGTCATGCATGGAATGGAGATTTGCAGATTCGGAGACTTAAAATAATTCTGAACATCAACTCTGAGAAAAAAATATTGGGGAACAGCAGAAAGCTCCCAAACAACCCTGAAGCCCTAGCAGTGACTGCATGGTGATAATAAGTGGTAGATCTCAAAGGCATGGCCCTGTGACCCTCCTCTGTAATGTTCAGGACTTAACTACTGCAAAGCTGGATAAGAGAGAAGGTTGAGGAAAAGAGAGACAGTCAATCTTACTTCAGTGCAAATGCCCACCTGTCTCTATACCAGTAAAGAGTTAAAGAGGCTGAGCAGGGAGATGGTTTGGACGGAATGGTAAATGAAGACAGAAGGTGAAGGCATCAAGGGAAGTTCTGAAATACTAGATAACTAGTAAAGGCAAAATCAGATAACGAAATTTGAGCAGATTAAAGGAAACCTATCAAACCAAGGTCCTCATGGTTGTTGAATTCTTGAGGTTGGGAGTTGGAGAGCTGACACAAAGCCAGGACTACAGGGAACTTGAAGTCTCAGGAGGCAGAAGCTGATGTCTTCAAGGAAGATATCTGGGGCCAGGAGGGAGATCAGGAGTGGCACTGGGGAGAATGTGATGGGGGTGGGAGTCAGAGTACATGACTGTAAAAAAAGAGTGTTTGTCTGCTTTGGTTTGGTTTGGTTTAACATTGTCTCCAGAATTAACAGTAAATATATTGGAAATGATTGAAAAGCTCATGGCCTTCGTTTAAGTTTGGCAACACTCACCATAATAATCTTTAAGTGAAAATTCCAGGAAAATTGAAGATCAAACGTCGTAAGTTTATATACTATTCACTGAATGATTCCAATGAAGTTATTTATGTTTCCTTTTCCACAACAAAAACTCATGTTCTTTCTCCATTTTCAGCTCTACTTCCAAGAAGACAAATGGTACTGTGTAGCACAAGCCAAAATAATTCCGATGCCTGCTGAGAATTTCACAGACATTGATACAGAGCAATGGCTAACAATCTGGTATGCTTTATAACCAGACTTAAGAATGAGCTGATCTAGAAAATTAATCTCTGTTCTATTGCCTGCAACTGTGGGGCTACATACATTGCAAAAAAATGCTAGTCAGCAACCAGATACTGATGCTATTCCTTTCACCCAAGAAGGAAAATCATAGACCACATCCTCAGGTCTGTTTCCACATCCGTTTTGAGTTACAAGCAGGAAATCTCAAGCCTCAGGCTACATTTCCTATTTAGCTCTCTTCCGCACTGCCACTAGCCTTGGGATTCTTACAGAAAGCATTACGTTGGGAAGTTATTTTCCATTTCTCTTGCCTATCTGATGTCCTTCAATGCTATGACCCTGGTTGCTGGTGGCAACAAGAACCATTCTAGACAGATATGTCCTAATTTATGAAACAGTAAACCAAATTTAGCAGCCAAGCAAAACAGCCTACTGATTCACATTTTCCCTGCAATATCCATGGGACCCAGGCACAGTTCCATACACACTGGGACAACAGTGGCGTCCAAAAGGCTGACTCAAGGTCACCAGCCCTAATGTAGCAGTTTGGTTGTACAATACACCCACCACAAGTGCTTGGTTATATCAGGACAATTCTACAGCTGGCCCAAACATAATCAATATCACAAGTCTGAAAACTTACTAAGACAATAGAATCAGTATTTCCCATAGTTTTAACATAATAGTTAATGTGTACTTCATGCTTATGACTTGCTGGACATATTTAAGTACTTTATATGAATAAACTCACTTAATATTCATAATACTTCTAGAAACAGCTCATTTTACAGATAAAGCAACCCAGATTTACTACTACGCTCATTTGCCAGATGACAAAGCTGATTCACGAGTATATTAAATAACTTGCCCACAACTACAAAGATATACATAGGAGCTTGTTGAATTGTGTCTCAGGGAAACTGGCTGGCTCAATTGGAAGAGCATGAGAGTCTTGATCTCAGGGTTGTACTCTGAGCCCTTACACTGGGTATAGAGATTACTTAAAAAATAATAATAACAATAATAAATAAAAAATAATAATGAACTATATCGCAAAGCCAAATTATCTCAAAGTCCATAAAATTTGAAGAATTATTCCTCAGAATGATACAGTGTTCAACATTTGGCTCATAATTACCCAACATGAAGGAAAAAAATTCCACCCAAAAGTTTAAAAGTACAGATTTAAGTTGAAATTTCTCATGGGCCACATAGTGGGAACAATAGAGGGCTAGGTCCATGAAGATATGCCAACTTGGGGAAAACTGAAAAGCAAAAACAAATCATAATTCTAACTCTGCAAGTCAAAGGAAAGGCATGTAAATATAGAATCAAAGGCAAAACCAAAACAACAACAAAATCTCTTCCAATGTACTACCTTAGATTCTGAAAATCCTATAGTCCTTTAGCTGATCCGAGGAGATAGCACTATCAATGCTTATACCAAACACAAATAGAGTGTTTAGTTCGATTTTAGAAAAAGAACACAGACATATCCCAAGAACTGGTCACATAACCTAGGTCTATATAAAGGCCATTTCATTTATGTGAAATGGACAATATGGACAATTGGGAGTATTAACTAGAGGGCTCAAGAAAGAAAGACAGCAGTATGGATTCCACCGCTGATGGGAAAAACTTTTGGGGATCCCACATTCGTTTGTGCCATCACGCTAGCTGCTGGCTGGAAATAGCATTCTCACACCCAGCCCTCTCATTCTGTCATAGATCAGTAAGCACAGACACCCAATGGGGCCAAAAACTCCCATATGTTCAGGAGAAAGACAACTGACTGAATTATAGTCTCTTTAGCTTGGAAATATCACATATCAGAAAAGATAAAGACACAGAAGAATGGCATCATGAGAGCCTTGAAATGGAAACTTTAATTAGAGTTTACAGTTTTGTGGCTACAAAGAATGCTTCCAATCTGAACAGAGAGCAGCAGTAATATGTTGGCAGGAACACTGGCGTAGGAGCAAGACAACCTCCACTGAGTCACACTGCCATTCTCTCAGGGTCTGACTGGACAAACCCAAGAATCTCAGCTTTCTCACAGGGCTCCCACGAGGAAGTGAAGAAATGTGTGTGAATGTACTTCACAAATTTCCAGGCATGATGCAAACATGAGATGTGATTCTCTTCATTTCCATGGAAATGAAGGGCAATGACAACCGGTTCAGGAAGCTAAGCCCTGGGATCTGTCATGCGTGTCCTGACTCTGTCACAGATATGCTGCATGCTTTCAAGGAAGGAATTGCTTTGCTAATGGTGCTGGTTTCTCACATACAAACTCAAAAAACAAACAAGCTATTGATAAAAAAAAAAAAAAAGAAAAGAAAAAAAAAAGAAAAGAAAAGCAAACCTAAGAAAACACAGCACTGATATAATTTCAGCACTAGGATCATGCCAGTTATGACTTGAAAATTAATGAAACACCGCTCCACCACACACACACACACACACACACACACACACACACACACACTCTTACTAAACTATGGGGCCAACTAGACTGCTCTCACAAGTCCACATTCTTACCTTTCTTTTTACCTCATGTGTCATATCTAGAAGTCTTACTTGAAGGCCCAATTTTTATTGCTGCTAGATCTCCCACCAATTGCCAGATAATCTTTGGGAACTGACGTGATCATGGGAATTCAAAACAAGAAGCTGCAAATATTCTAACCACTGGCCTTATCAAACAATTCCTGTTCCAAGTATTGTTTTAAGAAAAAGCATCCACTCCCCACTCCCCACACCCCAGGGATAAAGGCATGCATGGGTCTGGAATATATTAAAGGATGTCAGAGATCTTAAAAATTTCGAGGACAAAAAGAAATCTCTACATATGCTGTCATGGCTGCACTATCCGTATTTGATTTATATAAGCTTGAAAGCATTTGGAAAAATACATTTAGACCATATGTTTGAGTTTTATGGCCGGGATGGATATTGTCACTTTCCAAGTAAAATTGAAAAATTCGGTGTGGTAAAAAAACAAAGCAAAACTTGTATTAATACAGCAATAGTAATTTTACAAGGTAAAGCAATTTTATAAACAGCACATATTCTTTTAAGAATAAAAGATGTTTTGATTGTACATTTGTATAGAACTTGAACATTGTCAAACTATTTTCCTCAGCCCTAACGAGAAATCTGTTCCACAAACAGAATATTAGTGGTATCCCCATTTTACAGAAAGGGAAACTGAGTTCCAAAGAAGTTAAAGTCTTTTTCAGAAATCTATGGAAATAATCTATTGTTTATAATCAGCCTGTTTGCCATTTAAGATTTTAAATGATACCAGAATCAAGTCCACCTTGGACTACTAATCAACTAAAAATTTTAAAGAAAACTGAATCTTAACTATAGCTTACAGAATTTCATTTTTTTCTAATACTGGAGTTAGAGAAGAGAGATAGTCAAAATATTTCTTCAGGGTGCTGATGCTACTATAAAGGCTTATTTCTATGATTCCAAAGGGCTTGCCCACTTGTCTTCATTCTCTAAAGTATTTGGTATTTTATATTGCCTAAGCCTGCCATTTCCATGACTAAATATCGAAGTTTTTCATGTTGAGAGTAACTAGGATTTTTTAAGACCAAATCAAAGAGCAAACAACTAATTGCTAGAAGTTTCACAATTTAGTGAGATTTAATGACTTTGTTTAAGAGGAAATAGCCTGCCAAACACTAAAATATACTAAAGCTGGCAGAGATTTCAAGATCATATATTTCAATCACCTCATTTTATAAATGAAGAAACTGAGAGCAAGAAAGGGGAAGTTGATCATCATACAGCCATGCGGCATCTTATAATTAGAGCCATAGCATTCCAAATCTTTCCTCTAGTACTATTTCTAAAGCATCACACCCAGCTTCGTGTTATTTATGGGTTTTTTTTATGTCATTGATCTTAAATTGACATATAAAGTTGGACCAAGTACAAAGAATCAAGCAGTACTATCAGCTATGTGTCAATATCTAGGTCAAAGACTTACATGTAACAATCCGTAGAACGAGAGCGGTATTAATTACGATGGTGTAATTATATATATATATATTTTTTTACTATAATTTTACTTTTTCAGTGTTCCAAGATTCATTGTTTATGCCCCACACCCAGTGCTCCATGCAATACGTGCCCTCAGTACCCACCACCAGGCTCTCCCATCCCCCCACCCCCTCCCCTCCGAGACCCTCAGTTTGTTTCTGTGTCCAAAGTCTCTCATGTTTCATTTCTCTCCCCAAATTACCCTACTTCCCATTACCTTTCCTTCTCCTACTGTCCTCTATATTACCCCTTATGCACTGCAAGTAAGTGAAACCATGTGATACTTGACTTTCTCTACTTGGTTTATTTCACTCAGCATAATCTCTTCCAATCCAGTCCATGTTGCTACAAAAGTTGGATATTCATCCTTTCTGATGGGAGGTGTAATATTCATTGTATATATGTATATGGTGGTGTAATATTTACCCTGGGACAATGGGAAAGAGAAGAGGACATCATCACTTAGGAGCATTTTTTTTTTCTCTTATTTTAAGTCCTTTGTAAATGGGTTTCCCATATATAACATAGTAGGCAAATCTTTATTATGTATCCTATTGGAAGAATAGACCAGGTTGATCAAATATTTGCATATTTGTGAAGAGTAAAATCATGGTGTTCCAGAGGGTTCTCCTCTGGAGATCTATAAATAAGTGAAAGGTCAGGCTAGTGGCAACTCACCAAAAGTGCTTGGACTTCGTTATGAGCAAGGCTTTTGAAAGCAGGAGTAGGAACAAATACTCCTAACAAAGAGTAGTGGCACAGTCCAGTTGATCTACTTTGGTTTAATTCAGTGTTAGTGGAAGGAAATTGCAGAGATCAGGAAGACTTCTCTGTAGCTTCTTGCAGCAAAGCACTGGTAACAGCTCTGCCAGAGTCTTGGAATCAGACCCATTCCAAAGTACTCACCATCATCACAACAATTTAAAGATCACTTAAGAAGTCTGTTTGGAGACTCCTGGTTCTGAAAAAGAGGAATAAACTCATTTCTCCATAGATCTCCCCTTAATTTCACCTAAAAACTTTGGATTTATTATAAAGGACCAACACAGGAAGAGTGAAAGGTGGGACAAAGAAGGTGAACTGTGTAGAGACCCAGCACTTGAACACAATAGTGAATTTTCTGGATTTTCTTTCTGTCGCCTAAATATCCCAGATTGGATTTGGAAGAAGTCTAAAATCTGGAAATGTCAATGAGGAGCAGACAAAAAAGGACCCCAAAATCATGCTCTGTCATATTATAGGACCAAAAAGGTTAGGCATAACAGAATAGAAATGTTTGTGACAATAGTGTCCTACTCCAGCAAACACAAGGGGAAATAAATCATGCCCACCCCTCACTGGTCAGCTAACTGAACAGAGAGCATGGACTTCCAATCCCCTCTTCCCCAGGAGTAAAAGGCATGACTTCCCATCCCATCTAGAAGAGTAAGGGAGACATTTCAGAGAGGAGGGAGGCAGATAAAGGGATTCTATGAATATTTAAGAATATTTAACATATCTTTAAGTATTCTTAAATAGGCAGTCCTGGGCAGACCCCCTAGCAACCAACATAGGAAACTGATGAGAAGAAACATTGGCAAAGGTTTGGAAACTGAAAGTACAGTGTGGAATATGGCCAGGTTTTCAGACAGACCTCCGGAATGCATGCAAGGGAAGCAAATTAGAACAGCACTGCAGAGCCTCTATAAATGAAACTGGGTTTTCTGAGTATACTGTGATGCATGTGCAAAGCGGGTATCCACCTTCAATTCTTAAGCATGGATGTTCTGAGCCATTGTTATACATTCAATTTAAACACTTTCAGTGGTACTCTGTAACTGCAACTCAATCCTCTTTAGATGTTGCCTCAGAGACACTTGAGTCAGAAATCAGAAGGACTGATGTGGAATATACATGTGGATATTGTTACGGCTGAATATTCCACAAGTGTGTGCTCCCATGGGTGTTTTAAGGCTTGGTATTGTTTTGTTTTGTTTTTCTCTTCCCTTTTACACATTACGTAAGTTATTTATAGGGAGTGTGCTGGTGAACCTTGTCTATGATTTCATTAACCAGAATTAAGAAGCAGGACAGAAAAAGGGATGTAGGAATTTTCTAATGAAGAGTATCTGATGATCACCCATCTGTGAGTATAAGACAAATTTTCATTTCATAAGATCATGGAGTCTTATTAATTCTGGATGGGAAAAAAACCCATCAAGTCTTATCTACTTAAATATCACTTCAGTGCTTGACCCCTAAATGCAGCCACCCTATGGAGCATTTGTCAGATTCTTGTTCAGAAACCTTCTCCTGGCACTCCGAATTATACTGAATAGCTCTTAGTGTTAGGAAAGTCTTCTTTGTTGAGCCAAGATCTAGTACTCTGTAACTTCTGTTATGTGGGCCTGGTTCTTCAGCTCCCCAGTGCCATAAAGACCAACAATAACGGTCTCAGATGATGTTCTTTTTAAAACCATTTTTTTTTAGTCCTTTCATCCCTATTTCAACTTTTCTCTTATAAAACATAGTTTTGAGTCTTTTATCTATCTTTATCTTTCCTGAACATCCCAATTTTGTCTAATACCTCTCAAAGTACCACCAAATTAATACTAGGGTGACCTTCTTTCAGGTTCTGCTTTGTGGTGATTGACCATCTAAAGATGAGGACTAGCAGCAGACACTGGAATGACTCCCTTTCCTGTGACCCTTCAAACTCATGGAGTTTCATTCGACTCTGAATTCCATTAGAATCTCATCACTCTCTTCTTTTCCATAGGGAGATGGTATCACTGTGCCTGTCGACTGAAGTATTTTAGAATCTCCGGCTGGTGGAGAGAAACCAGCTCTTATAAGCCATCTGGTCCAATGTTGCCCTTCTCCAAAAGGACACCACAAGGCCTAGAGAGAGACATTAGTGATAAAGCCAGAGACAGAGCTAGGGTACCTGGGTGGCTTAGTCAGCTGAGCATCTGACTTTAGCTCAGGTCGTGATCTTGGGGTCCTGGAGTCTGAACCCCACATCAGGTTCCACTCGGTGGGGAGTCTCCGTCCCTCCTCCTGCTTGTGCTCTCTCTCACTTTCCCTCTCTCTCTCTTGCTTAAATTTTAATATTATAAATAAAATCTTCAAAAAAGAGGAAAAAAACTAAAGATAGAGCCTAAATTGCTTGATCCTAAACTAATCACCCTCCCCATCATTGAGTACTTGCCCACTTACTTGATTGTTATAAAGAGCCAGTCACATTTTTGGTGTCTGTGATAAAAAGATGTTCTTTTGGATTCCCAAACCTAGGCCATCCCCCAGGGGAACTCAAGATTAGGATGGGGAAGAGGCTTACAGGGGCTTAAAATTCCCAAAATGTGTTGGTCTGTGGGAAGAGATTTTATCTACTAATAGGAAACAGAGAAGGTTTGGAATGTGTTTGAACAGAGTCAATTTTTTTTGGAAAAATACAAAGAAGAGGCCACAATCTCAACGAAATTGTGAAATCAAAGGGTCAGAAAAAGTAATGGGGAAGAGAGCAGAAGGACTTTTTGCAACACAGTCCCAGGCGTCCAGTCAGAGGGTAATTTCTGTTTTAGTCCAGGGGTGAAAGGAGGCTCCACTGTATAGAGAACTAAACTGTAGCTCGAACTGAGCAGATCAGGTTCTGGATTTTTGGGCCTCGAGGTCTTCTGAACCTACTGCATATATAATTATCCCCTCAGTTTACCATGATATTTGACTTAAGTTTTTTTTGGTCTTTCACCTTCCCTCACAAGTTTGCCTTCAGCCCAGACACCAAGAGGCAAAGAATAAGTACTTTTGTGTCAGTGCCAACCTAGGTGAGCCCACAAAATTTTCATTAATAACTTCTCATGAGAACCCACTGAAGTAGGTATGTCTGTCCCATTTTCCAGATGAGAAACTAAGCTCATCTAGGTGAGTTTTCCCAGGGTCCCACAATGCATAAAAGGTAGAACTTTTTGAATATAGGTCTATTTGATACTAAAAAGCCAGCCATGAGAAGTACATGAGAACTCAGATTTTGTCACCAGAAAAACCTGTGTTCATATCCTGACTCTGTCATGTTGTACTAGCTGTATGTTCACAGACATATTATTTAAACTTTCAGTTTCACTGCCCCTGTAGCAAAATGACAATTATACACTTAACCATTGAACAACATAGGTTTGAGCTGTGCAAATCCACTTACACAAAGATTTTGTTTTTTTTCCCAGTAAATACAGCACAGTGCTAGAAATGTATTTTCTTTTCCTTACTATTTTTTCTTGTAAAAGATTTTTTTTTTTTAATCTCAGGGAAAGAGAGTGTGTGTGCATGCGCTGTTGGGGGGGGGCATGGGAGGGACAGAGAGAGAGGGAGAATCCTGAGTAAACTCCCAGCTGAGCAGGAAGCTGCACTGGGGCTCAATCTCAGGACCCTGAGATCATCACCTGAACTGAAGCCAAGAGTCAGGTGCTTAACCCACTGAGCTACCCCTTAACCCCTCCTCTTCTACATGATTTTCTTAATAACATTTTCTCTAGCTTACTTTTTTGTAAGAATACAGCAATTAATACATGTAACATACAAAATATGTGTTAATTGATTATTAAGATATTGGTAATTCTTCAGGACAACAATAAACTATTAGTAGTTAAGTTGTTGGGGGGAGGTGGTAAAATGTTGTATGAGGATTTTCAACCATGTGGGGGTCAGCACAATTAGGCCCTATGTTGTTCAAAGGTCAACTGAACTAAGATCTGTATTCGGGTAATTATGAGAATTGGATGGGGAAAATTTTGTGAGGCTTTTACCATAATACCTGAAGCAAAGTAATGGAAAATAAGTAATACCTATTATTACTAAGAATTATAGTTATAAAATACACTGCCTTAAAGCTAAGTCCGATGTTTGGCTTTGGTGGGATTTTTAAAGATGATTTTATTATTGTTCCACAGAGATAGACACAGAATCATGAAGACCATGAGTAGGGCACCTGGGCGGCTCAGTGGGTTAAAGCCTCTGCCTTCAGCTCAGGTCATGATCTCAGGGTCCTGGGATCGAGGCCCGTGTCGGGCTCTCCGCTCAGCAGGAAGCCTGTTTTCTCTTCTCTCTCTGCCTGCCTCTCTGCCTATTTGTGATCTCTCTCTCTCTCTGTCAAATAAATAAATAAAATCTTAAAAAAAAATAAAAATAAAGACCATGAGTACTCGGTACAGCATAAAACAAAAGGTTGAGCTACTCCTAGGATTTCAAAGAAACCTCGAGTGGCAAAATGACATTGCCTTTAGCAAACTTAAAAAGTCACTGAAATCACATCTGCTTAGACTTAGCTTTGAGGCAGGCTATTTTATAACTAATTATTAGTAAAATTTCCTAAAAGGCAGCATTTCGTATATTACCATATGTTGAGTTTTTCAAGTCTCAGACCAGTACACCTTCTTTTAAAATGTATGATCAATCAAATGTACTCTTAAGACAACCTATACTCTAGGGGCACCTGGGTGGCTCAGTCAGTTAAGCGGCTGCCTTCCGCTCAGGTTATGCTGCCAGAATCCTGGGATCGAGCTCCACATCTGGCTCCCTGCTTGGTGGAGAGCCTGCTTCTCCCTCTCCCTCTGCCTGCTGCTCTGCCTATTTGTGCTCTCTGTCTCTCTATCAAATAAATAAATAAAGTCTTAAAAATAAACAACCTGTACTCTGGATTCAATTAATTCTCCAGCTTTTCTACCATCTTTGCTTCTGATAGCTTTTCTTTTGCAGTTCTGTTTTCCCATCTCAAAGCTTACAATTACCAGTGTCTTCTAAATGGTATTCCTCACATGCCACAAATCTTGAAGTTCTGTCTTTTTTCCCAACTAGTTCCATTGCTCTGAGACAGAACATCCCTGAACTGCTCCCACATAATCACATAGGAGTATTAAATTTCTCCAATGATGGACTCACATTATAACTGGATACACGCTAATTTCCCAAAATGAACTATAACCTACTTGAGGTAGAGAAAATGTTTTCTTCATCTTCACATCCCCTAACAGAGCTTGGAAAATTCTTGAACTGCTGAATTGGGAAAGCAGTATAGTTTTATGTAAATTAAAAGTGAGCATTTTTACTAAGACTCTCTCTTTTTTTGGTTTGGTTTCCTGTGGCGTTTACTTATTTACTTAAGGGGAAGCATATCATTTGGTGATTCTTCAGGGCTGTGCATGTAGACTCTCCCCCAAAGGAACACCTTCCTTCTCTGTGTCACTAGGAAATGGAGTGGCCCTGCTCCCCTAGGCTTTCTCAAAGCAGAAACACATCGACTGAGAATGGGGCTTACAGCATTGCAGGACTGAAGAATGACCAACTTCTGTTTCCAAATGACTGATTTTTTTTTTTTTAAGATTTTATTTATTTGACAGAGAGAAACACAGCCAGAGAGGGAACACAAGCAGGGGGAGTGAGAGAGGGAGAAGCAGACTTCTGGCTGAGCAGGGAGCCCGATGTGGGACTTGATCCCGGGTCTCGGGGATTATGACCTGAGCCGAAGGCAGTCGCTCAACCAACTGAGCCACCCAGGTGCCCCCCGAATGACTGATTTTAGAACAGACATGGATGTCAGTGTGTGACACCCACATGTTGCTTCAGGTAGCATACTTTCACTTGGGGAACCTGCCTGGACTTCAAATTTTATTGCTCTTATTTTCCTGTACTTAATTGTTTCTATCCTGTCTCCATCTTTCTCCCTTGATCTCTGTATCTCTCTCTGGTGGGGTCTGAATGTTTACGTCCTCCTGAAACTCCTATGTTGAAACCTAGTCCCCAAGGTGATGGTATCAGGAGGTGGGCATTTGGGAGGTGATCAAGTCAAGAAGTCAGAGTCCTCATGTATGAGATTAGTGACTTATATCAATGACCCTAGGAAGCTCCCTAGCCCCTTTCACCATGTGAGGTTATAGCAAAGCAGGATTCTCACCAGACGCCAAATCCACCAGAGCCATGATCTCAGCCTCACAGCCTCTAGAACTGGGAGAGGGAAATGTTTGCTATTTATAATAGCACCAGCTTGTGGTGTTCTGCTATAGCTTCCCAAACAGACTGAAGCACCTGCCTCTCTCTTTGGCCCCATCTCTATGTCATTTCTTCTTTCCTCTGACACTCTCTTATTTATAGTTTCCACTTTTCAGACCTCTGTTTAGGGTTTGAGTCAGGCTGTTTTCTAAGATTACATGTGACACAGCTAACCCCAAGAAAACCAAGAGTTGCAGTGAATTATTTTTAAATGATTGAGTTTGGATATACTCCAAGTAGAAAGAGACCTAAGTTATTTATGGAGTCTGGAGATTTTAGTTAGAACTAAAAAAAATGTTAGTTTGTATTGCTAAAGCAACCTGTCCTATCACATTCAGAGAGAAGCCAGAGCCTCTTCTCTTTCATACAAGCTGAATTAGTGTACCCACAGGGGAGGACTAGCTATAGGATATAAGCCTGGGGACTTGCATCTTGGAGAAAGCAGTTCTATTTCCAATGAGTTTCCTCTCATAAAAGTGTCAAATTATAGCCTAACAGTTTTGTTTTCATAAATATCATGATTAGTGAACACATTGCTATCTAGCATATATTGTCAAAAACTTTATTTATACTTGTCTCATCTTAATGTCTTAAATATGGCTAAATACTTAAAACAGTGGCTCTCAGTGTGAAGTGATTTTGACCCCCCAAGAAACATTTTGCAATGTATGAAGATTTTTTTTTTTTTTGTCACAGCTGGGAGAGACATTGAATATATAGCTACTTCTCTCCAGTAGGCAAAGACCGGGGACACTGCTAACCACCTCAAAATGCACAGGACAGCCCATCACAGCAAAGAATTATTCATCCTAAAATATCAGTAAGCCGAGATTTGGAAACTCCAGCTGAAATGCCTATTGAAATCCTGAAGACTTCGCGGCATAAGTGAGTTTGTGGCAATGCTAGAGAAATAATGATTGACTATGAAGGTCTCTGTCCTGGTGCCATTTTTAAAAGCCACATACTAGAATCAGATGCTGATTGTTGGTCCTGAGTTCAATCTAAAAAAACAGTATTAAGAAATAGCTCTTGCTTCAAGTGGGGAAATAATTAGTATGGTCTTCTGGGTTAGTCTTTGATACTATAATTTGAGGTCATTCCTTGAAAAACAGCCAGATCTGGTTTTAAGGTAATTCACTGTCTGGAGTCCTAATTATGTGTTGATTTCTTCATGCAAGCCTATTGATCTTGGCAGAGTAAGAGCTAAAAATTTAGCATTCAATCAAGAAAAATATATCAAAGTCAGCTCACTTGATGTTTGTGTGATTGAAGGTTTGTTAAGAGTTTCTCTGTTTTGCTTTGGATTTATTGATCTCATTATATCTCTTGTTTTCTCCAGTCCCTTCCTGAATTCCAGTCTAATTACACTGCAATCCTCAGCAGTATCCCATTACTTGCACAAAACTGAATCCACGTTTTGCAGATAATAAATTCCAGTAGGATGATTCTGATATCTCCGAGCTCCTGGAAAATCTGACATCTTGGGTCTCTCCCAATCTCTCTTTCTCTCCCTCTCTCTCACTCTTGCTCTCTCTCTCCCTCTGGTTCTATTCCTTCATTTCCCTTCCAAAGAGTCTTTGCCTCATTCATTTTCATTAGGCTTATTGGGGAAGAACACTAACCTAGGTTCCTATTCCCAAGTTTTCCTCAGAAGTGGGCAGAATAATGGTTCAGGAAATAACATTGCATAAGGGAGCTTTTATTTTCTGGGTTTATTCCAATTAACAAATGATGTCTTTCACTTTAATTTGGCTGAGTTTGTGTTTTCAGTGTGAGTCTTACAAACAGTGGTCATCAGCAACGGTCACAGATGTGAGACTCAGTGTTCTCAGATTCTAATCCTAGCTCTTCCGTTAAATTGCTGGATAAATTTAGAAAACTTGATTCTCCCTCAGGCTCTATTTTCCCATCTGTAAAATGGGATGATTAGAACATTGATGTTCCATGAATGTGGCAATAAGCAGCTGCAGAAAGCAGCTTCCCAACATAAGCCCAAGTCATGCACAAGGCATACAGGGGAAACAAACATTAAAATAAAGTTCCACAGACATAAATGCCAATGTCTGTGTATCAAATTAAAGAAGAGGCTCTATGACCTTTAATTCATTAGAGCCAGAAACCTGATACTGCCTCTACCACTATTTGCTTTTCTCTCTCCTCTATCAACCCTCTAAACCCTCTCCTTTTCAAATGTGATTACGCTGTGTGGACCAATGACAGGACAAGGAATCAGGGAAGAAAGGCAGAAAGACAGAAATAAGTATAGAAAATAAAGTAAAGCAGAAAGGGGTGTGGCCAAGTGAAAAGAGCTTCTTCAGACAATAGTCTGTAACCCTCTTCAGTCCTGAAAACCAAAAATCATACACTCAGCACTAAAGCATACCAAATCATTTTTTAAAAAGATGTATTTGGGCCAATTGGCAAATGAGGGTTAGCTCTCATGGAAATTACATAGCTAGGAAGTCAGACGGCAGGAAAGGAGGGATGGATAAAAGACAGAAAAAGAATTATAGGAGAAAAGCTGAATGGAAAAGAAGACAGAGAAATTATTTTTCCTAATGAGAAATGCAAAAATTTCCACCAGACAAGTATGACTCTTGGCTGAGTGGCCTACATATCATGTGAACGAAATGCAGGGTGGACAAGTCTGTCCAGTGTCTGTTCTGAAGGCAGCAGGTCCACTGCAGGACTCGGCTTCACCACTGAGTCACCACATGGTCCCCTTCAGAAGGTAGCCAGGCCCACGGCATAGAGTCTGGAAAGAGTACTGGCCATGAATTAGAACACCTACCTTCTGTACTCATCTCCACCTACTGACCTTTCTTGATTTGCCATGGAAACTTTGAGACCACTGTCATCAGCTATTAAGTGACAGGGATAGACTTCATGATCTTTGAGAGTCTTTCAAGCTGTAGCATTGCATAGTTCCAAACAACAGTACTTGTCACCCATGCTATACCACATTTCTTGAGCAAAATATTTATCCTTCTCTCCCAGCTCTAAGATCTGTAAGGGATTCTAAGAAATCCAGTTAACTCATTGTTTGGCAATACAAAGGAACCACTATTACAGCAAATTTTCCTTTTAAGTGATCCCACCTGCCTTTCAGAACGTGTCAAGCTACCCCCATGAAGCAAGCTGACATTTCATTAAACATTCCCAAAAGAATTCCACACAGCTATCCCTTCGGAGTTTGTCAGGGGGCAAATGATTTTAGTGACAGAATGCACTGGATTCTCAGAGATGGGTTCTGGGAAGAGGGACAAGCAGTTTATTGCTTTCCTTTATTAAAACCTGTAAAGGAATCCCTGATTCACCAGACTAAGGAGAAAATGAGGAAGCAGTTGCTACTCTCATCAAATTGAATTTTAAAGCTTCTGTGGCACTATTTGTAATCTCAATGGATGACCAATAAAGAGCTGACTGGGCTTCCAAAGGGCCAGCCCCCTCCAGGAGGTGACTATGATTCTGATTCCTTGGCTCAGGACCTAAAAGCTGTGAGACAAACAATCTCCCATGTTTCTTCCCAAGAAACAGGACAGAAAGATGGTACTTGTGGATTTTGATGAGTCAAGCATAAAAAAAAAAGCTCAATTGTGAGACACCCACCCCCCAAAAAAAAGCCTCACCCCCAGAGGAAATAATCCGTAGGACAATTCTGATACAGCTACTTCAAGAAGATACAAAGTCAACTTCCTATTTGAAATAATTTGGGGCACAATGTACATTATCTACATATAGGTAAAAAAAGAGAGAGAGATTTGAAAATGGCTTACAAAAAAGATTTTTATTCTAAAACTAACAGTTGGGGGCACCTGGGTGGCTCAGTGGGTTAAGCCTCTGCTTTCGGCTCAGGTCATGACCCCAGGGTCCTGGGATCAAGGCCTGCATCAGGCTCTCTGCTGGGCAGGGAGCCTGCTTCCTCCTCTCTCTCTGCCTGCCTCTCTGCCTACCTGTGATCTATCTCTCTGTCAAATAAATAAATAAAAATCTTTAAAAAATAAAAAAATAAAAAATAAATAAAACTAACAGCTGAGACCTTGGGTTTCCATTTTGTGTTTGTTTTGTTAAAGCATTCACCAAGAGGGGCACCTGGGTGGCTTAGTCTTCGGCTCAGGTCAGGATCCCAGAGTCCTGGGATGGAGCCCTGCATCGGGCGTCCCTGCTCAGTGGGAAACCTGCTTCTCCCTCTCTCACTCATGCCCCTGCTTGTGTTCCTCTCTTGCTGTGTTTCTCTCTGTGTCAAATAAATAAATAAAATCTTTAAAAAAAAAAAAAAAAAGCATTCACCTAGAAAGGAAAAGAAGTAGATAAAGCAGATTAAAAGTGAGAAAGTTCCTTGAGTTTACTCTTCCTTTCTTTTCTAGAAACCACTAATAAAAGAGATTATAGTCAAGAAAAAGGGAGTTTAGGAAGAGGACTTCAGGAGGGAGACAGGATTGCCTAACTTAATTGCTATTTCCTTTCCTCCCCCCTTCTAATCCTGAGAAGAAAAACAAAGGTCAAATGGCCCAAAGCACCAACTCAGAAACAAAACAGGCAGGGGCAAGCTTGTTTTAAGTAAAAAAAATAAATAAGCCGCCACTAGTTTTTTGCTTGTTTTTTTTTTTGTTTTTTGTTTTTTTTTTATTGAATGGCTGGGAACAGTGGGAGAAAAACAGTCACTGTCAAACTATTACTGGTGATCAAGCACAAAGATAAGGGAAAAAAACCTATCTTTCTTAACATTTGTTCAAATTCAACAAATGTAGGTAAAGCAGGCAAAAAGTGTCAAGGGCTTTCTGAAGCACAGCTTTGAGTAATAATGAGAAAAGAAAGATGGAGGGAAAAGGAAGCGTTCTTCAACATTAGCCAGAGCTTACAAGTAGAAAAGAGTGAGAGGTCAAGGAATCTAGTCTTTCTGTAACTTTCTCCTGCATCTGAATATCCGGGACACCGAATAACTAGTGTGAGAACACCTCCTGCCACCACTCAGAGATCTTTCTCCACAATATCATACCTAAGAAACTAAGCTATTCACTCAACAAACATACACTAAGCTATTCACTCAACAAACACACACATATATACACATATATATCTATGTATATATCTATATCTATATATACTATATACATTATAGATATTTGGAGTGTAGATGCTGAGGACCAACTCAGACCTACGGTACCTAAATCTCTAATTTTAAATCATATTTTTCATGCCCAGATGATTAATAATAATCATTCATCTAATAATCATCCCGATCTGGAAACTCCCACTTTGGTAGATATAAAAGTGACTAAGATGGTTCTTCAATGTCAAGTAGTTCACAGAAGTGATAGGCAAATACATGAATTCTCAAAAAACAATAAAAATGAAACATATTATAAGAGGAAGAGATTCCTTGCTGTGGACCTTCAAAGGAGGTAGAAAGAATGTTCTCATGAGAGTTGCAGAGGGCATGATGGAGGGCCTCACAAAAACAGGTATATTTGTGTTAGGACACTTACCATTTGAACATGTACAGAAGGAGGAGGAAAAATCTACTATTATAACTAATAATAAAAAGAAACAGATCTCTATTGTTTTTGAGAAATAGACCCTGTCCTGAGCACCTTACATAAATCTTCTCTTAAATCTAACCCAAACCAATCAGGTAAATCTTATTATCTCCCCATGTTGCGCATGGAGAAAGCAAATCTCAGAATGTTTGTGTAATTTGTTCACAGTCACACAGCCAAAGACTGAAGAGGTAAATTTCAATTCTAGATCTATCCCAAGCCAGAGCCCACCTGCCTCCTAGAGAATAAACAAAGCCCAGGTATGCAAAAGTATCAGATACAGGAGAGCAAGCAGAAATTGTTCCCTCTGGCAGGAGGAGGGCAGGTGGGGGAGATAGCCCCAGGAAATGTAAAGGGGAGCCAGTTTGTGGATGCTGCATTGAGCTATGTGGGTTCCATAAGGTTGCAAGGAGAAACCACTGAAGGCTGCTGAGCAGAGCTTACTATGATGAAAATTCTATCTTAGGCTTTGGGAGATGAATCATGAGTTATATCTTACAATCTGAAAGGATAAAAATCAAGGTTTGAAGAATCTCATCCTGCGTTTAAACAGAAAGGTGTGGCTAGAAACCCAGTGGAACTGCTGCTTCATCACTGTCCAGACAAATTCCCAACATGTTCTCAAGTAATATTCTACAGAGCAGAGCTTAAGATAAATGCAATGAGTCTCTGTTCCGCCACAGGACAGGGACCTACTCATCCCTGGAGCTGTCCAAATCTGGAAGAAGGATAGCCCTGGGGATTGCAGCATTCCCTGGGACCTGAGGTAACCCTTTGGAGGCACGGGGAACAGCACAGGCATGGGCATCAACTACTGGCAAAGGCCAGACTCCTGACTATCAGTCCTGGGGTCCTTTCATCAAATCATACTGGCTCTGTTATTAAATACATAACACTGAATGAGCCCCCTTCCCTCTCTGGCCCTCCCTTTCCTCACCAGTGAAATGAGAAATTGAACTTGTTGGGTCTCAGATTTCATCATTCTCAATATGCCGCCTTCTTCAACACACCAGTAGAAAGGATCTGCTCCCATCAGTGGCTCTCTAACTGGGGACTGGTGGAGGAGCAGCAGCCCCTGAGAGAGTCTACAGTTGGGAGATCCTAACATGAGATTAACTGTGCCTCCTTATCTCTAGGAAGCCCACTAGTTCTGACCATATCATAGGATTCATGGCTCTCGGAATCTGGCTGCAAACTCATTGAATTCAAAGTGGCCCAGGATTACCTTTTCAAGTGCAAACTGGATCACTGAGGTCCAAGGTCATTCAACAACATGAGGAACCATGCTCATATCCGAGCACATCCAGGGAACGCCACAGTCTACCACCAGGGAGTTAGTACTTCTGGATCCAGACTTGTCAGAGCCTGACAGCACTTTGTTTTACTCTCAAAGGATGGTGTCTGTGTGCATCAGTGCATGCATGCATACATGTGTTTATGATTAAAATTCCCAGGAAGCCAAGCAGAGACTGGAATTGTGGAGCTCTTGGGAGAGAGGAGGGAGGAACCATGGTACACCTTATTACACACTTACAGAGACACTCCTACAAACTCAACCATCAAAAGTGAATTTCCAAAGAAATACAAGTATCTCCTCCTTAAGAGAGTATCAATTACATAGATAATAAATAGATACATAGATAATACATAGATAATCAATTACAAAGAAGCTTTACTTAATAGAAGATACTTGCTCTGTTCTCAGAAACACTGCTGGTCAAACAGAAATTAACATATGGGTTCACATGTTTTGGGGAGAACTTCTTGAAACTACGTTGGTTCATCAGATCACACCCAATAGTCATTCAAAAAGGTATCCATGAGTAACTAATGCCTATAACCAATGCAGTGCAAAAATCTGAGGCATCTCAAACCTACAGCTTCACCTTCTTTGACTTCAGACTCCGGGATTGAACCAGAATGACAAATCAATGTAACATTAACAGTGACGTAAGCTTAATTATGGAACTAAAGAAACCCACATTTTAAGAGTTACCTCATGGTTGTTTTTATAGGACTGGAAAAGAATATGCATTCCTTCTCCAGACATGAGAAAGGAAAAATCTCCCCAAAGCGTGTGACAGAGCTATCAGCAGGAAAGTCAACCTCATATCTGAGACTCCTAGGAAGACTGCTATCAGAACCAAACTCGACCACCCACGTTCTATCCTGGGAACTGCCTCAGGATGTCTTCCACTGTCAGGTACTTAAGGTCTTCTCTCTCTCTGCTATTGATGGATTCCTTTAAGACCTCCAAAAAATTAGGCCATTCATCCAAAAAAGATTAGATTTATACTTAATGCATGGCTTAGCAAATTCATCAAGAGACAAAAACAAGCAGAAGAAAAATCTTTTAAAGGATTCAAGCTTGATCGTTATTTCTTACCCAAAATACTAGTCTAGTGAACCCCAGCCCCTCAGCCCTAGCACTGGAACTTAAGAATTCATCTCAGTTGTGATTTCCTGAACCCCACAAACAACTGGACATGTCCAGGGTGTCCTTCCCACAGGAGCACAGACCTCGTGGGATGGTGTGCTCTGAGGATCTGTACATAGTGTGTATTTCTGCCACCCCAGAAATGCAGCCTGGTCTATTGGTTAACGCTAGAGGAGGCCAACCCACAAAGCTGCCACTTTAGCAGGTGTAGAGGAGACAGTGATGCATTGACATAAAAACCCAGAAGGTGGGGGGAATGGGAGAGAAAGTATTAGTTCAGAGCCACATGGATTGGGAGAGGGGAGTTTCCAGAAACACAGAGTAAATTCTCTCTGCTGAAGCATCCAACTAGATCTTCAAAATTGCAAATGTGGATAAAATGCCAATATACACAGTATACCTCCTGACACTAACTTCAGGTGGGTTGAATAGACATACATACACACACACACACACACACACACACCCAAAGGAGCGTACTAGGCATCTGATTTCAAATAACTCACTCCAATGCTTACCTGGAGAAATTGGAAGCCCCCTACTAAAGGAGACACAGTGAGCACTTTGGGTAGATTAATTTAGTGAGATTGCCTCACATAGATCCACCTCTGCCACCACACTCTTTAACTTTTGATCTCACTGTTTTGTAAGCTCAGGGCAAAGCAGAAGGTAACAAATTTGTTCCAGAGCAAATCAACTTTTAATTCTGCTTTATGAGGATGTTTTCTTGTAAACTTCAGAGAAAAGGTGCAGACTAGGGTATAGGAGGGATGAGGGAGTGAAGAAAGAAGAGAAACAGAGATGAGGTTAGACGAAGAAATGAAAGGAGAGATAGAGATCTTATACTAGACCCAGCTCTGCCAATGCCCCAGAAATTAGTGCTGAATGAGTACTTTAAGCATCATCTTATCAATGCAGTCCCTTTTTCAAGAGACAAGTTGATGCCCAACTAACTAATGGCTTGTGCAGGTTCCTGGGCCACCAGATACCTAGTCGCACAAACAGGGGACAGGCTGGTTCAAGGAGACCCACCCGGAAAGGTTAATGAGCAGAGCGCCGGCTCAGGGACTGGAGCGGTGGGGAGGGCTCCAGAGAGTGTCCCGGGGTCGCAAGGGGCCTTAGCGGTGCGCTCTGCGTACCTTGATGTAGGCCCGCTGCAGGTAATTGTAGGGCACTCTGCGCTGGAAGTCGCTGCGCACATCCTCGCTGGCGCGGTGGCGGGACGCGGGGCCCCCGAGGCGCTGGGTCTGGCAGCTGCCGTAGCAGCGCGCCCGCTCCAGCAGCGCGCGGAAGAACGGCAGCTCGGCCGCGGGGCCGGCGCCGGGGGGCGCGAGCGGGCGGCGCGCGGCGCAGTGGCGGGCGCAGCGCGCTCGGATCTCCCGCAGGCGCCGGTGGCTGCGCAGCGCCGCTTCCAAGTCGCGCACCGCTAGCTCGTAGTCCTCGTTATAGTAGGCGGCCACGCCGCTGGCGTAGAGCAGGTCGAAGGGCTGCAGAGGCCCAGGCTCGTGCTGCTGCCTGTCGCGCGGGCTGTCCGGGGGGCCGCCCCACAGCGGCGGCGGGAGCAGGAGCAGCAGCAGCGGTGGCAGCAGCGGCGCCCAGATGCGCTCCCGCATCCTCCGGCGCAGAGAGGCGCGGGGCGACCACGCTCCCAGAGGGCTCCCGGCACCTGGCGTCAGGGTCCCGTCTCCCACCTCCGCGGTGAGAGCGCCCGCCCCGCCGCGATCCGGCTGCCCCGCGAGCCCCAGGTGACCGGAGGCGCTGAGCCGACTGAGGGGCGGAGGCCGGGTCGGCCGGCCGCTCTTAAAGGGACGCCCACAGCTCGCACGCTCCTCCTGCTGCCCGAGCCTCCGCGAGCTGCTCGCCGGCATTCAGCGCGCGCCCTGCAACCGCGCCGCCCGCACGCCAGGCGCCGCACCGCCCAGCGCCAGCCCAGGGTGAGAGCTTTCCACGTGGGCTCCCTTGCGCGTGGCAGAATGGATGGGGATACTCCCTTTATAAAACCTGGCTTAGTGAGTTTAGGACTCTAATCTTTTCTTGGAATCGGTGAGTGACCTCGCACTTTACAGAGCCCTTCACCTTCAGACGAAGCACTGAAGCTCCTTTTCAGGCTGGGAGGAAAGCACTAGCGGACCAATGGGCCCGGGTGCGGAGGCTTGAGGAGAAAGGCGGGCCATGAGTTCGAGTGTATACTGTGGAAAGGCAAAAGGAACTACTCAATCCTGGACCTATGGAATAAAAATCTCGCTGCTCCTTCTTTTAGCAAGGGCCCCTCTCTTGCCTTCGCACCCCAGTTTGCAGGGGTGTGTGTCTGCATTGGAGCAGGGGTAGGGGCAAGAGAGAAGCAAAATAACCGATCTTTGGGTGCACAGGCCATTTCACAGAACCTGGAGGATCTTCAGAAGGTGAGACTGTCCTTAACAGTCTGCCTGTTAGTGTAGTGACCTTGTGCAGCTGGCTGAGCCTCTGTTTGTTCATCCCCTACAACAGACAAATGTCCCAATACATCAAATGGTTTTCCCATATAAATTCTTATACTATACTAAGAATTAAAGAGGTAATTTAAAATCCCTGTACCCCTGGACTTAGGCAATGAACATCAATCTAGGGATGAGAGTGCTGAAAGAAACGGCTGCTAGACTCCAACACGACTTTCAGTGGAGGTTTCCCTGTTCCTCTGCTTCTCCTCTTCCATAAATACCTTCTGAGCTGCGGTGTTCCCCTCTTTCCTGTTCCCTGGCGCCAAACTCTCACAGAGGTTCTGAAGAGCTTACTCACTGGACCCTTGACTCCAACCTGCCTCCTGAAGGCATTCCTGTGTTCTAGTGCCTGTGGCAGCTTCCCCAGAGTCTCCTTGGCCACAAGAGGGAAGGGGGATGAAAAAGAGCCACACATATCATGTAGTTGATGTGAATATTCAAAAAAGTCTTTCCTGTGGGATCTCCACTATGATGAGGAGGTTGCCTGAGTTGTATGCTTATGCCTTCATTCATTTTGTTGGGTTTGACCACTTTGACCATGAACATCTTTTGCTTTGTAATTCCAAGGGACACCAAAGAATCATGCTGTTATTATTTTTCTCCACCAAACCTCATTCATACTGGCTCATCTCACTGATGGAAAAGCTCCAGTTTGGAGCTAAGAGTGTACTGGGTGCTTTGAATGTTCAGTATGCCAGAATTTGCAGTTGGGTCAGCCACCCAGACTTTTTCTCTAGGGATTGTCTCTCTCTTCAGATAAGACTCAGAGTCCAGAGTTATCCGTACACTTGTGGAAGGTTCTGAAGCACACTAGGCTAGGAAGTCCTCCTGTGTGACTGGGGATTAAATGCCAGCAGGCTTTGCTGTAGATTATCCCTCCATTCCATGCCATTTCCACATCATTTTATAAATGTCAATTAAATTCCTATCTTTGGATCCCTAGTTTCAACTAGGTATTCTAGGAGAAGGAGGAGATGAATAAGCCAGGGCTCTTATCCCTGGGAGCTCACAGTGTTGTATAGGAGACAATCTGCATATGCGGGACTATAATACAAGGCAGTGAGTAAGAGACAGGCAAGGCTAGTTAAGGAGAGACTACATGACTGGGGGGGGCGGGTAGGTAGGGAGCTATATGACTTGTTTCCTGTAGGGAACTACTTAAGGAGGCTCACAGAAATCCCAGATGTGAAGAAATGTTATACCAAGATATTAACCAGAGAGAAGGGAACACCTTATTTGTTCTCATGACAGTTATAAGTTCACATGTTGGTTCTAAATATAGATAAGATTCTCTTATGATATTCACAAACTTACCATGATATTTGCAAGAAATTTGCCAAGTTCCTTGGTCAGTTTCCTATAAAAGACCAACCATAAAAGCCCTCCCTGGCTACCCTTTCAGGAGCATCTCACTCAAGAGCTTTTTGTTTTCTTTCCTTTCTGTTCTCAGCTTCAATTAATAAGCTTTCACTTTAGTTTACTCTTTTGAGAGACTCATTCTTCAAATCTGTGAGACAAGAACACTGTGGCCCTGCAACAGTAGAATGTGGTACATAGTAGATTAGATTCAAAATACTATAGAAATGCAGAACCTACAAACATAGCTTCTAGTGGAAGGATCCAAGAAATCTTAGGGGAAGCAACTATTAGCACAGAAGCAAAAGCTTAGAGACTGTAGCCATACCAAACATCCTGCTGATCCCCAAAGCTGGCCATTTTCAAATGTTTTGCATATCTTTCTTCCTTATTTCCCTCTATACAAATGCTTCATAACTTTATAGGAAGCATTTCATTAACATCTCAAAACTGCTTGAACATCGGAATCACCTACAAAGGGCAAAAATACTACTACCTGGCTCTCTGAGAGATTCTGACTTAATTGGTCTGGGGTATGGTCTCAGCATTAAGTTTTGGGCTTTTTTGCTTATTTGTTTTAGATTCCCTAAGTGATTCTAAGATGAGACCAAGATTGAAAACCACTAGTCTAGCGTAAATACCATAGCCCAAAGAGAAAGTCTATGGGTCAGGACCCCAGGTGCCATGAAGAATTGACGAATCTGAGATATGCCATCCCTCAACTATCTACTCCCCAAGGAGGACAATCTGACCTGCCTTGTAAGGCTGGATCAGAACATGTTCATGACCATAAGACAATAAGAGCCAGGCAGGATGGAGAAGTTGATTCCAGACAATTGTCTGCCCAGTAGCATCAACGTGTGTTGAGAAAGGCAGTCCTCTCTGGGTCTCTCATACTTCTGTGCATCTGTACACTTTGTTGGATGTACCACGAATGTAGTTTCTCTTTATCTGGTCTAACAGAGTTACATCTCAGCATTTCTGACTCATTAAGTCTAGGATGGAGCCTAAATGTATTCATTTCTAACAAATTCCTTCATAATTGGTTCTTTTCTTCCTTCCTTGGACTCTAACAAAAGTTCCTGAGGTTCTTTGTGCAAAATCATAGTTTGAGAGTCCTTCGTCAATATGATTCCTCATGAACAGTGGTTCTCAAATTTTGTTGTGTATCCAAATACTAGTAAAAGGCACAGAGGCCCTGACTTCTTGAAGTAGAATCATGTATGGGCCTTCATGTCTCCACCACATTCCCCAGGGATCCTATATTCACCAGAGTTTGAGAACGACTGCTTTAGTTAGTGATATCCCCCTCCACCCTCCAGGGGACCTTACTGGTGGCCACAACTAAAGAAGAGAACTACAGTTATACTAATGGCAACTAATGGATAGAGGACGGGCATGTTGTTAATGAACATGAGAGTCTCCTGCAACAGTTATCCAGCCTGAAATATCAACAGTGCTCAAGTTGAGAAATCCTGTGATAGAACATAGCTTAGGTACTACAAATCGTATTCAATTTCCTTATATTAGAATGAGGAAGCTTAGACCCATGGGTCACACAAATAGGCAGTGGCAGGAAATGATTCATTTTATACACTGAAATGTCAAACATGCATGCTTCGGGGCACCTGGGTGGCTCAGAGGGTTAAGCCTCTGCCTTCAGCTCAGGTCATGATCTCAGGGTCCTGGGATCGAGTCCAAGTCCCACATCGGGCTCTCTGCTCAGGCTGGCTCTCCACTCAGCGGGGAGCCTGCTTCCCCCTCTTTCTTTGCCTGCCTCTCTGCCTACTTGTGATCTCTGTCAAGTAAGTAAATGAAAAAAATCTTTAAAAAAGAGAAAGAAAGAAAAATGCAGGAAAATAAGAAAAAAGATGATATGGAAAAGTGAGCCATTGGAAATAGATGTTGGAGTGTCTGCTAAGATTGGTATGAACTGGGAGAGTGCAATTTCGCTTTTGTTCCCCATTCCTTACAAAGTCAGAGAACGGCCAAGCACAAGAGAATCCATCCAAAAGCTTTAAAAGGGATTCAATCACTTCCTTTTTTTTTTATTATTTTTTTTTAATTTGGAATGAATCTTGACAGAAGCTGGAATTTCCTTTTGACTTCTGTTTGCAAGTCGACATCATCATCTTACCCACTTGCTTTAGGGAACCTCCAGCAGGAAGGAATTCAGAAAAGAGGAGATCCTCAGGAGTTTCTTATTTTCTCCAAATCAGTGTAGTTTTCAAAGCTGACTTCTCTCTTCAAAATCTTTGTGAAACAATAAAAGTGTCCCCAGACTTCAGCAGTAGACTTAATCAATACTTTTGCTTATTTTGATCATGTAACCAGGGCTCTTGCTTGTCGCAAATATTTTTGATTCCTTTAAAATGAAAGGAATAATTCTCACTATGCAACAACCCAACCCTGTTAGCTGCTGTTGATGCTGGCGACAAGGGAGCTGTTTGGAAGACTTTTTTCTTACGCAAATAGGATCATCTGAAGACTTTTTCCCCCTCCAAATAAGTTAGTGTGAGAGGCAAGCCACCAACAATCTATGGCTTAAGAAAAAAAGGGAGAGGGTGTTCGTGGGTTTTTTTTTTAGAAAAATTAATATTTAACTTACATTTAAAACCAAACAGGACTTGCCACATTCCAGGACTGTCTGTTCCCTTCCAATTTCCTTAATAGCTCTGTCCCTGTGCTTACCTTAATTCTTAATCGAGTTCTACAATTCCAAATCAAACAAAACACAGCAAACACTCAGTCCCCATACTCCTGTCATGGAGGCTTTCTAAATTCATTCCTCGGGAGACTTGCATTTTAGTTGAACAAGAAAAAGCGAAATAAGACTGCTAATTATTCCCAAAATAATTTAAGGTAAAAACACAATTCAGACTGAAATCAAGAGAATTGGGTATATCCTATATGCTGGGTGTAACGCCAGTTCTTTTCACAAACATTTAGACTTGTCACTTTCAAGGCTCTTTTTGAATAAGACATTAGTGTTATAATTTTACCAATGAGAAAAATGAGACTTATAAAAGAAAAATGGTTTGCCAACAGGGCTAGGACTGAAACCTATTTACTGTCTCTCCTGCTGTATTGTGTTGCCTCTCTCTACTCCTCAAAAATCTTCAGAGCTCCTGTCAAAATTCTGCTTTGGTTGAACTTGTACAAAGCACATTTTTTCTTTAGTCACCAACTTTGTTGTATGTTCCTCATTCAACTAGAGTCACAGACTCATGCAATTTTTTTTTTTTTTTTGCGAAATAAATATGGACGTGTGTGTGTGTATATATGTGTGTGTAAAACCTAATGTATTAGACAAAGGCTGAGTATGACCCTGAACTCAACTTAACAGGTGACACAATTCATCTAGCAATAGTAATGACGGTGAGAGTAAATAGGTCTTAATTTGAATGGTTGCCAGATCACTTGCAGGAACCCAAAGAAAAACTTACTCATGAGAAATTCTGAGAGAGATTACTCTGTATGTATGGGTTAGCCATTATTCTGAAATTATCCTCATGTCCTGCTTATCTTTGAGACCATCTTCCTATCTCCTTCTCTGAGTTTTCTGTAGAAGGGGCTCCCTGAGCCCACATTTCAGGCTCAGCCCTGCTGTAAGCTCTTGAGACTAAGTCTGGACCCAGTCATGAGTTAATCCAGGGTAGGTTTTCTCCCATGAAAAAGTCAGCCCCTCTTTCTCCTACTGGCCTGCTACTGATCATCTTCTGCTGGGATCACAGGGTAATAAAAAGAGCTAAATATTAGGGCAATAAAGCATGAGCTAATTAAAGCCCTTAATTCTAAAGCTAGGTGCCTGCCTCATTATTCTAGCCTGTTTTGTCCACACCAACATTTCCTTCTTTTATGACATTTCTACCCTTAAAATCTAGTTTAGAAACTGAACCTATGTCTTCTGCTGTTGGGATATTAAGGTTGATGATTAATCAATTCTCCAACTTCAATTTTAGAATCACTTGAGTGGATGTAGAAAAGGAAGCAATAAATACCGAAATATTACTTTATCACTGAAAAGTAGGTTTGGAGACTATGCGTTTTAATATGCAACAAATGGTCTATCTATTACTTTTGCCACCACACCCTCAAATCTAACCTACCTGCCTACTCTCAGTTAGGGAACTTCTCAAGCACAACTCTAGAAGTGTCTACACCAAGACAGGTGAGAAGAATAGGGGCTCACCTCCAATATTCTACTTATCTAAATAGAACAATGATCAGCCAACTTCTCCAACCTTCTGGTAGCCTCTGGATCATCTTCTGCTGGGATCACAGGGTAATAAAAAGAGCTAAATATTAGGGCAATAAAGCATGAGCTAATTAGAGCCCTTAATTCTAAAGCTAGGTGCCTGCCTCATTATTCTAGCCTGTTTTGTCCACACCAAACATTTCCTTCTTTTATGACATTTCTAACTGGTCTAACCATCATGACTGGTCAGACCTGGGGTACCCTGCATGCTAACATCCCCATTTCTCTGGACAGCAACTAGATGTGCCTCCACCAGGACTGCTGAGCCTTTTCTGTTCTGTCCTCTAATATCTGGTAGGTACAAGCAGCTCATCCAACCTGCTATAGGATAAGGCCTCTCCAAGTCTCAAGAAGACATATAGTCCTTCCCGAACTTAGCCCCAGAAATCTCAGCATCTCATTAACAGACTTGCCTTGGCACATCTAAGGTAAATTATTTGTGAGATAATAAAAGGATATCATATATACTTTTTTTAGTTTAAATATACATATAAATCAGTGCCTTATCTTTTACCAAAGTCTCTTCTGTAGACACAGAGATTAATAACCCATCTGCTTTACTATCAATTATAGAATAAAAGGAAATTAGATAGAGAGAAAACTGCACATATATATGTATATGTGTATATATATGCATATGTGTATATTTTCTCATATATATATGAGAAAAAGATTGGAAAGAAAGAAAAATAGTTTTATTTTACTTAATTAATTTATTTTATTTTTGTTTTATTTTTGGATAAAGAAATTGTTCACAGGGGCACCTGGGTGACTCAGAGGGTTAAGCCTCTGCCTTCAGCTCAGGGTCCTGGGACTGGGCCCCACATCGGGCTCTCTGCTCAGTGGGGAGCCTGCTTCCCCTTCTTTCTCTGCCCACCTCTCTGCCTATTTGTGATCTCTCTCTGTCATATAAATAAATAAAATATTTTTTAAAAAAAAGAAAATGTTCATAGAAACTTTCAAATTGGTCAAAAAAACTTGGTAATGAAAATAAAATTATCAAAACTAAAATGCCAAAAGTATATCTTAAAATTAATTTTTTTAAAGATTTTTTTATTTATTTGACAGAGAGAAACATCCAGAGAGGGAACACAAGCAGAGGGAGTGAGAGAGGGAAAAGCAGGCTTCTCGCCCAGCAGGGACCCCGATGTGGGACTCGATCCCCTGTCTCCAGGATCATGACCTGAGCTGAAGGCAGATGCCTAACCAACTGAGCCACCCAGGCGCCCCTTAAAATTTATTTTTTTGCTTATCATCACGATTACAAGGGATTCCTTCAAAAACATTGGCAGGACCCTTATAAAATTAAGAATGTGCCTCTGTTGGAGACCTTGTCACTCATCATGCCTGAGTACTTTACATTCTGACTTCACTACTCTGAAAATAGATTCCACCTTCCTGATTACCTGACCACATGTTCTTCCTCACCAGCCTGGCTGGGTTCCTGCCTGTGGTTTCTTTAACCATGCTGTCCTATCTCCAGCCTCCTCCTGCTATGTTCACTTCCAAATTACCTTTCATTTGTAGTAGCTGACCATGTTCAGATTGTCCAAATGGAAACATACTCAAAGAGCTATCTCACGATCATCATCCTCCTAGTCTTCTGGGAGCAAAGAGATTTACTAGATCTCAACACCAAGTCTGTGTTTTGGAAAATGCTCTTTGGATGAGTGAACAAAATGAATGAATTTGTATTTTAAAAGAGACATGCACATAAAGTATCCCAGCACAGGAAATCAGAATATGTCCCCCATCTCTTTACAGCTCTGCCATGAACTAATTGTGATATTGTGGGCCTCTTTTACCCCCATCAGTGAAGGAAGGTATAGAAAGAGACCTCTGACATCCCTTTCAGCTCTGAGTATGCTCTGCTTCTTTCATTGTAAAAATACAATGTCATCACATTTCTCATAGTCCCTCAAAGCATCACTTCCCCTCTCCTCACATCTACTTCTGGGAGAAAGTTAAACCTTGGTTCCCAAGCAAATTTCCAAGCTCTCGGGGATCATTAAAAGTCTCAGCTTACTGAAAGCTTGTTGATTTTGCCTAGAAATATCAGCCAGCCTCAGCCAGAAGAGCAGGAGACTGGCGTTATTGTTTTGAGACAACCCGTAGCATAGTAATGATTCCAGGCACTGCAGAGTTGATCCATATACCCCCGGCTCCCTGGGGAACCTCCCTCTCAGTCTGGCCAGCACGTGTATTCTCCTTCTGCCCTCTCCCTTTACCCATAGGAAGGAATCATGAAGAAAATCCAGGATTGAGGGAAAATAAGGAGTCGAGGGAGAGCTACCCCACTTTCCCACTCCACTTGATAAATGGAGAAGGTAAAACACATATGCAGTGATGAAGCAGCTCAAATGAAAAAAAGAAAAACTTAATAAATAATTAGTCAAACTGATATCTTAAATCCTCTTTTGCACTGAATCTGACTGTTTTACGACCAGATAGAATTCAGAATGTAAGTAGTAAATTGACCTGGATTTACAATTCATTTTCATCTGTATTTTAAAATTAACATTATCTTCAAACCACTTTCAAATTTTTAATAATTACTTTTAATGTACAATAAAAATATACACATATATGCTTAAAATTTTTTTAGAAGACTCCTTCCTCTTACTTGGTGGTGCAAGTTGTCTAAATAAAATCTCCATTTTTTTCCCCAGTTCAATCTTAATATATCCACAAGAAAACCGGGACCACTAACTCGCACTTGGCATCTGAAAGACTGCCAGACCTCGGGCTCTGGGGCTCTAACCACACAAACTGTAATACTAGGTTGATTTGTTAAAATAAACATAAAAGAAATTGTATAGTCAACTTCCTTCAAAGCAGGCACCCTAAGATGCCACATGCTGATCCCATTTTGACACCAGCGCTTTGGGAAGGACTTGCAGAGATATGTTGCAAATTATTTTATAATCAAAACTGAATTTTTACCAAAAAAGAACCTTCCTTAACTTATTTCCTGGAATCAGCTTCAGGTGGCATAGATGTTTCATGAAGTCAAGTATACTCTCAGAAGGTAAAGAATCGCCCCCCTCCTTAAAAATATTGCAGTTACTGAAGCCACTCCTCTAAGGAGTCAGGGTGTTACTTTAGATTCAAGAGTGGTCATTTCAGGGCTTCCTGGGTGACTCAGTGGGTTAAATGTCTGCTCAGGTCATGATCTCAAGGTCCTGGGATGAGTCCCACATCTGGCTCCTTGCTCAGCCGGGAGTCTGCTTCTCCCACTGCCTCCTGCTCTCCCTGCTTGTGCACTCTCTCTGACAAATACATAAAATCCTAAAAAAAAACAATTAAAAAGAATGGTCATTTCATAGACAATAATAATCACTGGCTTTTAGAAAATAACATCATTTTATTTTTTATTTTTTATTTTTTTAAAGATTTTATTTATTTATTTGACAGAGAGAAACACAGCCAGAGGGGGAACACAAGCAGAGGGAGTGAGAGAGGGAGAAGCAGGCCTCCCGCCAAGCAGGGAGCCCGATGTGGGACTCGATCCCGGGTCTCCGGGATCATGACCTGAGCCGAAGGCAGTTGCTTAACCAACTGAGCCACCCAGGCACCCCTAGAAAATAACATCATTTTAATTTCTGTAGCACTTCATCATTTTAAAGGCCCTTCCACACACATAGGATGATGGATATTGTCTCCCCACCTGCTCTGGACTCTTGGGTATTTGCTATGTAAGGGCTTTGGTTGTACTGCCAAGTGGAAAATTCAAGATCTTAGTCACCCCCACAACAGATTTTGGCAAACTAAGGACAACCTGTTCACCTATACCCAGGGACTAGATATTTAAAACTTATTGGTTCCTCCCCTTTTACCAAAATCCCATCTGATACCCCTCAGTATTGAAAACTTCAACTAGGAGGGAAGCAGTTTGATTAAAGCAATGTACTTAACTTTCTAGAGGTATCGCTGCATGTTGAGAGACAAATTTAACCAAACTGTTTCTCAAATTTGGGGATATATGGAAGAATTTCTCTTGAATGTCCCTTTCCTCTATTTCCCCCCTCATTTCATTCCTCATACATCCACAGGAAAGCAAGACCAACTAACTTCTACAGTCTCCATCGAAAAGAGTGCCAGACCTCAGATTCTATCACACAAAATTTGAAATTCTCTAGGGATCTGCTTCTGTATTATTGTAGGATAACAGGTGAAAACAGGAGTTAATCCTTGTATTACATTTGCTGCCTCATTTAATTGGCAAAACCTACATCCTTTTCCTGGGAAATTGTATGATATAATACTAAGGCTTTTTGACAAGGCTTGAAGATATTAAGGGCCAGGGATAAATTTTTTCATTTATTCATTTTTTTTCTACAGTGACATCTTCGAAGGGCTTCTCACCTGACATTCCAAGGACAAATTATGTATTTACCCATAATCTCTGTTCTTTTTCCCATGAAGGTAGATCAAAACTTCTCAAATTTTACTGATAATGAAACAGATCAGAGCTGAGGATTTGCCTTATCCTTAATCCCATAGTTAACCCGGAACTAAGTCAGTGAGTGAGATTTCAGTGCCCAGCTTTCTGATGTGGTGAACCAAATCACAGCCTCCTACTACCATGCATACACAATCCCACCACCTGCCCCTCCCCTTGCAACCACATTCTGACTTACATTCAAAAGGAAAGTTGAAGAGGGTATCATAAGCATGAATCAGAGACAAACTTGCATAGTTAACCTCACAAGATGTTTTAGGATGAGAGAACATTTTAAAATCCTCAAGTGCAGATCCCTGATTCTGCTGAAGACCGCCAGACCTAGATTGAAAAGTAACATGCTAATATACAAATATACAGTGACTTGGTGAGTTAACTATCATGAAAACACTTTTGTAGACAAGGCTTTTTTTCTAGGGCAAATGACCTTACCAATGATGAATTTTGAACTCTTCCTTGCTGATTTCCTTAAAAGTATCATTGAACTGCAAACTTTGAAATCTTTACAGGTGTTGTACAATCCCTGAGAATTTCTAGAACCCCTGCCACCACTTCAGCCAGGACTCTTGGAGTTTATTTGCACATAACACATTAGGAAAACAACAACAACAAAAACCAATATCGCAGCTTTGACATTTTGAAAAAACTTAACTTCAAATATGCCACACTTCTAGCCAACATGTCTTCATGAAAGTTCAGCAAAGATGCAGACAGAGGACATTCTTGAGGACAAAGAAAACATACAAAATTTCTCAAGGTTCAAATTTGAAAATATCAATATTGCTCAACTGCTCAAGATGTTGGAAGTTGTTTTGCTTTTACTTTCCATTTCATTTATGGAAAGCTCAGATTTCTGTGGAAGAGGATATTGTTTACTCCTAGGCTACAGGTCACGATGAGCAAAGGATCTGAATCTGAATCCAGCAGGCCTATAGAGTCTGAAGATGAATCTAAACACGGTGGAGATTCAACAAAGTCTCAGGGATGGACTCAATAGTTTTATATCCAGAAGGCAAACTGAAGAAACTTGAGACAACAAAGAAAGAGCCACTGTGTAGATCTGACAGAACTGTTTTTGAAAACCCAGAGACAAGGGGAAGTACCTCTTTATCTCAAGCCTCTCCTCTCAATCTCCTTGACTTCTCTCATTTTCTCTCTATCATTAAATCCACTAATGTCCACTTAATTGCTCAAACCAAAAACCATAAAATTATTCTCGAGATCTACTTTTCTTCATACTCAATAGCTTTGTCCATTCAAAATTAAAAATATAACTTTAATTCACCTCTTTTCTCTTTAGTCCAGGCCACCACTCAAGAGCAAACCACCATTATCTCTCACTCAGTAAATTGCAAAGTCCTTCTTTCTAGTTGCCAACCTTCAGGATTGTCCACCTCTAATTTGGTCTCCATACAACAGCTAAAATGATCTATTACAATAATGTAAATAGGATCATGTCATTGCCTGGCTTAATATTCTTAAATGATTTCCTATTGTAGTTGAGATAAAAATAGAAAATTCTTGAGTTTTCTACAAGGTAATGCCTGATCTAGACAATGCCAAACTCAGCCTTATCGCTTGCAATTTTTTTTCCTACTTACTATTCTATTTTTACAGAACACCCTTTACTTTCTTTCTTTTTTTTTTTTTAATATTTTATTTATTTGACAGAGAGAAACACAGCCAGAGAGGGAACACAAGCAGGGGGAGTGAGAGAGGGAGAAGCAGGCTTCCTGCCAAGCAGGGAGCCCGATGTGGGACTCGAACCCGGGTCTCCAGGATCATGACCTGAGCCGAAGGCAGTCACTTAACCAACTGAGCCACCCAGGCGCCCCGACCTTTTACTTTCTTAAACTTGTGCAGATCTCAGATGCTTTCCCTATAATTCTGTCTTTGGAATTCTCCCCCATTCCTCAGTTATTACCTTAAATGCTACTTTCTTAGATGGATTTTTGTTTCTTTTTTTTTCTATTTTCCAGAATGTGTTCTTTTTTTTCTCACAACAAAATTTGTTAATTATTTTTTAATTTAAATTCACTTAGCCAACATAGAGTACATCATTAGTTTTTGATGTAGTGTTCAATGGTTCATCAGTTGGGCACAATATCCAGTGCTCATCACATTATGTGCTCTCCCAACTCCCATTACCCAGTCATTCCATCCCCTTTCTAAATATTAATCCATGTCATAATCTATTGCACAGTCCACTGCCGTTTTTCTTCATGGCTGTGACTACAATATACATGCCTTATTTTCATATTTCTCATTAGTAAATCACAAGCTCCCCTAAGGCATGAATCAGATATTTAGTTTACCACCATATAGCCAGAAACTAGAACAGTGCTTGACATATATCAGTGCTATCATTGATTAATTGACAGAGTCCATCAATCAATAAATAGAAAGGTAATGAATGTTTATCTGATACATTCCCTAAAAAACACTCATAAAAAAGCCCCTTTTTCAAAGAGGTTCAACAGACCCTGCAACTTCCATCAATTTTTTTAATCATCCCTATGACAAAGAAAAAAGTTAAATCCATTCACTTGACATCTCTGATGATATTTGAAAACAATTCTTGTTGTTTCTGAAGTCTTTTTCTTTAGCAAGATTCATAGTAATTACATGGATTTAATACATATCTCTTATGTGTCTTTTATGCTCTAGTGATTTGCTTGACTTAATGGAGAATGAAAGAATAAATCATAGGCCCTGTTCTCAAAAAAAGACAACCTATGAGTCACAAAAGTAAACATAATTCAAAGTAAAAGATGGCCTGGGTCTTAATTAATTCCAAAAGACCACATCATTTCTAGCTTAGGAGTGCCAGAGTACTTTACGAAAGAGGAAATATTTAAGCTGAGCTAGGTAAGATAGGTTAGGATTTCAATACAGTGATATCAGGGAGAGATAACAGCGTTCTAGGGAGATAAAAGAATTTGACAAGATATACATTTTTAGAAAACATGGAGCACACTTTGGAAATAGAGAGGAACCCAGTTTTCTTGGACCATATGTTATAAAAATAGAAAGATAAAGTCAAAAAGGAGAGATGACAGTAGTTTTTGGAGGCCATTGATTCTCCGGGTTTATATTCTTTTTATAGAGAATGACCATCAATTGAAGCCCTTGCATGGAGCAGTTGTGCATTTAAAATATTAGGATGAAGCATGAAAAGCAATTGGATTAAGTAGGGAGACACTGAACCCCTGGTAGAGGAGATATTATTGAGATAGTTACTGCAATTACTTAGAAAATGGTACTACAGGCCAAAAGTAGGATGTGGTGAAGGGAAGGAAGGAAGAGCAAAATTAGATCTTGGTTGTGATAAAACTCAAATATGTTCTCCATTCTGTGAGATGTCTTCAGTAGAACTGAGCCTCAATTGGCCGCCACAATAATGCACTCCAGAACACATCTGTCACTGGCTTCCTCCCCTTTGTTTCCCTTCCCCACTTCCTTTCCAGTTCTACCTGGAATCACCTCTAGAATAGGCTACTAGTACTCATATCTTTGGCTCAGGGACTATTTCTGGAAAAACTCAACCTAAGTCAGATGGTATTAATAATAAAAGAAAACACAAAAATTAAGGCAAGCTGAGGGTAGGAGTTGGAAGGAAAGGAACAACATTGATTTTTGATATTTTGTATGGAGTTGGAATTTTATTATCTATACTAAGTTGAATCAAATCCATGCAGAACATAAAGTATAATTTGAATTAAGACACACAAATATTTGTAAATGATGCCAAATTGTAAGAATTTTACATCTGCAATATTTTACATCTGTGCATTTAAGTTTTGTTGTTGAATATTCTTTTTGCATTAAAGTGATTAAAAATCAAACACCTGGGGGCTCTGGTTTACACAGATACCAATGAAATCTGAGACTGAATTCCAAAGATCTTCTGAAATTGCTCCACTTTTCATAATCTACCGTCCCTCCCTTTTATCTAACATATAGCAAATAAAATTTCAACAGAACCAAAGTTAAAAATAAAATCTATAACCATAAGGGGACAAGAAAAAATAAAAGTCAGTATTTGATCTCTAAGTGGGGAGGAATTTCAGAAACATAAAAGCAACCAAGTTACAAAGTAGCAGATTAGTAGATTTAATTACATACTTTTAAATATTAAATTAAATATAAATAATCAACTGTGAAAAAATTCCAATGTATATCATATACAAAGTATTATCTTTAACGTAAAAAGCTTCACCTCTAAAAGACCAAAAGACATAATAGGGATACCACTAGGAAGACAATGCAAATGAATACCATTTTAAAAAGTGTTGAAGTGTTTTTTTTTTAAAGTAAACTGTAATTTTTTTTTAAGATTTTACTTATTTATTTGACAGAGAGAGATCACAAGTAGGCAGAGAGGCAGGCAGAGAGAGAGGAGGAAGCAGGCTCCCTGCTGAGCAGAGAGTCCAATGCAGGACCCTGAGATCTTGACCTGAGCTGAAGGCAGAGGCCTCAACCCACCCAGCCACTCAGGTGCCCTGAAGTGTTTAACCAGCCCCACCCTATCCACTGTTCCCAGGTGCTACCCACTGAGACAGAAAAAGACCAAAGGGCTGTCCTGTTTTGGTTAAGAAAAGAAAAGAAAAACAACAAATTCCCAGGGATGATTTAGCACTCTTCTCTGGCGCTTCCATATAGATTATACCTCCTCAGGAAGAGGGCCAATAGGACTCGAGAGACCCCAAAAATGTCCCATTACCATCCCTCATCCCCCATACCCATAAAAACTGACGCTAACCCTGCCAGGTGCTCAGGCTTTGGGGAATGATCCTACTGAGGCTGCCAGCATAATAAAGCTATTTTTGTCCCTGATTTCCATGTGCCACTTGAGTATCCTGCATCGCTTCAGATTTTTCCGCAACATTTGGTTCCCTCACCGGGAAACCCAATCGTGCTGGCCCATTGGACCATGGGTGTGGGAACATCCATGGGGTGTGGAGGTTCGGCGGCCATGAGGCTAGGCTCTCCCCAACATCCACAGCTCGCCTCTGCCTTGCCGGACCCACAATAGGAGACGGGAGACAACTAGCCGGATCCACCCATCCAACCAGGTAAGTCCCGGGCCTCTGCCTGAGTCAGACCCGTCCCTCTGGATGGAAGGGGAGCCTGATCACCTCCCATTAGTCAAGGACATCCAGAGGGGGGTGTCCAACCTGTGACTCTGAAGAGTCCCTGAGTCTATCTGTACGGCTCTACCGCATAGGCTTCGGAATCTGAGTGGGCAGCACCCTGAGTCTCACAGAGTGTCATACAGCATAATGGTCATCTACTCCATGGAGTAGCCTGGTCCAGTGCCAGGAGCCAGCCCCAGCAACAGTTGGGATCCAAGGGTGAGAGAAGGCGTCGGCGGTGAGGAACTGTTCTCAGGGCTCTTTATTTATAGCAGAGTTATATATTTTTTCAGATGGAAACCATATGATCGAAGAGTTTCTTTAAGTGATGGATCATCAATCTTGAGTGACAATAGTGACAATAGTGTTTTTGAGGGTCCTTGTAAAAACAGGACATGCCTTGTGCCCTTGAGGGTCTCACACAACAAAACAGGATGTGCCTATTTCTTTGAAGGGTCCATACAATAAAGCAGGATGTGCCAATTATATCCTAATCTATAGACTGATCCATCACAGGCAGGTATGTCCTGAGCAACAGATGGTTCCTGCAAATCCTTATCTTATTAGAACGTTTTACTTCCCCCCAGCATAGGGAAGTGAATGAATGGTCACACAAACAGGAGGTTGCAATATCTAAGCTATTTATGTTAGCAAAGGTTTTACTAAGTTTTAAAGTAAGTATGTTGTGCCCCCACAATCCTACAATTATTAAGCTTCATAAGGATTGGCATGGCTCTCCACGCCTTGGATGAGTGCTTGCCCAAGTGCACGTCCCAGGGACACAAAGGACATATTGCCTTGGCCCACAGGGTACATGGCTTTCCAGATTTTTGGTGGGGAAAACCTGGAGGGACTTTTATCCACATTCACAGGTACCTCCACCAAAGTTTTTGGGGCTTGCTGCATGGCGGGGGCGGGGGGGGGCGGATAATGCCGCCCCCGACAGTCCAGGGCTTATATGGATAGACCTTAGCTAAGACACTCCTAAGTTCCCCCAAGAGACAGGAGCAGGCCAGCATCTGAAAGAACCCCACCCTTTGTCTGTGACACCCTTCATAATGGGTGGGAAGCCCAGTACACCCACTGTCCTAGATCATATGCTTAAAACTTCAAAAAGGCTTTAGTGCTGACTGCGGGGTACTCATGACCCCAGGAAAGCTGAGGACCCTATGTGAGCTGGAATGGCCTACTTTTGGTGTTGGCTGGCTCTCAGAAGGAACCCTAAACCTCCCACCGTCTGATGAGTTTATCATGAAGTCACAGAAAACCCAGGATACCAGGACCAGTTTCCATATATTGACTCCTGGTTAGAAATAGCCAGGACCATGGAAGAGATTATGCTGAGTGAAATAAGCCAAGTAGAGAAAGTCAAGTATCACATGGTTTCACTTACTTGTGGTGCATAAGGGGTAATATAGAAGATAGTAGGAAAAAGAAAGGAAATGGGAAGTAGGGTAATCCAGGGAGAGAAATGAAACAATAGAGACTTTGGACACAGAAACAAACTGAGGGACTTGGAGGGAGGGGGGTGGGGGGATGGCAGAGCCTGGTGGTGGGTACTGGGGACACCTAAAGCGTGGAGCACTGGGTGTGGGGAATAGGGAATGAATTTTGGAATACTGGAAAAAAAATTTAAGTAACAATAAAAAAATAAAAGAAAGAAAGAAATAGCCAGGATCCTTCCCCCGTGGGTATGGTTCTGTGTCAACGGCAAGGGAGTTCAACCAACCAGGGGCATTCAAAATAAGGCCATACACCAGGGGAATCTGGACATTGACATGTCCACCTGGATATGTTTTGTTCCTTTGGAGACATACCCACCAGGATATGTCTCATTTCTTTAAAAACCCAGACTGCCCTAAGGTCAGGGCCCTTGCAGAGACTGGACTCTCTAGCGAGTAATTGCTGACCAGCTATAATAAACCTCACTGTTTAACCCTTAACGGTATTGGCAGTGATTCACTGAGCATGCTCTATAACATTTGGGGCTGGTCCGGGACACAACGCTCAGTCCTTACCACTGGTTCTGACCAGCCTTGGGAGTTTGAGAGCCTGTGAACATACAGGGGCCAACCCTCCCAGGAGGCCATCGTTCTTTCACTTCAGTGGGGGTATCTTTGGTAAAGTCCGAAGCCAGCAGCTTTGGGCAGACTCACAACGCCATAGACAGATCCTGAGAGGCACCTGGTTCACCTCCGGAGGGTAAGTCTGGTGGTGTGCACACATCTGTGTGGGCCAGTAGGAGGCTGGACACTAAGGAAATATTAGTATACTTGATTGGATGTAGTTCTCTATTCCTGAGGAAGGATGTTACCTACCATATGGTTAATGTGACCTATTATCATTCTAAAATCCCAAATTTCTAAATTCCAGAACATATATAACTCTATGGATAAGGGATTATGGAACTGGACTTTAATTTTTGGGAGAACAGTTTGTCAGATATTTCCAATATCTTAGAAAGGTTTTATATTCCCTTCATAATAATACACTAAGGAGCTTATTCTAAGGAAAAATGGTCAATAACATCCCAAACTATTTCTAAGTAAGGATATTCATTGGAATGTTATATCTAATATTAAGAGATTGAAAATAACCTGTCTGTTCATTTGGAGGAGAATGCCAGATAAATGATGGTGGCAATATACACTGGAATACTATAGTAAGAGCATACTTTTAAGGAAATTGAGAGTATCAGAGCTGAGGTAAGAACAAAGCACATAAGCGTGTCTGAAACACTAATGCCAATTGTATACTTACAGAAAAAATGCTTGAAGGAAATTAATATCTCTGGAAAGTTAATTATGGGTTGTTTCAATTTCTTAAAACTTTGTTCCTGTGTTTTATGAATCTTCCACAAATTGTGTATTACTCTTACAAACAGAAGAAAGGGCATGCAATTCAATTATAAAACTTGAATTTTTTTTCATGGTTTGAGCTCAGGAAAGATCTTTCAAAAATAGAGGCCCACACCTAGACATTTGGACTACTATTTGTATGGCACAGACTCCGCAGCTTGATTAAATCACAGATGATATATTAACCTTTGCAATTAAAAGAAAATATGTTTCATTCAAATTGTCAACCAGTGACTTACACATATATTTAAGGGTTTTTCTTATTATTTGTTATTGTCTTTTTTAAAAAGATTTTTAAATGTTTTTTTTATTTTTAAAATTTATTACTTATTTATATTTTTATTATTTATTTTTTAATTTTTATTACTAATTAATTAATTAATTAGACAGAGAGAGGGGTCACAAGTAGGCAGAGAGGCAGGCAGAGAGAGAGGGGGAAGCAGGCTTCCCACTGAGCAGAGAGCCCGATGTGGGACCCAATCCCAGGACCCCGAGATCATGACCTGAACCGAAGGCAGAGGCTTTAACCCACTGAGCCACTCAGGCACCCCTTGTCATTGATTTTAGTGGAATGTAAAAAGAGCCTTAGATTTTGTTTAAATCTCAGAATTAAAGCTTATAATATGGAGATGAAAGCACAGCATAGGGAATATAGTCAATGATATTGTAATAACATTTCATGGTGACAGATGGTAACTATACTTACCATGTGTGTACCTATCATGTGTATATCACTGTGTACCATATAGAATTATCAGATGACTGTATTGTGCACCTGAAACTAATATAACATTGTAGGTCAACTATACTTACATAAATAATAAATTGTTTTTTAGTTGCAATTTTTTGGAACATTACTTTAGATTTTTAAAGCATTTTACAGTTTGCCCACCACTGTCACATCTGTTTCCTAATTCATTCTTCATGTGTATTTTTATGATTCTGGATTTTATAAAAGAATAAAAATATTTCCATAAAATGCAAAAAAGTACAAAGCAAAACATAAATTTCTAAGTTCTCACAGCCTGGTATTAATAACTGCTAACATTTTGTCATTTTTATAAACAAGGAATAAACAGCCTCTAGCTAAAATATTCTTTGACTATTTTCTTCATCCACATTCACACATGTATCTTGAATGTATGCACATTTATGTATATGCACATATCTCTCCAGGAACAATACAAAGATAGTGTTCTTTTGTGTCAGGGGTACTTTAATTTATATATAACTTTATATTCTGCACATTGTTCTACCCTTTATTTCTATTTCAAATTCTACTATATGTGTGTCTCCACTATTTTTTAAATTAAAATCAGTGGGGTAAGTCTTCCTAGGTCTTGGATGAACATCCATAGGCCCCATGGTTTCAATCCTTAGGTTATAGTTTTATGGTTATTTTCAGTGTAAAAACAGTCTGAATTCAGACACCGTAATATCTGTCCAAAGTACTAGCCAAATTCTAGCACCTGATAGAGCCGCTGATTGCTCTCTTGGCCAAGTTCTAGTCTACTTCAGGCTGGAGGCCTGTGGTAGGAAATGGGATGAGGGTGACAAGGTCCTTCTGCTCTGGCTTTTTCACTTACTAGCTGTTTCCGGGTTTTGTTTCTACTGGAGTTTAGGCCAGAAAAAAAGAAAAGATAACAAATAGGACATTTTTTTTTTAACTTGATGGGGTGTTTTTCTGCTCTATGGCTATAAATGATAAGATTCAAACCCCTTGATGAAGTTTGTGTGAGTTCTGTGGTGATTCTTTGCTGGATCATTCTCTTAAATTCCCTGGACATCTTCGTTGCAGGTGGTTATCTGTAATTCTTTCTTCTGCACCTGGTTATCCAAGGGTACACATATAGTTTCTTGCCTCTCCTTACTCCAGGAAACCCTTTTGGGCAGAACCCTTTGGACAGACTCTTTGCTGGCTTTCTATCCTGTGATCCTTATCTGACCCTGGAAAAGTTCAAGCACCCCTTAGCCATTGGGCAGTGATGGATCACAGGACAGAAGCCTTCTCCAGGCCTTAGCCCCAAAGCCAGGCCTGTTTTTATTCTTTAGAATTCCTAACTTATAGCCTAATTAAGCTTTCTCAGGTGAGAGACAAGCACAGCGCTTTGTAATGCCCCATTTTTGAGAACACATTCTAAAGCTCTTTTAGTTATTGTCTTGAAATCCCTCACCTTATGTTTTCAGTAAGATTTTCACAGCCTCCCTACACCAATTGGATGGGATCAAGATTTAGAGCATATCAACGTATTTCCAAAGAAAAGTGTCTGCAAATCCCAGGATCACACTTTCTCTTCCAGTGTTTTTATTTTTGCTCTGTCCAAGAGATTCTATATCCCTGGTACCATTTCATGTAAAAATAAGATGAATTGATAGCACGGTTGTTTTTTTTTTTATACTTTGGTAACTAATATTTCTTATTGATCTCTCTGTCAAAATGAAGCATAGAAAATCCCATCCTAATTTCCTGTGCTGCCTGACAGAGTGACACAAGGCTAATTGTTTAAGTATTGTGCGATCTCCCCATATTTAAGATAAAGATGAGACAATATTTACTTAAATCCTACAGTATTAAGATGATTAAATGAGTTAGTGCATGTTGTCTTTTTCTTTTTTAAGATTTTATTTATTTATTTGAGAGAGAGAGGAAAGAGAGAGCATGAGAGCAAGGAGGGTCAGAGGGAGAAGCAGACTCCCCACTGAGCAGGGAGCCTAATGTAGGCCTCAGTCCCAGGACTCTAGGGTTATGACCTGAGCTGAAGGCTGTTGCTTCACCAACCGAGCCATCCAGGTGCCCAGTACATGTTAAGTCTTAAAACATGCCTGACAGGTGCTTGGGTGGCTAAGAAGGTTAAGCCTCTGCCTTTGGCTCCGGTCATGATCTCAGGGTCCTGAGCCCCACATCAGGCTCTCTGCTCAGTGGGGATCCTGCTTCCCTCTCTTTCTCTGCCTGCCTCTCTGCATATTTGTGATCTCTCTTTCTCTCTGTCAGATAAATAAATAAATAGATCTTAAAAAAAAAAAAACATATCTGGCTTGTCCTAAGAAACTAGTAAATGCTACTGTTATTATTTCTCTTTCCAATTTCCAACTAGAAATTAAGTAAGTCATGGAGAAGTAATGTACAGCATGGTGACTGTAGCTCATAATATTGTATGGTATGCTTGAAAGTTGCTAAGAGAAGAAATCTCAAAAAGGTCTTGCCACAAGAAAATAAAATTTTCTAACTATATAGGATGACAGGTGTTTACTAGACTTACTTTGGTGATCATTTTGCAATGTATACAAAAATCAAATCATTGTGTTGTAGATATAAACTTAATATACTGTTACATGCTAATTATACCTCAGTAAAAAATAAGACACTAAAAAATAAAAAAAAATTTCAACTTGACTAACATTCCCCTAATAAGTTCTTCTTAATTTATCCTAATAGCCTTTCCCAGTATTTCCAAAATGCTGTAGGTGAATTCTGCCTCTCTGTGTTCTCAAATTCATGTATCATGTTCCTATAAATAAGTGTTTACATGTATGTCTTCCCCTTTAACTCTTCAAGTCAGGAACTTTGATCTATTTATTTTTGTTTCCCAAGCATGTCTGATGGATGAGCAAATGGCCAGGACAGATAGGATAGCTAGACACTCAAAAATAAACAATATCAGTAGATGATCAACTTTGCTGAGGTAGATAAATGAATAGATAAAGCCTGACTAGCAAGCAAGTCTCCGAGAGCTCTAAGAGCACAGAAATATGCACAGTTTACACATGACTATGCCAATATTTTCCTATGAAAGCCATAAGAATTTGTAACAAAAACAGACTGAGGAAACATTGGATTCTACTAAATATTTAATGATACCAGGCTGTGTTCAGAAAGAAAAGCAAATATCTTTATAATCATTCCATGTGGGTAATTTATCGAAACGGTATCAGTGTAGAAAATAGACATAACCGCGGCTCCCCATTGCTATTAGGTAATTCTAGCAGACCATTATGCTTTAAACCTTAAGAAGAGGAAATGGAAATTCACAATGGCTCGTAGTAGCTAGATGATGAAACAGTTATTAACATTGAAAGGTATAAAAGTAGATATAATCTAATTATAATTACCTCATAGTACTTATAATGACTATGGATAAAAGACTACAATAGAGTTGAATGTAGAGCAATTACATTATTTTTTCTTTTGATTCATAAAGAAGTCTAGTATTACATTAATTCTTCAAAAAAGAATATAATGAATTACATTAACATAGTTAACTGGGACTGAAAGGCCCCCAAAAGAAAAAAAAATTGCTTTCCTTGACATTCAAAAACAACTGAATTATTTTTTCAAATGGAGACTTTCTGCAGTTATAGAGACAGCTGCTAAAAACATTAGTAATCATTAAGAGAAAGTAATAGTGAAGAAGTTTTTGCTTTATTTGTTTTTTTCTTTTTAAGCCAAAATATTCCATTTATTTAGTTTCATCAGATATGAAACTTTTGGGATGTTTTAAGCTATGAAAAATGAAGTTCTATTAAGCCTCATAATTCTCCGTGAATTCCTCTCCATAGCACAGAGTTACAAACTGCTGTGGAAGGCATGATGGAACTTTGGATACATCCTCTTGTGGAAATGCTATCCTGCCCACCTCAGTTCTAGTGAGATGAGCAGCCCTGCAAAGGTGTGGATGATAACATGGGGACGGGGGAATTGGTTAGACTTATTCTACCTTCACCTTGCTATCTGATTTTGCACAAGTTATTCAAGCTAAACTTTAGTTATAAAATGGGATAGCTGTTTAATTATTGGTAAATTGGAGATGACTACATTTACTTCCTAGGGTTATTTTTAAGCTTAAGTTCAATCTTTATTAAGTGCCTTAGAAATTTCTGCATAACCAATAACAATAAGATTATTATTCTAATAATAGATTTTGACTGCAAGGAACAAAAACTAGTTCCAATCAAGGGGTAGGTGGGCAGTAGTCTTCATGGTGGGAGGGGATTCCTCTCTCCTCATTCTAAGCTTAGAATACACTAATGTATTCCAGTCCAGCTCAAAGGTACTTACTAATTGACTCAGCTGTTACAGGTACACTTATTTGATACACAAAACTTGTAACTCTTTGTCATCCATGAGGAAGGGAGAGGGATATTTTTTTTCTTCGTTGTTACATCAATAATCGACAATTAGGGCTTCTTGGTAAAGCATCAAAAATCAGTAAATATATACATGGGCAGTTACCTGTCCTGTCCTAATACCACAAGCACTTAACCAGATTTCCAAGTGAGGAAATAAGGTTACTATAGCCATGCCTCACACACAGCAGAATGCCAGATACTGAGAAGATCATCTCTCAGGGGCCACACTCTTCTTCCCATTGCCTTTTCTCTCTGCATATTTTTGCTCAATTCTCCTCTTTATTACCAGCTTCCTCAGCATATTCATCTTGCATGCATCTGCTGTGGCCATGATCCTTCGCTGTACCTCTTAGGTCTAGCTCCCACTCTCAGCTGACCATATTCTCTGGGTCTCTTAGATTAGAGAGACAATAGATTGCCCCAGAGAGTGATCTATCTACTGTTCACTCCCTGGAAATACCACCAAGACAACCTGTTGACCACCAAAGTAAACTTTTTGTAGAAAGAAATGAATGTTTATTGCTTAACACAATAATGGGGACCTGTACTTTGGCAGCTTCAGTAGTGTCTTACAAGGAGAGAAGGCAAGGGCGGGATATATATGAGGATTTAGAGGTTGAGTTTAAAGTAAGTCTTTCAATACTGGAGCTAACTTGAGATTGGGTAAATTTGTTACATAATAGTCTAGGATTAGTAAACATAGAGGAGCAAGTGTTTCTAAGAGTCTTGAATAAACAATCTTCTGATAAACTTAATGAAGTTACCTATTCTCTTAAGAAGGAGTAAGGAGAGCTAGTTGAGTAATCTGCTGTTCAAATAAATGAATTGGGGGGAGAGTTCTTAAAACAAACAATAAAATAATCTGGAGCTTCATCTTCCTGGGCTGGACTTCTCTAAAGTCATGCTAATTTAGATAGTAAACCGTGTATTTTAGATGATTTTCTGTTCTCAGTTCTCAGTGCTGGCTGTTTTTAGAATCACTTGGAGGAGAGAGGTTATTAAATGTATAGATTTTATTCCACATTCGGACATTAAACACATATCTTTAGGAATGGTATCTGGGCATTTGTAAATTTATTAAGTTTCCCAGGTGATTCTAATATTCAGCCAGGGTAGTAAACTAGATAATATTTAGAAAAAACCTAGATAATGTTTAGAAACCAGGCCACAGAAATTATATGGTCACCCAGTGGTTTTGCCATGTTTGAGCAGATATGCATCTGTAATGAGGGGGTGGGTGTAGGGGAGGGAAAGGGAAGAAGCTGGAGGGTGAAAGAGAAGATTGCTCCTTCTAGAGACTGTGGGTGGGGCAGACAACTGGAGTTTTCTAGAGGTATTTGTCATTCCTAGGGAGTGCCTGATCTGAGATGAACCACAGTATTTGCACTCCACCCACATTACATTTTTTATCCAGGTGTTAAAAAGCCAACACCCCTGGAATCATAGGGGGTTAAACTGGCAGGACATGAGTGTCAGGAGCCTGTGTAGGCTGGATACACCAAGAGCCATGGTTGCTGTTGATGACTAAAAGTGGGTGGAGGCAGCAGAGGGAAGCTTGTTGTTCCTGGGCCATGGCCCAGAGGCTCCAAAAAACAGACACTGAAAAGATTATGAATCAGCTAATCATTGTGGAGTGCCAGATTATGGTCAGGAAGAGGCTAAGGGAAACATCAGGGGAATGGAGAAGTGAGAGATAGCCAGTAGAGTTAGGGCCCAGAAGTGTGACAGAAATGTAGATAGGTATCCCATGGTACTCTTGGTGGGGAGAGTAAGCAGAGCAGATGAGGCACTAGGGAGAGCATCAGAAAGAATTTGGTCACATTTTAGCAGGGAAGAAAAAGAATTCAGTCCAGGGATAGCTGCTGGTGATGTTTATAGTAGAACTTTAAGGATTATATATGATGACCGACCATAACTAGCCTGGAATAGAGTAGTAGCAGCAAATGGGAAAGGATAATTATTCAGAGTTACCAAGACAAAAACAAAAACAAAACTTGTTGAGACCAAGTGAATGAAGAATGCCTCAGAGAGTCACTGTTCTCAGGGAGGGACCTGATGCCGGAGGGATCTGATGGCATCAGATCCGTGGAGTTACTACTTAGGAGCCAGGAAAGTTAGAAGGGAAGATAAGTCATAATACTGACCAAAAATAAATAAAACAACAATAAGGCAAATACTGGTGTGGCAAAATTAGAGTGATACAACTATGTCATACACTGCTAGTTTATAAAAATCCCTTGAGGAGTAAATGAGCAACAGAAATGACCTAAGAATTCCACTTCTAGGTACAACTCCTACAGAAATTCTTACATACATCCACAAGGAGACATTTACAAGGACACTCATTAAAATGTTGATTGTAAAAGCAAAAAGTTAGAACTAGTTCCAATGGCTGAAGAACTACCAAATTAATTATGATAAATTTATGTGAGGGAATATCATATGTCAAAAAGAAACTTAGACTCTAATAATTGGTATTTACAGGTAATAATTTTTAAAAAGTTGAAATAAGATACATGCATTTTGTTAGTTTTATACGTGCTTTTAAAAACATGTAGAGGAGTAATATATGTCATTTATTGATATATGTATGTATTTAGAAAAGATATGAAAATGTAAATTACGTATGCACTAAATCCACAAGAACAATCGCCTCTGGAGAGCAACTTGAGGCTTGGGATGGTATTACAACTTGAGGTGCAATACTTTATTTTTAAAAATCCAAAGCATATATGATACATTATTATCAGTTTGGTAGGCTCATGAGTGTTGTTTATTTTTTCTTCTGCTTTACTGATCTTCAACCAACCAAAAATAAATATGCAAACAAAAAGATCAACCACAAGGTGCTCTTCACAATAGTTGGTGAATTTTATTAATTCACTTTATCTAATACCATACAGGACATTGAGGATATCAAAGACAACAAGATTTAGTTCATGGTCCCAAGGAGTTCACAGTATCTAAAGAATACACACACACACTTATAAAGGAAAACATAAACTCTTATGGAAATACATATGAAGGAGATACTAATTTTTGCTAAGGAAAGGGAATAAAAACACTACTGTACAGATAGAACATTTTAGATTGGTCACTAAGTAAAGTGGTTTTTATAATAGGCAAAGGAAGAAATGTGTGCATCAAAAGGCATAGGGCTATAAAACATGGACATTTTTAATAACAATGCTTAGTATTGTGTTATTGAATCATATGGATTGTGGAGGGAAAAGGCAGAAAGTGGACCTAGGAATTATGGCTACTTCGTAAAGAGTTGACAATATCTTACTAAGAAGTGTGGGACACAAGGGTACAGTTCAGTAAAATAATATTGGTGATATGGAAGATAGATTGAATTGATGTTAATCTGGAGGAAGGATTGTAAGAATCCAAATAATAGATACTCACTACACATTAGGAGGCTAGGGATAGTATTTAGGTAGATACCCTACCACATCAGACACTATAAATATAGCTTCAAAATTTCAGAGGTAACCTGAAGTTCAGAGGTGGGAAGATCAGCCTGCTCACTGCAACCCCAGCAAGAGGTCAAGAAAGAGGCTCAAAATAACCAGAAAAGTAGAGCACAAAGTTGTTCTTCACCCAGTAGAGAAAGCTTTCTGTAGACTAATTCATAACAAATAAATAAATAAATAAATATTTAATCCACACTCTCTAAGCAAAAAGAGTTTTATTTGTTTGTGAAAGTAAAACCAGATTTCTTGAATGGTTCTACTATAAACAGGAGCCCTTTGTAACTGCACCCTTAAAATTCTGGTGAACCTGCCAAAGGGCGGGTCACTTTGGCTGAAGTAGTAACACAGATTGGCTCCTTCACAGGAAAATTGAGGGTTTGCAATAAACAATCAGGGACCCTGAAAGCACTTGTTTGAGTGATATTAGTACTTGTTGGAGTAACATTTTGGCTGAAACAGATTGTTTTCTTTGCCCCCCACACAATTCTCCCCACACTAGAAAAAAACACTCCTCTGGGTGTCAGGGGCCTTTGAACTTGCCTTAGTGACATTTTTTTTTTTTTAATCCCATGAATCATTTATAAACTTGCTTCACCTCTCTGGGTTCTGGGGCTCATCTAAAAATAAGTTTTATTTCTCTAATTGTAACTTGGTCTGGTAGCATGGACTATGGTAACCATATTACTTAGCACCTCAACTCAACTTGCTGATTCAGTGTCCTTCTTCAAATCCCTTCCATTAATTCAAACAAAGGAGTGCCATGTTTTTGAGGTGGTCTCAAAAACATTCCTGTATGCCTTCTAACCTTTGAGGAGAACGATGATCCAAGGGTTGTCTCCCATCCTTATAGGAATCAGCACATAGCAGTCATTCCAGGCCCAAGTAGATAAAGATGGGTGCAGCTCAACTGATCCCAAAGGATCTGAGAGCATGGCACCCCCTGACAGCATCAGTGTGTGGTGGGCTCTCTGGCCTTTTCAGGCCTCCTGGAGAATTTCAGGGACATGTTATATGTTTGGCTGTCACCTGTTCTGACATCTGTTTGAATATATTTCTCCTATAAGAATGAGCATTCAGGGGACGCCTGGGCGGCTCAGTTGGTTGGGCGACTGCCTTCGGCTCAGGTCATGATCCTGGAGTCCTGGGATTGAGCCCCACATCGGGCTCCTTGCTTGGCGGGAAGCCTGCTTCTCCCTCTCTCACTCCCCCTACTGGTGTTCCCTCTCTGGCTGTGTTTCTCTCTGTCAAATAAATAAAATCTTAAAGAAAAAAAAAAAGAAAAAAGAATGAGCATTCAGGGGCACCTGGGTGGCTCAGCTAGTTGAGTGTTGAGTGTTTGACCCTTGATTTTGGCTTACGTCATGATCTCAGGGTTAGGGGACTAAGACCCATGTCCAGCTCCTTGCTTGGTGGGAAGGCTGCGTCTCTCTCTCCCTCTACCCCTCCCCCTGCTTATACTCTCTCTTGCTCTTTCCCTCTCTCAAATATATCTATACATTTTAAAAGAAGAAGAAGAAGAAGAAGAAGAAGAAGAAGAAGAAGAAGAAGAAGAAGAAGAAGAAGAGGAGGAGGAGGAGGAGGAAGAAGCCTGCAACCTATGACCAATGGCCAATGACCATCATCATTAATCACAAAAATGGACCACCACTTTGGGGTATTTTTATTTTGGACGTCAGTTCAGAAAGAATTAAAAATAGAATGATTAAGCTATTTTTTGTTGTTGTGTTAATTACTTATTTTCAAATGACACATGGGTCAATTACTTCTTAATGCCCAATAAAAAGTTAGGGTATAATGTTTCCTTTAAGAAACAGAAAATAAGATAATTTTGGAACACAAATCATTAGAAATGGAGGCATTTTGTATTGACCTGTTTAGTTCCCTCATTTAACATATGTTTTCTCTGTATCCTGGAAGGTAAATGATTAAGTACCGTTGACAGAAATGGAACCTGAATTAGTTTTCTAAATTTCAGTCTGGTGATTTTTCTGTTAAGTAATACCTATGCCAACTAGAAGTCTACATATTATTTACACACTAGAATAAGATTATTTTGTATGAAATTCAGAGTAGGCACCATAAAGGTATAAACATCCATATATTTTTAATTTACTGAATGCTAGCGTATGTGAAAACTTGGTCTCTTATATTTAGTTAAGAATATCTTTCCACTATTTTTTTCATTAAACACTAACAAGCAGATCCCCTTGGAAATTTGGCATTGTTTCTTGAATTAGAATTAAAGAAAGTTTTCTCCTGAAATAACTGGAAACATAGCATGTGTTCTATTCATTGCTTTGTACTGAAATCAGCCTCATAATTCCTTTTCTGATTTTGTCTGGGCAGGTCCAAATTAGCTACTACATGACTAGAGCCCAGACAGCCTTTCATAATCAAAACTGATTGGCAAACAGCAAGAACTTTGGCGAAAGTTGTATTTTCCCATGCACCTAAAAATTGCTTAGTTAAGAGGGAAGTGAGAGTTGGACAATTTGTTTTTATAATGAAGCTTCTTAGAATCATACAGTGGTAGAACATATTAGAACAAAAATGTCTCTTTAGGGACCATTTGGTCCTGTGTTTTATGGAAAGGACCACATTTTTGGTTGTTTCAACCCACCATCCACTTGTCAAATACTGATACTTTAAGAAAACAAAGTCAAAATGAATTTCTAGAAAAAAGATATACAAAATATAGACCCCATGCTTTATCATACCTCCAGAAGAAATGAAATCACTCTGTTAAAATGCTGTGCAATGCCTTTAAACATGTGCTCTCAACTCTTGTATTCATTGGACAGCATTTTGACAAAATAACAATGGCAATACCTATCATCCTGAAGGCTGTAGAGAGCAAAGTGATGGATATCTTAGCCAGGCACCCTAGGCCTTAAACTGCTTACTTTCAATTAGCTACCATTCTTTAACAATTTTCAAAGCCCTATTTAGTCCCAAAGCCTGTGCTCTTGTCACCATAAACTCCATAAAAGCATATTTTTGCATAACACAGTTGATATTTTTTTAAAATCTTCTCTTAGTAATTTTTAACATGCAAGAGTCAATAAAACACTGGATAAAAGATGGCGCATAGTAAGAAGCCGCTCAAGATCTTAGAGCAATCCACAAATGTGGAATAAAAATTCTTCACAAAACTCCATTGTGCATCTAATTTTACTGATTTTTCAAGCCTTCTTATTTTGACACCTTCCTTCCCTATATAATAAGGATAAAATCAACTTTTCAGCAGGGCAAGACAGATTTACCATGGAGCTTCTAAGGGTAAACTTTCTATAGACTTTTGCTGAGGCTTGGGAGGAGCCCATGCATTGTAACCCAATGGTCTTATGTTGCTATGAGGTTTGCAAAATTTTACTTTCACTCCACTTCCTTCTATTACACATCCATTCATGAATTGTGGCATTAGAGTGGCCACAGGGAATTTGAGTTGGAGACACAATTAGTTTGGGTTCAGTGGAATATATTTATGTGTCATGCAATTACTTCAGTTAAAAGTGTTTAAGTGCTACACATCATTAGCGATGAGCACACCCAGCACACAGATCTTGGTTTTTAACACCATTTCCACCATCCCAGTAGGAATCGGTGCTGTCAAAATTATGGATGGAACAGTGTTGGGCAGGTCAAAGTGAGCTGGATGAACAATTTGTTAGTCCTGAAAGTGAGGTGCTAAAACAAATTATAGGGTCATGAACAAGGACACAGAAGAATGTGGACTCAAGAAATTCATGAGTTCACATGATAATAAATAAGTAAATAATTGGAGAAAAAGAGTGAAAACCTGAAAAATAATAAAGTAACTAAGGTAAAATATTAATTACAAGGGAATATCTTTATAGGGTAAATACAATTATTCTTTTACAAATTTCATTTTTGAAACATCTCTATACATTTAAAGTTGTTTTCAAATCAAACGTTTTAAAACAAAAAGTAAGGTAGTGCTAATATTTCCCTTGGAATAATTTTCAGGCATACTCCTATAACCACTATGTCCACCCATCCAACAATGAAGAATAAAGATGCAGAACCAGAGCTCATATTGTCATAAAATGCATCCTGTCATGCCCAGTACATGACATGTAGGTTAGTGGAAGGCAAAACAAGGTTTGAAATGCATTGACTGAGAAGGCAGTGAGTAGGAAATTCTTCCAGACATCAGACGTATAAAATACAAAAGACATTTAAGTTCTCATCAACACCTGAACAAAAGGAAATCTCTCCTTACAGAAATACACCTAATATAAAAATATATAGACATGTATTTAATATTAGAGGAGATGTGTTTATAAACACAATCTTTCTTTAAAAATTTGCTTAGGAATTGTACAAAAATAGAATGTGTCATATAATATCTGTGTACAGTGGAGTAAATCTGTAGCAGTACTACAATAGTGAGTACATCTGTGATTGAATATTCATGTGATATATCCCAACATATGGGATCATGTCTTAGCATTTCTGCTTCACTTTGCCCTGACAAGTCTGGAGTTTCCAGATGAAACAGCATGCAAAATTGCTTTTGATCCAGAAAAATGGCTTGAAGCAAAAAGTGTTCCTCTGACAAATCTCCTACATTTTTCCATCCATAAATCAGTATATGTAATATAGTACTTATTTGATCACACCATTATGTAACCTAGTACAATTTATCAAGCAATTTCAAAAGCCTGATATGTCCTTGAATTGTCCTTCTGCATTGACATATCCAATACTGTGTCATAAAGTTGAAAGAAATTTCTTAAAACCCAATAATGAAAACAAAGTTTGATCAATCATGCTAGAGCAAAGCTTGCATTCTGCCTCTGGCGATTGTAGTTACAAAGGCTAAAATTACTCTTTTCTTCCCTCTACCACATACATCTGAAATAACTAAACATCTGGAAAAAAATGAAAAAAACAAAACAAAAACAAAACAAAAGCAAAATGATTGTTTCAACACCCTGGACTTGAGGCAACAAGGAGCAGCAGCAATCGCTAAGAGAGAAGCAAATAAGTATTACAATTTCCCAGCTTATTACCTTGAGTTTCCTGACTCAGGAGCCCACAGACTCAATGACTGAGGAGACTGAGCTGAAAGTCTGGGAAGATATTGTCAGTAGAATCTGCATGGCAGAGACCCAGGAAGCTGACAGCTATACACAGAGACAACCCCAGAGTTCTGCAATGGGTCTCCCTCAAGTATTCAGCAGAATACTAATAAATGAATGGTTATGAGAAAATGGCCTGAGGCCAGGGAAACAACCACCTGAAAGGATTAGTGATAATAGTGCTTGGAGCTCACAGAAGGTAAGAACAGTGCCATTTTCCACATAGCCAGACTAGGGAAACTCCTAATTTATGGGGCACTGGGGTGGAATGCTCAGAAGACAGATCTTATCTCAGTAGTAGGGTAAAATTAGCTCTCGAATAAATACTGCTTTACTCTCTCTTAGAAAAGCTTAAAAGCAAGATTCAGAAATATCAAACTATTTCCAACTAACTTAGCATACCAGAACAAAGTTCAAGGGACACAAAATATTGAGCACTATATTTATTTCCTACAGCTTCCATAGCAAAGTGTCAGAATACGTGTCTTAAAACAATAGAAATTTATTGTCTCACACTTCTAGAGGCTAGAAGTCTGAAATCAAGACATCAGCAGGGGGGTGCCTGAGTGGCTCAGTCATTGAGCGTATGCCTTGGGCCGGAGTCATGATCCCGAAGACCTGGGATCGAGCCCCACATCAGGCTCTCTGCTTGGCAGGAAGCCTTCTTCTCCCCCCTCTCTCACTCCCCCTGCTTGTGTTCCCTCTCTGGCTGTGTTTATTTCTGTCAAATAAATAAATAAATAAAATCTTAAAAAAAAAAAAGACATCAGTAGGATTGTGCCCTCTCTGAAGGTGAGAGAGAAGAAATTATTCTTTCTCTCTTCACTTCTGCTAACCTTGGGTGTTCTTTGGCTTGAAGATGCATCACTTCAGTACATTATCTTCATACAGGGTTCTCCCTGTGTGTCTTCACATTGTGCATTTCTTCTCTGTGCATTTCTGTCTCTGTGTTCCAATTTCTTCTTTTGCTAAAGGCATCAGTCATATTGCGTTAGGATTCACCCTAAAAACCTCATTTTATTGTTAATTTGATGCCTCTTAAATATTTTCCTAATAAGTTCACATCCTGAGGTACTGGGAGTTAGAACTTAAACATATCTTTTTGGGGGAAAGCAAACTCAACACACGCTCAACAATGTAAGATTTATAATTTCTGGCATTCAATCAAAAACTACCTGGCATGCAAAACAAAAACAAAATAAAATAAGAAAATATGATCCATAATAAAGAGAAAAACTCACCAGTCAAAACCAAATGAGAACTGACATAGGTTTTAAAATTATTAAAAAGGACATTAAAATAATTATAATTGCATTTTATGTGTTCAAAACCTAGAGGAAATCCTGGTTTTATTAGGTAGAGTCATGGAAGTTATTTTTAAAGACCCAAATTGAATTTCTAGAGATAAAATTATATATAAAGTCTGAGATGAAAAATACATTGTATAGGTTAATGATGGATTAGATATGACAGAGAAAATAATAGTGAATCCAACTCCTAAGAATAGATACTATCAAAATGAAATGCAAAAAAGAAAAAAAAATTAAAAGACACAGCCTTGGGGGCTGTAGGAGAATGTCAGGCTACTGAATTCACATACAACTTAAGGCCCTGAAAGAGAGAAAGGGTGGACAAAAAAGAATATTTGCAGACATAATAACCAAACTTTTTCAAATTTGATGAAAGCTATAAATTTAGAGATTCAATAAGCTTAGTAAAACTCAAATATAAGAATCATGAAGACAGCCACACCACAAATGTAACAATCAAATTGTTCCAAACCAATAGCAAAAGAAAATCTTTTAAAATCCAGAGGAAAAGGGACACCTGGGTGACTCAGTTGGTTGAGTGTCTGCCTTCAGCTCAGGTCATGATTCCAAAGTCCTGGCATCAAGTCTCACATCCGGCTCCTTGTTCAGGAATGATCCAGCTTTTCCCTCTGCCTGCCACTCCCCATGCTTATGCTCTGTTTTATTTTCTGACAAATAAATTTAAAAAATCTTTTAAAAAATCCAGAGGAAAAGGATAAGTTATGTACAAATTATAAAAGAAGGATGACAGATGATTTCTTGTAGGGAATGATGCAAAGAGAACAACAATGTTGTAGCATCTTGAATGTATTCAGAGAAAAACATGTCAACCTACAATTCTACAACTAATGAAAATATCTTTCAAAATTAAGGCAAAATTAAGGATTTTTGAAGCATACAAAACCTTAAAGAATTCATTATCAGTAGATGTGCACAAAAAATGTTAAAGTAAGTTCTTCAGGAAGAAAAAAAAATGATACTAGAAGAAAAGAAAGGAATTAAAAAGCCTGGAAATGATAACTGTAAGAATTAAATACATAGATTTTTTTGTGGCATTACCTCTTAATTCTAGCTGTTTAAACAAAAATATCATCAATGTAGGTTGGTGTTTATAACATGTATATGGCAACAATAACATAACAGCCAGGAGAAATGGAAGTATACATTTATAAAGTTCTCATCTATGAAATGATATAATATCAATGGAAGGTGTAGACTGTGATAATGTAAAGACACTATTGGAACAACAAACTAAAGAGTTGTAGTTAATGAAACAACAAATGAGAAAAAATGGAATCATAATAAATGTCAAAAGGAAGGCAGAAAAATGAAGGGAAAGGAACAAAGAAGAGTTAAGACAAATAGAGAACAAAAAGCAAGATGAAAAAGTTAAACCTGAAAATATTAACAATCTCATTAAATGTAAATAGTCTAAATAAACCAATTAAAAGGCAGAGATTGTCAAACTGGATACGAAATAAGAGCTAACTATATGCTGCTTAAAAGAAACCAACTTTAAATATAAAGACAAAATGACAGACATATATTAACAATCTAATACAAAATCCAAAGAAAGTTGTAATGTCTATATTAATACCAGACAAAGATTTCAGAGCAAAGAATATTGCCAGGGAAAATGAAGGCCATTTCATAATGACAAAGGGATCAATTAATCAAGAGAACATAACAATCTTATACATTTAAGTACCTAAAAGTATAGCTTCAAAAGGAAAAAAGAAAAAAAAAACAGATAGAAAGGTAAGGAAAAATCAACAAATTCACATTTAGTGGAAGATTTTAATTGCCTTCTATCAAAAATTGATAGAGTAAGTGGACACAAATTCAGTAAATGTATACAAAATTTGAACAACACCATTAACCAACTTAATCTGACATTTATAGAACACTCTCCCTAAAAACAGCAGAATGCTTTCAGTGTTGTACACAAAAAATTTGCCGAGATAGACTATATTCTGGGTCATAAAACAAATATGAACAAATTTAAAAGGATTCATGTCTTACAGTGTAAGTTAACATGGCATAAAATTAAATTAAATATGGAATTAAATTAGATATTAATCAGTGAAAGATACCTGCAAAATTCCCTCATATTTGGAAACTAAATCTATACTTCTAAATAGTCTGAAGGAGTCAAAGACTTCAAAAAGGAAATGAGAAAGAGTTTTGAATTGAATAAAAACAAAAACATCCTCAAAATTTACAGGATACCACTAAAGCAATATTTAAAGGAAATTTTATAGCACTAAATACCTAAAAGGAAATATAAACATATAGGTTAGTGATAATAGAAAGCCTTGGACAAACTACTAAAAAGATCATCTACCTTCATACCCTACCATCAATGATAAGGCCACAGAGAAATAATCCAGGTGGACACTGATTTTTTTTTAAGGTTTTACTTATTAATTTGTCAGAGAGAGAGAACACAAACAAGCAGGGGCAGGACAAGAAGAGGGAGAAGTAGACTCCTTGCTGAGCTCACATCACACTCCAGATGTGAGACTGGATCCCAGGACCCTGGGATCATGACCTGAGCCAAAATGTTCTTAGTGAATCAGTGAGATATTACTGTTTCTTTTAACATATGAAAAAATGAACTCAGAGTTAAAGTACATTTGAGGTCACACATTCTGTGAGTAGTGACCAACGTCTCTGACTTTGGAATTACAAACTAGTGCTTTTTCTTATCTTAGATGTGAGACGCTCTGTATTACCATGAAGCATATATATAACTACAGTATTGCACAGCTGGAGACTGCAAATGGTAGGAACCTGGTCAATTTTCCCTTGGGAATTCCAGTACTACCGCTCCGCTCCTCTTTATTCTCTCCAGAACATACCCGGTGAGGGAGGGAGGTATGTTTATTGGGGGGCTTTACTGGGGACATGGCCAGGGACATTCACAACAGAGGCATTTTACAGGGCTTGGCCAAAAGACTCCAGTGCATTTTCCATGTGATACATTTTTGCACTGAACTTGAGGTTTGAGAATTTAATATCTCTCAGCAGTATTTGCTTCTTAAACCAATTTATTTTCCCCATTTGAAAGGTTTGTGGAATTAGGTTGCAATGACTTGTAGTGAAAATAGTGAAATACAGAGTAGAGAAAAACAAACCACTCGAAGTGGGATACGGAATGGAGAAAAACACATTTTATTGTTTTAGTTATGAATGCCATTGGCTGGAAGCAGATGACTTAAATGAGTTGCTGTCTGCCAGACCACAGCATGTGGCAGACAAACAGAAAACAGTGAGGTCATACAGGAGTAACTCATTATCCCTAACACAGTATCAATCTTAATAGAAGCCTGATTGGTGTGATAGTTAAAATCACTGGACTGGAAGTCAAGACATGTGGGTTCTAGTCCTGCTTTTACTGGTAACCAGATGTATGATTCCAGTCAATTCCTCTTTTTTGGTCTCAGTTTTGCTGTCTGTGAACAAATAATCAATGGGTAAGTTTAGGTGACACCTAGGATCTTTTCCAGTTTGGCAATCTGTCAGCATGTATTTATTTAGCACCGGTAACTCCAGGAACTTTATCATGTGCTGGGAATACGTTAATAACAAAATGGATTTGATTTCTTCCTTTATTTCAACTTAAAGAAAGAGCCACAAATTAGTTTAGAAGGCCTTTGTCGGGCCTGAAATACTCTCGAGGAGTAAGAAAGCCTCAGGATTTCCATCATTGGCCCGAAGGGGGCTATATATTTATATTCAAATGGCAATTTTACTACCATTCCCCACTTTATGTTTTCGTTAATTCTTGCCGGATCAAGAGCAATCCTTTCCTCACTAGTCTCTGTGTCTACCCCCAGTCTATCCATATGACCACGTGGATTGCTACTAGAAATTACTATCAGGGTTCCAGGAAACTATTAATATTATTCCCCTTAGAGAGAGAGAGAGAGAGAGAGAGAGAGAGAGAGAGAGAGAGAGAGATCTTGTTTTCTCCATGACAAACAAGCATGAACATGGTCTTTTGGGTGAGATTTGAAGCCCTTTCTGCTCTGGTCTGAAACTCCCTTTTCTATTTTTGCCCATCATATACATTAGCCCATGCTCTACTGAAGGCAAACTACTTAACAGCCATAGTCTGTATCAGAATCTCATTAACCAATGTCAGTTTCTGTCACTACCCTGGGAGCCTTGGAGAGCAAAGATAGCTTCTTATTTCTGTCTGAATCCCACTGTGTAAGCCAGCAGTTAGTGGCAGAGTAGACAATAAATATTTGTGGAATTAATGGATACTCTTTTGGCAGGATCTTGCCCTACTTGATGTGTCTCTCACATTGTAAGCCCTCAATAAAATAACTGTTAATTGTTGCCTAACCCATTCTAGGCAATGGTCTGTGAACTGCTAACATCTGCTTCCCTTGAGAGCTTGTTAGAAATAAAAATTCATGAGACACATCTCAAGTACCTTTGAGTGTGAGGACTAAGGAATCTCCAGGCTTCTCCCGAATTCTCATGCATGCTAAAGTTGGAGAAGCATGTCTCCAAGTCATTACCAGAAACTCATTTAGACTCTGACTCATTTTTCATTTAATAAAAATGTGGTTATTTAACCAGTGCCAAAAACTTTGGCCAGGGGTTCCACTGGTTGATAACATCTAAAGACAAAATCAGAGTAAAACCTGGGCATTGGTAAACTTGAGAAAATGCCAAGAATTGTTTTTAAGCTGCTTTGTTCATCACATTTCTAGGTGGTCTTCAGCTCTACTCCCAGTGAAAAACAGCAAAAACAAACATTTGCAAAGGTTCTACAATATGGTCAAATTCCCCTATCCGGTGATATTTATATGTGCCTAGCAAGAGCTAGGGAGGTGTCAATCCTTCTAGATATGTTAATTCTCATAGATGATGTATGTAACTTTAATATAATTTCAATTTGCTGAGACATCCTTGATGTCAATCTTTTATTCATGGGTTAGATCCTTTATTCTGTCAACTAATATTTATTGAAAGCCTACTATGTACAATCATGCTAACTATTGTGGACTTAAGAAAAGTCACAGTCCTTGGATTCAAAGGGCTGATAGTATAATAAAAGAAACAACGTGCAACTTTAAGACAATGCCATTTGTATTAACTAGGAATAAACATCAGTTGTGAACTAGCCCAGCATGTGAGCCCTAACTCAGCATCCAGGCCTTAGCAAGCTTCCTGAAGGGACTGGTACATTAGCTGAGGCCAGAAGCACAAGCAGGAGTTATTCAGGCTAAAGGTGCAAGGAGAAGGGAAGAGGTGGGGAATAAGATAAAAGGATGTTCCAAGTAGAGAAAATTGCATTTACACGGGCCAGAGAACAGGGCAGGATAGCGGCAAGTTGCTTGCATGGGACTGGGAGTTGTTCGGTCTGGATGGAGCACAGAATACACAAAGGACTGAGGAAAAATGAAGGTAATGAGACATAGGGACAAATCATGAAGGCCTCCTGAGCTATATTAAGGTGTCTGAAATTTATCCTAGAGGACAGGTGAAAGAAATTCTAGTGAGGTAGGAGGAGAAGAGGTGAGTGCCAGCCAGAAAGAGCTTTAGAGGTTCGGAGCATCAAGATAGCCACAGTCTCTGATGATTCACAGACCTGTACCCCTGAAAAAAATAATACATTATAGGTTAATTTTAAAAAAGATAGCCACGGTCTTATTTCTGTTAGTCTGGCTGGACTGAATAGAACTGACTGGATTAGGATAAGAGTGGAGGCAGAGAGGCCCAAGAGAAGCACTGTGACCTGAACCAAGTCACAGAGGGGAAGGAAGAAAAGATGGCTTCAAGAGGCTAAGTGCTGAGAAACAAAAGGATTGCTGTAATATTAGATGGATAGATAAGGATGGATAATAAGTCTAAGATGGTACCTAAGTTGGGTCTTGGGACAGCCTATGGGTATGGGTTCACTGAGAGGAAATTTAAGAGATGCAGGGAGATGGCTGTGGGGGTCAGGGAGTAGACCAGAGTAGGTGAGAGATCAGTGACAGAGCTTTAATCTCAATGTGGGTCTATTGTTTGAAGGCTGGAGGTCTGTTGCTCTTCAAAGACATGCTGTGAGAGCAGCAGCTCCACTCTGAATGCTGCACAGACATTTCTAAATGAATATGCTCCACTGCACAGAATAAGAGCCTGCAAAGCACCATGGAGTGAAGAGGAGGCATAGTCATAAAAGAGCTCTTTGTCCCATCATCCAGTTCAGTGAACCAAGGAAAGGTCAGAACATGAAGACTCTGCCCCTGAGTTGCTCTATAACCTTTCCTTTTTTTATTTTTTCTTAATTTGCGAAAGGGGAGAAATATTAGATTAACCTTCTTTGTACAGCTTCCCTAAGGAATTTCCATTTTAAATATAAATAAAACATACACATTGAACATAGCCTTAAATACATACCAAAGAACTTGCAAAGCTTAAAAAAAAAAAAAAAAAAAGATTCCTAATCTGTGAATCTTTTCACTAGTCTGAAACTTCTTTGAAGCCACAAATCCTGAGCTTTACAAACTGAATGTTTACTACCTCATCCTTCAGCATAAGCTCAGGGGAGAATATAGTATTTCCTTATATGTAATTAAATGCAAGTAAAATGTTAACCTTAGGCACCTTTGCTTTGGATATAGAAACACAGTGCACTTTTCATGCCCTGATGCAGTATGGCTAAACTTTTGACCACTAGTTCTTTAGGACTACTCTGTTTAAGTGTTCTATTATTCTATATATATTTGAAGATCGTATTGTGAAGGGAAAAAAATTCCCAAGCTTAGTGTCAGACTTTGGACTTGAGTATAAGATTTGATGTTGCCTAGCAGGATGATCCTTGGGCAGCCCTCTGTGTCTCTTAAATGCCAATACTTCATCTATTCTATGGAATGAAAGCAATAGTTCTTGTTTTGCTTTTGACATTGGCATCACTCAGCATTTATTTTGGAAGGATTTACCTAGGGCTTATGATATATAGGGAATTTTTCCAGGTTTGGTGAAGCAGAAGGAATTTGTAGTATTGCTGGGGTAAGGCATATTTAATTGGAAACATTACAAAATAACACAGAACTAACTTCACTTCTTTAAACAACTGTAGAGGGCAAAGAAGAGAGTAACTAACAGCCTGGGTGAATCAAGGAAGGCTTCATAAAGGAGGTAGTATTCTAGTAGTATCTTGAAGGATCTAGCTGAGTAAACATGGAGTTGAAGGCCTTTGTTTGCATTTGGAATCCCATGTGATGAAGATACAGAGTCATGCTTAGGGATTATGAGAGATAATTACTACTTTTAAGAGCCATTGTGATCTATATGTGTGTGTACAAATGAAGAAAAGATGCAAGGCTCAAGTAATCTTTTTCATCAACAAGGCCCATACTTTTACCTATCACTCCTCCTTGACCCAAACTATCCAGATACACCCTTGCAGTAGCCCACTGTGAGTGCTGCTCTTGAACTTCATGGTCTAAAATAAGGACAAAGTTATGACCCAAAGAATATTACCCAAGGAATCCAAGAGCATGGAATTGGAAAGACTGGTATGAGTCAAAGTCTTCAGTGTTCAACAAAGGTCAAAGCCAAGGAATCCAAGTTCCTATGCCAAGTTCAAATGGCAGAAGAGAGGTCACAAGGTAGAAACAAAATCAAAGGTTAAGTGCAAAATGGAAAGTGGCATAGCACTAGATCATGAAAGAAGAAAAAGTCCTGGAATCTACTACTGCAATATAGTACCTTTATTTTATTGGTCATTGGGTACATGGGACAAATGTAGATGGTTCATTTTATTGTTTGTCCTAATTCTACTTTTGTATTTCCTTAATTCTGTTTCTTGCATTACTATATCAACTGTATGATATGTATCTTGGTTTAACTTAACATAATAATAAAAAAGCAATAAAAAATTTACTCTAAGATTATTAAAGATGTAGAAAAAGAAAAAAGTTCTAACTTTCACATTCACTTTGAATTCCTATCTTTATTTACCTTAATTGTACTCATCCCAGGCATGAATTCATTCTGTAGGTAGACAAATCCCTTCCCTTTTTATTTCTCATAAGCTAACTTCTAGAAATGTTTAACCAAATTTCATTCAAATACCTACGAAAGAAAGAAATTAAACCATTTTTTCGTATAGATTTTCTTTTTAAAATGTTTGTCATCATTAGCCATCAGGGAAATTCAAATCAAAACCCCTTTGAGATATCACCTTACACCAGTTAGAATGGCCAAAATTAGCAGGACAAGAAACAGCAAGTGTTGGAGAGGGTGTGGAGAAAGGGGAACCCTTATATACAGTTGGTGGGAATGCAAGTTGGTATAGCCACTTTGGAAAATAGTGTGGAGATTCCTTTAAAAATTAGAAATAGAGCTACTCTATGACTCTACAATTGCACTACTGGGTATTTACCCCAAAGATAGAGTTGTAGTGAAAGGAAGGGCCATATGTACCCCAATGTTCAGAGCAGTAATGGCCACAATTGCCACACTGTGGAAAGAACCAAAGTGCCCTTCAACAGAGAAATAGATAAAAGATATGGTCCATATATACAATGGAATATTACGCCTCCATCAGAAAGGATGAATACCCAACTTTTGTAGCTACATGTACAGGACTGGAGGAGATTATGATGAGTGAAATAAGCCAAGCAGAGAAAGTCAAGTACCATTTGGTTTTACTTACTTGTGGAGCATAAGGAGTAACATGGAGGACATTAAGTGAAGAAAAGGAAATGTGAACTGGGGTAAATCAGAGAGGGAGATGAAGCATGAGAGGCTTTGGACTCTGAGAAACAAACTGAAGGTTTTGGAAGGGAGGGGATCAGGGGATGGGTGATCCTGGTGGTGGGTATTAAGAAGGGCACGAATTGCATGGAGTACTCTGTGTGGTGCATAAACAATGAATCTTGGAACACTGAAAAAATAAAATAAATCATTATTTAAAAATAATTAAAATAGGACAGGTTTTACAGAATTTTTTTGGAACACAGAGAGTAATATAAATGTTAATTTTCTGCTTGCAAAGAAAAGATTTTCTTTTTAAGATTTGAGGTGAAGATTGGAAAACATAATACTCAGGATGCATGAAAATAGATTTGCAAAAGGATGAGGGAAGATTTGTAAATATCTTGTAACTGAAGAATGTGGATACCTATTGACCAAATACTTTTATTCACAACATTGAGCAAAATTTTTAAGACTAAAAATCCACTTACTTTTAAAGAAATGCAAAATATAATAGTGAGAATTGTTTATACTCTTGTAAAATTTTATAATTTAATGAAATATTTTTAATGTTCCATGTTGGCAAGGCAGTGAGGAAAGGGATATTCTTTAGGACTAATGAGACTTTAAAATAGTCAAGGCTTTCTAGTGAGCAGTATGACTACACATGTAAAACTTTAATAAATGTCTCATACCATATGTCTCAGAAGATTCACCTCCAGACATTTAGCTTCTTGATGGAAAATATTATGGCCCCACGTTCTCACTATCCCAGAAACACATTTCAATGTGAAGGAGGTACGATGAATGTCCATCTCTGGAATAAAAAGGTCTTTTAAAAATAATTTTAAATACTTTGTGAATTTTGGGTTCTTTCTCTCTCTCATTAGAAAAAGGATTCTAAAGTCTAAACCACACTTTTTGCAAGGACCATATGTTGGGCATTTTTAACCCTGCATTTGCCTCAATATATAGTGTGAGCCATCAATTCACGCTCCTCTTTTTTTAATTACTAAATTATATTTTATTCGAGATTTATTATGCTTTTCAAATGACAATTTTCTTTTAATTTTGTTGGAAAGAAAGTAAAGGTGTTTATGATAAAATTTGGGTAGCTTAGAGCCTAAGAAACTAATGTGCTCCGAATACCAAAATACATATATACTATTAAAAAAATTAAAATATGGGGCACCTGGGTGTCTCAGTTGGTTAAGCAACTGCCTTCGGCTCAGGTCATGATACTGGAGACCAGGGATCGAGTCCCATATTGGGCTTCCTGCTCGGCGGGAAGCCTGCTTCTCCCTCTCTCACTCCTCCTGCTTGTGTTCCCTCTCTGGCTGTGTTTCTCTCTGTCAAATAAATAAAATCTTTAAAAAAAATAAAAAAATTAAAAATTAAAATTAAATCAATCAATGAAATCATTAAAAATTTCCTGTTTCTAATAACATTGTTTATTGAGTTCTCCAGTCTGCAACTTATATTTTATATAATACCTCAAATGCATGGAAGTCTTTGAAGATGTAATATTATTTCCCTCTCACAACAACCTTGTGGCTAAGGTTCTAATTTCATTCCATTTTATGGATGGTAAAAATAAGTCCCCGGGTGATGAAGTGACTTGAAGATTTCAGTTCACAGTTACTAGCTGGGCCTCAGAAGTATGTGTTCTGCCTGTAGGACCCAGGTTCTTTATACAACACTAGATGCATTCCTGGTCTCCTATGACTTCTCAGAACTACCCCTAGAAAGTGTGACAATGCCTCCCTCCTGGACTGTACATCTTTTTAAGAGGCTTTTCAATGAGATCCTCTATCTGTGTCTGAGACCAGAACATTCTATCACCTCTAAGTGTCCTCTCTCTGGGGGCTCTTGATTCACAGCTGCTTTCTCCAGACCTTCACCTGTGCTCACCTCAGAGTCCTCCATTATATCAGGGCAACTTCACCAAGGCCACATGCTTGGTCCTTGAGGCTTTGCTTGCTGAAATCCTCTCACCCCTAAGCCCCTGCAAGTACACACAAGCGACTTGGCTGGACAACTGCATATCACAGTCTGGAAAAATCTTAAAATATTTCTAAATTTAGCCTACTATTTATATTTCTCTTTCTGTACCCTAGAAATATTATTGTATCTGCTAGATGTTTTCTAGAGCCCAACTTCAAATCAAGCATGCTTGGAAATTGAAGAAATATTTACACTACTTCTGAATCAGTTGTGAAAATGACAACATATAATATATTATTATTTATAAAAGCTGTATAGATACTGCCAGATGCAATAAAGTTCCCCAGAGAACATTGGCTCTTGCTTTGGTGTCAAAGCAGTAAGGAGTGATAATCTACATGCGATAAATCGCCTATTGAATTTAGTCAGCCCTCTGATATTTAAGACCCACAAACAGACTGATTAAACTTGCTTTTCAGTCTTTTCTTGCATCAAATCACAAGGCTCCAGCTAGTATGAATTATTCGCTTTTTCTCAAACATGACTTTGTGCTCACATTTCATGAGTTTCCTCATATTGATCCTTTGACTTGGTAGAATAATAGCCCAGTTATTAATAAAAGCCTACATTTACAAAAGCATCTCCATATATATTATTTTATATGGTCTTTACAATAGCCTGTTGCCATTTTACAAGTGAAAATTTTCTGAAGGAAATGTCTTACTGGATGCCTCAATATTACAGATCTGAGATCTGAATCTAGGCTTCAAAGCTTCACCAGGCTGTACTGCTTCTCCTGTTTTAATTTAATGGAAATTCAGAGGAAGGTACTTCCAATAAATACAACCACACATTTATGTTGTATATTAACAAAATGCAGTGAATGTCATTGGGCTAAAAGATTAAAGAAAATAGAAGAATTGAGGCTTAAAAAAAAAAAAAAACCAGAAAAAATTAGAGATGCATCCTTCACCATAGTATTCACTCAGATTCAAATATTCATTCCCCTTCCATTTTTCTAATTCTTACTCATCATTAAGATTTTATCTTAAACATCACTTCCTATATGGAGCCTTTTCTGACCTTGTCCCCTTTGGAGCCTGGACCAAGTGGTCTCGCCACAGGATCCTATGGCCCTGTGATTTCTTGACAGTAGCATTAACACACTTTAGTATCCCTTGTTTAATTTTCTGTCTTTGCTGTTAGACTGAGAACTCCATAAGGGACAAAGACTGTATCTTTCCATTACCCTAATGTATACCAGAAGCATGCATATCTTCTGGAACATGGAGGCCACTGATATTTATATTTGGTGAATGAAAGAAAGAAGAGAAAGAGAGGAAAGAAAGGGGAAAGGAAGAAAAATTCCAGAGTGAGACTTCTGGGTTTTTTACTTTAAATAGTTACTTAATTTCTCTCAATTACAGTTTATCATAGGTAAAAGGGCCACACTAGCTAGAATCACAGCTACTTCTAAGTGGTCTTATGACATGCCTGGAACATCAAAAACAAATGAAAAGAATTTCTTTTTTATACCCAATCACAGGATGATCTCTGGAAGTCACACTGTGACTCAGGAGAAACTCTGCTCCTAGTGTTTTGGGAGCAGTTCCTCTGATAACTCTATTCACATTCTTTTTTTTCTTTTCTTTTTTTTTTTTTTTTTAGATATTTTATTTATTTATTTGACAGAGAGAAACACAGTTAGAGAGGGAACACAAGCAGGAGGAGTGGGAGAGGGAGAAACGGGCTTCCAGCCTAGCAGGGAGCCTGATGTGGGGCTCGATGCGGGGCTCGATGTGGGGCTTGATGCGGGGCTCATTGTGGGGCTCGATCCGGGGACTCCTGGATCATGACCTGAGCTGAAGGCAGCCACTTAACCACTGAGCCACCCAGGCGCCCCTCTATTCACATTCTTACCATGTAGGGAGAGCCCTTAGATATTTCAAAATCAACACCACAAACTTGAATTCGTTTTTTTTCCTCTCAGGACGTTTCTTTCTCTTTTATTCCCTATTTCAGTTCAAGATTCCACCATCCACACAGAAGACAACATCAGAGCCCAAAATCTTGTCTCTCACCCCCTCCCTCCCGGCCACTGTTTTTCTTAGTCTATGCAGTACTTTTTAGGTAGGCATAATATTGCCATCCAGGGGATATATGGTGATGACTGGAGACATTTTTGGTTAATATAATGGGGAAATGCTGGGTGAGGCCAAGGATGCTGCTAAAAGTTCCAGAATAAGAAGGGCAGCCCCAATAGCAAACACGTTTTGACTCAAAATAGCAACAGCACTGCAGTTGAGAAAACTTTGTGTACAATGAGAGATTAGTAAAGTTGCAAAACTGACATTCTAATCATTGGTCTTTGAGACTGCTAATAGTACTGTGTAATTTGCTGGTGGAAAAAGGGGCTGGTTTCCTCCAGAAAATGCCGTAATTGCCTCAAATTTCAGTAGAATTGTGGCAAGTTTGCAGATGAGATGCAAGTTTGACTGTTTTGGAAGGAGTTCTATAGACTCTTTAGATTGTCTCTACAACGGCAATCTCATAGTGTCATCCTGGGAACCCTGGAAACCCCAGAGACATCTTCAGGGAGTATTCAAGATTAAAACCATTTTTGCAGTAATATAAGCTGTTATTTGTCTTTTTTCACTTATTATTATATGGGAGTAGAGTCCAGTTTTTCAGAGTCCACATAAATGTACAACATTGCCACATATTAAATTCATAAGCAAGTAGCCAGTATAAGCATCCAGCTGCTTTCTATTAAATCAGACATTAAAGATATTTGCAAAAATGTATAACAATGCTACTCTACTCACAAGTTTTAGATTTTCAAAAATATGATTTTTTTTCATTAAAATATGTTACTTATGTTAACATATGATAGGTTGTTATTTAAAACTCATGAATAAACAGTTAATTGCAAAAACACTCAGTTTTCATTTCTAATATAAGAAATATCAATAGATATAACCATATAAACAAAAGTACTTTGGAATCCACAATAATTTTTAAGAGTATAAAGCAGTCAATGAAACAAAAAGTTAAGAATTGTTATTATAGTGCAGTGTTTCTCATATTTCATGTGCGCATTACACATATGCATATGCATAATATGTTAAAAAGCACACTCTGATTCAGTAGATGTGATGGTTAATTTTATGTGGCAACTTGATGGGACCCAGAGGTGGACAGGTATTTGATCAAATATAATACTGGGGGTTTCTATAAGGTGTTTCTGGATATAATTAGCACTTGAATTCCTAGACTAGGTAAAGTAGATTGCCCTTCCTTAATGTGGGTGGCTCTTATGCAATCATGTGAAAGTTTGAATAGAACAAAAAAGACTGAACTTCCCTAGAATAAGAGGGAATTCTTGACTGCCTTGAGCTGGGACATTGGTTTTTCCTGCCTTCTGAGTCAAACTGAAACATTTTCTTCTAAGCCTCATTCTGCTGGTCTGTAGACTAGAACTGTACCATTGACTTTCCTGGTTCTTGGGCCTTTGAACTCATCTCTTAGGTCTTGGGAACTGTCAGCCTCCAAAGTCATATGAGCTAATTCCTTATAAAGAAATCTCTTTGTATATTTCTCTTGTCAGTTCTGTTCCTTTGGCTGATCCTAACACAGTAGATCTGGAATGGGTCCTAAGATTCTGCATCTTAACGTCTCTTAGATGATGCTAATGCTACTGGTCCTTGGACCACACATCTAGTGGCAAGGGTCAAAGCATCAGTATCACCTGGGAATTCATTAGAAATATAGAATCTTAGACACTGCCTCATACCTATAGAATCAGAATCTTCACTTGAACTAGATTCCCAAGTGATTCATTTGAACATTAAAATTTAAGAGACACTATTCGAGTGTAGTACCCAACCCTGACTACATAGTAGAATTACTTGAATCGTTTTTAAAAAGTGCCTGGACTCTACCCTGATTAAATCAGACCAATTAAATCAGAGTCTCACTGAATAGGCCCCAAATCCTTCTTTTTTTAACTTATTTATTCGAGAGAGAAAGAGAGAGAGAGAGTACATGCATGATAGGGGACAGAATAGGGAGGGCAGACGTAGAGGGAGACAAAACCCCAAGCAGAAACTTTGCAGTGAGCAAAGAGCCTGATGCAGGTCGTCGATCTCCGGACCCTGAGACCATGACCTGAGCTGAACTCAAGAGTCTCAAACAACTGCCCCACCCAGATGCCTCCCCACCACCAAACCCTTCTGTTTTAAAAAAGCTGCATAATATCAGTGTGCAATCATGAATGAAAACTACCAGTCTAGAAAGAGAAGACTGAAGATCAACAATTTTATAGTCTTTGAGTCTTTTAATAAAATGTAATAATTAATTATTCACTGAAAATAATAATTAATTATTCATGCTAATAATAAAATTGATTACTCAGGGTGTGAAATGAAAGAAGAAGATGTCAACCTGCTACTTGGTGTTTCTGGATAAGGAGCCAACAGTTAGGCAAATGCTTGAATAAGACACCAAAGGAAATGATGACACTACTTTCTGTCAGGAGACACTATACAGCTTGTCGTGTGTTTGATGTCTCTTCCTAATGTGGGGACTTAGCTTTGAGTGTTTACTGAATGAATACTCGAGATCTGGGGTTGAATCGATATGTATTGCACTGGAGAAGTATGTAGGGTTGAATGGTTATGTGTTGCACTAGAGACGTATGTAGACTAGATTATCTAGATTCATTTATAGATGAGGAAATTGAAGCTCAGAGGGGGTAATTCACTCACCATAGAAGCAGCACTGCATAGTGGAGGTAACCAGCTGGAATTCACCTCATGGCTCTTATGCCTTCTCTGGAGTCATTGTCTTATTCCAAAAATAGGTGATATGCTATAGCCAGAGCTACCAGAAATCTAGAAGTACAGAGATCAGAATGCTTACACTCCAATTTTGCTCACTGCTGAGTATCTTATATTATAATATATATTTTTTCATCATTCAACACTGCTTATTAAGCTTCTGCCAAGGGGTGTCAGGAACTTAGCAGACCTCATTAAAAGTAGTTATTCTGTCATACTACAATTATTTGTAGAATTATTCAATAGAGCCAACTCTCCTGATTTCTACTTCAGTATTTACACAACAGCATGTCCTACTGACCTCCTTGGCAGATGAAGATGGCTAAAAAATAGAACTATTCACCCAGCTGGGAAAGTGGGCCTGGGACCTTTTTTCTGGACCCACTACAATGTTCCCTCTGCAAACAGTGTGGAGTCCTAACAGCAGAAATCGACGTTGGCTATCATTAGCCACTAAAGTTCCTCCCAGCTTTTCCTCCTTTCTCTGAAAATAGTACTTAAAAAGAGAGAGAAATAAAAGAAAGAAAAGAAAAGGCACTCTGTTTGATGCACTGTATGTTGGAGGGTTCTGGAAAAATTTATAATGTGTTCTGAGCTCAGAGACAAAATTTTCCAAAAGGACATTTATACTATTTTCTTCCAAGAGTCTGTATCCTGTTATACTCTGGAAGAAGTGACCTCATGGTGTTTGTATTTGTCTCTTGCACAAAACCTCTTTTTATGGCATAATGCATGTGCAGATCTTAGGCTATGTAATACATGAAGCCCTGACTGGGGCAGGTCATTCAAAGAACAGGCTTCTGCTTTTGTAATGGCGTCATCTTGTTTTATAGCAGCAGAGCAGCTGGGAGGGGGAGAACTGGATAGGAGGAAGTTCCATGCCAAGTTACTTGAAACATATATATGCCACAGCAATCGAAGGAACTTAATAAAAGTGAGAGAATATTAACTTGTGATACATGTTATTAGTCTCAGAGGAACTGACAGTAATCACTATAATCCCTTACAGCCTCCTAGAATTATAAGGTGATTGCTTGCACATTACCTCATTTGTATAATACTTTACGGCTTATAAAGTACTTCCTCATAGATCATCTTGGTTGTTTCTTCCAATATCCATGTGAGATACAAAGCACTGGTTTTATCCCAAATTTACAGGTGAGAAAACGGAGGCTTTGAAAGAAATTAAAAACGTGTAAATTTTTTTACATAGCACTTGACAACAAACATCAAAAGCTCCTTCATACACATGAATTCAGTTGATTTCCACAAGAAGTATCTGTCATAAATAAAATTATTATTAATCTCATTTTGCATATAAGGAAGCCGAGACAGTAATCGGCTTAATCCAGATTTCAGAGCAAATTAAGTGTCAGAGTGAGAGGTTAGAGCCAGACTGACTCCTTCAAAAGTGATCTTTCCACTATGTAAAGCTGACTCTTTATGTAAAGAGCACGGGCTTTGGAGTCAGCTAGACCTGAGTCTAAATCTTGGCTCTTACACAGGCAAACTGTAGGGTGAAGTCTGAGAAACCACTTAACCTCTCAAAGAACAGCTCTCTAATCAGCAAACTAGGAAAAGTAATACCTACCTCATGGAATTACTGTGAGGAAAAAAAGAAATGACCTAATGTTTGTAAGATGTTTAGCATAGTGCTTGACACATAGAAAGGGCTATTACTGCAATAAATTTTATCTCTGGCTCTCAGTGATGCACAAGCCTATTCTGTCCCAACTTTAGTCCCACCAGTGCTGCTCAAAAGCTTTGGAAAATGTTATTTTTCCAACTGAAGTTGTGGACTGCTTTCAGAGCAGTGCAGGAAGATCTGCACTGGTATCTGGAACGGAAGTCAAGATTTAAAGAGCCAACGCTTTCATCCCCTCCTTTCATGACTCCTAGGACTCCTGCAAGCCCCTTCATTTCCAGCCTCTGTTCCCAGATAAAGTGAGACGTACGGTCAGAAGGAAAACAAACTGGAACTCTGTTGGAACATCTGGTTAACATTCAGAGCCCCAAGACCCCACACTAAGAGGACCCTGCTCCCTCTTCCATTCTCTCTCTCTCTCTCTCTCTCTCTCTCTCTTTCAGGGGCATCTCATCAACCTCAGCTGTCTCTGCTGTGCCTCCAAGAAATCAAGCACCTGGAACTCAAGGTGGCTTTGAAGCAAAACAGCACTTAGAGTCAGGGAATAATACTTAGACAGAGATGAGCCTTGATCACTTATTTGTTAAACTTTGTCAAATATTGATAATTCTCATGGGAAAGAGATATTTCTCAAAGCTTTTCCCTCTTCCAGAAATTCGGTACTGTATTAAGGCAGAGTGGCCTGACTGGTCCCTGCCTGACTTTACAAATTCACATGTATCTTGCAGCCCACTAGCCCTGCACTGTGTTCAGTTCTCCACACACATCTTGTCACTCACATTCAGCGCTTTTCAAAAAAATTAATTAATTAATTAATTTGTCAGAGAGAGAGAGGGAGGGAGAGAACACAAACAGGGACCCCAGCAGGCAAAGGGAAAAGCAGGCTCCCTGATGGGCAAGGAGCCTGATGTGGGACTTGATTCGAAGACCCAGGGATCATGACTTCAGCTGAAGGAAGTTGCTTAACCAACTGATGTTCAAGGTGATCTTTTTTTTTTTTTTTAACGATTTTATTTATTTGACAGAGAGAAACACAGCTAGAGAGGGAACACAAGCAGGGGGAGTGAGAGAGGGAGAAGCAGGCTCCCTGCCGAACAGAGACCCTGAAGTGGGACTCGATCCTGGGTCTCCGGGATCATGACCTGAGCGGAAGGCAATTGCTTAACCAACTGAGCCACCCAGGCGCCCCTCAAGTTGATCTTTTTACCAAGATTTTGCACTCATTGCCTGATTGTTGCTGCAAGGTGAGTTGCTATTTTTCTCAAAGACGTAGCTCAAGAAACCCTTCTTTTAAGAAATGCCTCCTGGAGAGCAGCTGGGTAGATCAGTTGGTTAAGCCCCTGCCATCAGCTCAGGTATTGATTCCAGGGTCCTCAGCAAGCATCGAACAGGGCTCAGTGGGGGGAGTCTGCTTCTCCCTCTCCTCTCTCCCCTGCCCAAGCTGGTGCTCTCTATCTCCCTCTCTCCCTCAAATAAATAAATAAAATCTTGAAAGAAAGAAAGAAAGAAAGAAAGAAAGAAAGAAAGAAAGAGAGAGAGAGAGAGAGAGAGAGAGAGAGAGAGAGAGAGGGAGGGAGGGAGGGAGGGAGGGAGAAAGGAAGAAAGGAAGAAAGGAAGAAAGGAAGAAAGGAAGAAAGAAAGAAAGAAAGAAAGAAAGAAAGAAAGAAAGAAAGAAAGAAAGAAAGAAAGAAAGAAAGAACTTCCTGGTTGACTCAATTCCTGAGAAATTTTTGGGTAAAGTTGGTGATTTTATCTTTATGTAACCACTTTCATTGCAGCTCCTAAGCGCTCTGCATATGTTTAATGTTCATACATCAGTGTCCTTCACAAGTCTCTGAGCTCATGGGGTAAGTTTTTCTGTTGATTCATGATGCCCAACACTAGGCATAATGACTTTTTTAAAAGTCAGGATGGACGTTGTTCAATCTTAATCATTTATACATGCTAGACACCTTTGGCTACCTTGGGCATCCAATAATACCATGAATTTTTTTTTTTTTTTTTGTCATCATTCATAGTGGATGACACTGTTAAATTTTATTAAAGATTAGTATGAAAATGGTGGTAATTTTCTGATCCTGGTTAAGGGACCTTTGATTTCTATCTCACATCCTTAGAACTCCTAGAAAGTATGGGTATTTAGAATCAGACTGAGGGGCACCTGGGTGGCTCAGTTGGTTGGGCACCTGGGTGGCTCAGTTGTTTGGGCAACTGCCTTCGGCTCAGGTCATGATCCTGGAGACCCGGGATCGAGTCCCAGATGGGGCTCCCTGCTCGGCAGGAAGCCTGCTTCTCCCTCTCTCACTCCCCCTGCTTGTGTTCCCTCTCTGGCTGTGTTTCTCTCTGTCAAATAAATAAAATCTTTTAAAAAAAAGAAAGAATCAGACTGAGATTCAAATGATCAATAATATCTCTCTACGGAAAGGAAATTTGAGCTTTTTGAGATCCTGTTTCAAATTGTTATAAAGCCTAGCTCTGTGTGAGGTGGTGTGAGAAAGACAGAGGATACCTACAATGATATCTAACACATGATCACTGATGAATAAATGCTGGAAGTTTTGAGTTGATTGAGATATTGTGACAAAGAAAGAAGCCCCAGAAACCCTGGATTTGAATCTTACCCTCACTAATCATGTGATTTGGGCCTCTTTAAAGGTCAGTTTACTCATCTGGAATATGGAGTCAATAATCCCTACTGTGAAGGCTTTTTTTAACAAGTGATACAGTAACAGATGCAGTAGCATCGGCCTGGAAAATAAACAGTATAGTGACTAAAGGATTGGCATTTTAAAATAGAATTAATTCTACTTTTGCAGGTCAAATTTCAGTATCCAAAGAAATTAAAAATTCTCAAAATGGGGCTCCTGGGTGGCTCAGTGGGTTAAGGCCTCTGCTTTCGGCTCAAGTCATGATCTCAGGGTCCTGGGATCAAGGCCCACATCGGGCTCTCTGCTCAGCAGGGAATCTGCTTTCTCCTCTCTCTCTGCCTGCCTCTCTGCCTACTTATGATCTCTCTCTGTCAGATAAATAAATAAAATCTTTAAAAAATATTCTCAAAATGACGGTACTGATTTTACCTCCTCATTAGTTATTAAAGTTAATGATAATTTATTGATTTTTAAATAAAGTTAAAATTTAAATTAAAAAATTTTAAAGTTAAAATTTTTAAGTTAAAATTTAAATTCAAAAAATTGATATCAACTCTATTTTTTTTTTACAAACACATTTTTTAAAGAAACCAATGATTTTTTAAAAAATCTGAAGAAGGGAGACGGTAAATAAGCAAAACATATTTCAGTTAAAAGATGAATGCAATTATAAAGATAAAGTTTTAAATGAGCAGAAATCATTACTTATTTCTTAGAAATGATTTTTATGACTCAAAAATATGTTTAACATATAAGGACATGTAGTTAAAATAATGGACATAAAACAAGTAAATAAATATTTTGAAAAAAACCAGCTAATGAAATATCTAAGCTCTTCATGAATGCAAGGACTAAAGATTTATTGAACACAGGTGCCAGCAACATATGGAGAAGCCCTTCAATTAACCGTTCGCTATTGCATTTCCCTGTAGCTTCCCATCAGTGCTCCAGAGTCTCAGAGGCCAGGGTGGATGGCTGTGTTACACTTGAGCTGCAGAATTCCCGCCACCCCAGAGAGCTCTTCCCAAGTTTCTAGCTGATGTTTAACATGAGAATAAAACATTAACAGATGCTGTGTCTTAACTTTGCTGAGTGTCTTAACGGGCTTTTCTGGAGGGTCCCTCTTGGGCGATGATCATCTGACACCAATGTTGGAGAGCCGCTTGGTAAAGGGAGGGATGCGGAAATCAAAGAGAGAGAGAAAAACAGAGAGAGAGAGAGAGAGAGAGAGAGAGAGAGAAGAGTCAGTGGGGGGGGGAGAGGGAGAGGGAGGGATAGAGAAAGGGAGGGAAAGATTGAGAGAGATTATCTTGCATTGTATTGGAATTAAGATATCTGGAATGTAGTTCTACTGAAGCTGTTAACTTACTGTGGGAATATCGGAGAGACCACCACCTCTCTGTGCCTCAGTTCTCTCATCTATGAAATGAAGCAATAGGATTAGATGGCCTGAAATCCTTTCTAGAGCTAGCAATAGTATTCAGTGCTTAAACTGCTATCTTGAATTATAATTTATCCTATACATTTATAGCCTTACCAAAACAATAAAAGCTCCATTAATAAGACTAATCTGGCCACTAATTTTATCATTCCATCAATAAAAAGAGGGAGAAAACTAATGATATGTTTACTATCTGTCATATACTTTCATATAGTTCTCATTCTACATGATGCCAGACCTATAAGGTAGTCTTTCCCCATTTTAGGAAGAGTGGAATTACATTTTAGAGGTTAATGACGTGACTGCTGTCAGGATAGTAATTAACACCTTTAGGATGTGATTACTTTTATTTATTTACTCATTCCCTCAGTAAATATTGTTGAGCATCATGCCCGGAGCTGGAATTAAATGTAGGGATGTCACAGGGAACAGAGTTTTGCCAAATATCTTATTTCTTTTTCCGTGGCAATGAAGACATATTCTTGCCAGAATATCTTGAGAATGTCAAGGAGCCAGATGATTTAAATTTTTCAAAATACATCAAGTATTTGGAGGAAAAAAAGACTTTTAAGATACTTGAGAGTAGTTTTCCGACATTTGGGCTCTGACTCTTCTCATTTTACATATAAAACATGAACTTCATGGGGCGCCTGGATGGCTCAGTCGTTAAGCATCTGCCTTCGGTTCAGGTCATGATCCGGAGTCCCAGGATCCAGACCTGCATCCGGTTCCCTGCTCTGTGGGAAGCCTGCTTCTCCCTCTCTCACTCCCCCTCTTGTGTTCCCTCTCTAGCTGTGTTTCTCTCTGTTAAATCAATAAAAAACAAACAAACAAAATTTTAAAACATGAACTTCATAATGAGAAAAAGTGGATTTTATTAATCTTATATCTATAAATACAAGGCATACAGATAGTCCCTCCTTTTTTAAAAGAAACAACACTACTACCTAACAACTTTTACTACAAAATTGTGGAATATAAACAGCACTTTTAGAAAAAAAATAATTCTCTTATATAAAGGGCACAAATAAGCACCTGAGAAAAATACTATTAAAAGATTAGTTAAATAAAATAAATAGAGAATATTAAAATTAAAAAAATGTATCACAGGCACACCTTATTAATGAATGAATTCTATTAGTAGACATTAACCTACATACTATGCAGGATCAAAAACTCAAAAGAATTCAGATTTTAAAAAAAGGGAATTCAGATCATACAAAAGTGAATGAAAGATTCTGTTGAGTCTTTCCAGGATTGATGTTGCTACTATCATTATTACTACTATTAGAAATAATAAATCACATTTACTGTGTTCTCACTATTTGCCAGACACAGTGTTAAGAGATTTGAAAGCATTATAGCAGCGGTCTTCTCAATGCCTCTGTAACAAACACAATCATCTTTGCCACTGCATAAATGAGGATGTGGAAGAATTAGGGATGCTAAGAAACTTGCATACAGACATGCAGAGAAAAAGTGGTAAGCTTATAGTCAAAGGCCAAGTCTATAAAGATAGTTATCTATCTATCTATCTATCTATCTATCTATCTATCTATCTATCTGGAGGGGCTTAGGGAGGTGGAGAGAATCTCAAGCAGATTGCTTTCTGGGCTTGGAGCACTAAGCCTGAAGTGGGGCTGTATCCCACCGCCTGAAAGAGATCATGACCTGAGCTGAAATCAAGAGTTGGTCGCTGAACCGGCTGAGCCAGCCAGGGACCCCAAAGACAGGTTCTTCTGAGTCCAAAGATAATGCTCTTAATATCTAACTTAATAGTCATTTTTAAAATCTCAAGCCTATGTGAGCACCAGATAGATGAAGCTGTTTATACCATAGAAATCAAGATATCAGCTGATCTGGAACAAATAAAATGAATGAAGATTCAATGTGCTCACTTTGAAGTGACTGGAGGACATATAAGTGAATGTCCAATGGGATTGAAGCATGAATACGGTTTAGACCTACTCTTGCAAAAACAGTCAGGCAAGGAGAGAGCCTGGGGTAGTGCTGAGAGGACAGCCTGGGAGAACTCTGAAGCCAATTACGGCAGGACAGATGGGAGAACTTGACAGACCTGAGCTCCTATGGAGAGGCGAGGACTGCTAAGACTTTAGAAGGACTTCTAGGTAGATTTCATGGTCCCGTGAGCCCATGCACCTGGTGGCATAGTACAGGAGTTTAATATTTGTACAAAGACTGAGGGACTAGATGTGAAGTGACCTATTACAGTCCAGAAAGTGGACCTTGGGTTCCTAGTTATATTAGGTAAGGTAAGGTCTGAGAGATTCTAGTAGGTTTTTTCTTGTTTTCCTCCTCAAATCTTTATGACTATGACCCACAATAAAAGATGCATTTTTATTACTATCCTGCACACAAACTCATATAGATGCGTATACTCAGCTAACACATATATTGGAGAAAAGGGATACTTTCCCTTACTATGGTCATTACACTCTAATATTTCATTTTTTATATTGCCAGATGCAGTTAACTTAATTAATTTCCCGAATTACTAACAGGATACAACCTGCTGCCTGAAAAGTATTGGCTAAGAGGTCACGGGGGGAAGATAAATACTAGCAACGTATCTGCCCTACAGGAGGAGAAAAACCCAGGTAGCCTCGGAGACATCTTGGTCCATTATTAAAACTATGACACCTGAGGATGAAAGTGAGTTCAGAGTCATGAATGCAGTTTGGGGGTTATGCGTACAGAGATGATGGTTGAGACTCTGTAGTAGTTATTTGGAGGGAGGAAAAAAAGCACAGCATGAAGCAGAAAGTGAAAAAATTGAACTCTACAGGATACTTACAGTTCTGCAGTGGAGTGAAGATGAATTCAAGAGATAAAAAAACCCCACAAAACCACCACAATGTTTATATGAGGACTTTAATAAAGTATAATTTGTGGCATTGTTTTGGAGTTAAGGATTATTGATCTATTTTATATTGATTTTTTAATAAATCACCACTGTATGCTGGCGCTTTGTGTACTATGAAGTAATTTATACTCAGTGGAGCTGTGAATCCTTTTCTTGTCTGAAAAGGTTTACACAAGTACTGGAAAGATGGCTTATTCTGCCATCTAGTGGTTTGTTTTCTTACACGGTCAGCAGTAAATTCACAACTACTGGACTGAAAAAAATCAGAAAATTTACCCTAAGAAACATTTTAATTATTGTAATGTTATGTGAATATTGAAGACCAATCAACAGGACTTGATATATGAAAACCTGAAGTGATTTTCCTCTTAAAGTTGAGATTGGGCAGCTTTTCAAAACTTGTGCATTAAGAATAAGCCTAAGAGTCAGTGAATAAGACATTCATGAAGAAAATTCTAGAACCCTATCAAGGAACATGGAAAAATGAAAAGGTATGCTGTGCTTATTGAAGGAATATTCAGTACTATAAGTATGCTCGCTTTCTCCTAATTTAGCTATAAATCAAACAAAATCCCAGGAAAATCCGAAAGATTTTTATTTGTTTGTATATTGGAATGTTCCAAATTGGTTCTAATGTTTAAATGAAAGGGAAAATGTGAAACAATAACCCCAAAAGGTAAAGAACTTGTTTAAAATGTAAATACACTATATGTTAATTAATTGAATGTAAATAAAATATTAGCAAAATAAAATTTCAAAAAGACAACAAAATGTAAAAAGTATCATAAAATAATAGTTATTAAAAGATATAAAATTATGGAGAAATATATCTGTATACCAATTGAAGAGCACACAGAGGCCAGAAACAGAATAATGAAAATTACTGAAATTAAGCTGATGATTAAAGTAACATTTCGAATCGAAAAAAAGAGCAAGTATTCAGTCAATGGTGTTGCCAAAATGTGTTGCACATTTGGAAAAAAAGTAGTTATTTTCAACTTCAAGCCATATATCGACAAAAATTCCTTATGGCTTAGAGAGGTAAAATGTAAAAAAAAATAAAACTATAAAAGTGTTAAGGAGAAAATTCAGGGTAATTTTTATAACCAGATGGTGCGGGGATAGCCAAGCAAAACACAACCCCAGAGCCATAAGAAAAAGTTTAACACACTTAACTACATAAAATTTTTCAATTTCTCTGTGATGACAGACACCATAAACAAAGCTGAACAACAAGTGACAGACGGGGAAATTACATTCAGGATATAAAAGCGCTTCTACATGTACACATCACAAAGAAAACAAGTCAATAAAAAAAATGTACAAATGATTTGGACCAGGATTCACTGAAGAAATACAAAGGGACAACGGACTGATAAAAAGACACTCACACTTAACACGGGATCAGAAAAATGCAAACCCAAATCAGGTATTTTTACTTGCTTTTAAAGTTTGGAAATACTAAGAATGTGAAATAACACACGGAAATGAGCACTCTCAAACACTATAGAAGAGTAAGCAACTGGTGAAGCAGATTTGGAAGGCAGTTTGGCAGAATCTATAAAATTTTAAATGTCCATATTTTTGACATAGCAGTTCTACTTCTGGAATGAATCCTCAGGAAATAGTCACATATGCTCACATGGATTTATGTTCATCGCTTCATTTTTTTTTTAAGTAGTGATGAAAAATGGGAAACATGGTAAAGCAAACTAACTTCTCTTGCTTTTCAAAACCTGGTGCTCTCCTGGCTGCCTCCCTTCCTCCATGGCACTGAGACTTCATTCCTGTTCATCTGCTTTCCCTCCTTGTTTCATGAATCAAGACTGGGTTCTAAGACCTCCTTTCCATCTTTCCTCATTTTCTTGGTGACCTCCTCTGACTTCTTGGTCTGATTCAACATCTGCTTCTCTCCAACTGACAATTTATGCTTCTAGCTCATATACTCTTCCTCAGGCCTCCAGAGGCCTGGGGCATCTCCTGTTCTGTATCGTATATGCATCCTACACAGAACTTGAAAAACCAACTCTTGATCTTCCCTTCCAAACCTGCCCTTGCCTCCATCTCTTAGATCTCAGTAAATAGAAATTTCAACCTTCCAGGAGCTCAGGCCAAAATTCTAGAAGCCATATTTGAAACACTTTCCCTCATATTGTTTGTCAGAAATTCATGCAGCCTGTCTGTAGATTCCAAACACTGCTCACCAACTCCATTCTAAGGACTCTGGTCTGAGCCACTACCATCTCCCACCTGAATGACTGAAACAGCCTCTTCTCTGGCCTCCAGAGTTCCACGCCCGCCCCACTGTGGTCTACTTTTAACAGAGCAGATAGAATGATTCTTTTAAAATGAAAAGCAGGGGATGTCTGGGTAGCTCCGTTGGTTAAGCCACCTTCAGCTCCGGTCATGATCCTGGAGTCCCGGGATGGAGTGGCACATCGGGCTCCCAGCTCCGCAGCTCCGGAGTCTGCTTCTCCCTCTGAGCTTCTCCCCTCTCATGTTCCCTCTCACTCACTGTCTCTTTCTCAAATAAATAAAATGAAATGAAATTAAAAGCAGATCTTGTTTCTCTCCTACTTAGAATTCTCCATTGGCTTCGCACCTCATTCACAGTAAAAGCCAGCATTTTTACCATGTCTTATTAACCTTACCTCAACACCATTTTCTCTCCTCCCAGCACTCTCTTTCCTTGACTTTTTTCCCTCACCGACACTTTTTCCTGGGGCTCACCCTACTCAAGACATTTGCTCTCCTTCCCAATCTTTTTTTTTTTTAAGATTTTATTTATTTATTTGACAGAGAGAGAGATCACAAGCAGGCAGAGAGAGAGGAGGAAGCAGGCTCCCTGCTGAGCAGAAAGCCGGAAGTGGGCCTGGATCCCAGGACCCTGAGATCATGACCTGAGCCTAAGGCAGAGGCTTTAACCCACTGAGCCACCCAGGTGCCAGTCTTCTAGCTCCAGACGAACCTTGGCGGAGGACCCATTCACTTCCTGTTCCCTCTGCCTGTACTTCTTTACTTGGTCCCTGACCTATTTCAAGCCCTTACTCAAATGTCACCTTCTCACTGAGCATCTCCTGACCACCCTAATTAAAATTGCACACTTTGGTCATTACTATGTGACGTAGTGTGTATTTTATGCTTTACATTTTTGTGTATTTATTTTCTGTTTCCTTCAACATTGATTTTAACTGTTTTTTTTTTTTGTTCATTGCATAATTCTGTTTATTATTATTCACTCATGTACCTCCAGCTCTTAAAATAGTTGTTGGGCGTGCAGTAGGTGTTCCCTAAGGATCTACTCATTGAAGTGATGATGGAAGTCTACCAATAGGAGAATATCATAAGACACTGATCTTTAAAATTTGTTCATCCATTCCTCAAGTGGCCTTTGAGAAACTATGACATCAACTTTATTTTAATCTTAATGCTTTATTGTGGGGTACATGGGTGGCTCAGTCAGCTAAGCATCTGACTCTTGGGTTCAGCTCTGGTCATGATCTCAGGTTACTGAGACTGTGTGCCTGGTTGGTGCTAAGGCGGAATCTGCTGGCAATTCTCTTTTCCTCTCCCTCTATCACCCCCATAAATAAATAAATTAACTAACTAACTAATTAATTAATTAATTAGATCTTTAAGAAAATAATGTTTTATTACAAAATATATGATTTCTGGTGTTTTCAACATAATATCCATGCTTTAAATATGTTTTCATTGAAATCTAGGTACTATAAATTTACTCTTTCAATTTATGAAAAATGCCATATAATCCAAATAGCAATGATAGTTCTTATATTTGTGTCAAAAATATTTTGCTTCATTTTCAATTCAAACAGGATATAAAACCTGGGGCAGCAATCTCATTTCCAATTCTAAGCTATGCATGATATGCAATTGCATGATAAAACTGATGTTATCTCTCAATATGTTAAAACTTTCTTTCTTTTTTTTTTAAAGATCTTATTTATTTATTTGACACAGAGAGAGATTACAAGTAGGCAGAGAGGCAGACAGAGAAAGAGGGGAAGCAGGCTCCCCACGGGACAGAGAGTCTGATGTGGGGTTCAATCCCAGGACCCTGAGATCATGACCTGAGCCGAAGGCAGAGGCTTAGCCCTCTGAGCCACCCAGGCACCCCTCAATATGTTAAAACTTTTTGTGCCTTGTTTTTCCTGTCCTCTTCCCCCTAGAATCTATGCATTCTTCAACTCTCTTTTGATTTGTACCCCCAAATCATTTTTATCTTGAGGCAATTGCATCACAGTGAATGATAGGGATTGGTAAGAGGTATGCTTCTCTGCTCTTATAATAGGTGAATGGTGGATGGATTAATTGATTGCAAAAGTGGAGACAGGAGAGGAAGAATTTCAGACAGTAGGATTATTCTCAGGCAAATCAACTTGAAAATCAAAGATCTGGAAATCGTTTTCTTTCTTTCTTTCTTTCTTTTTTAAGATTTTATTTATTTATTTGACAGAGAGAAACACAGCTAGAGAGGGAACACAAGCAGAGGGAGTGAGCGATGGAGAAGTAGGCTTCCCGCCGAGCAGAAAGCCCGATGTGGGACTCGATCCTGGGTCTCCAAGATCATGACTTGAGCTGAAGGCAGTCACTTATCCAGCTGAGCCACCCAGGCACCCCCGTTTTCTTTCTCCATTTCTATACGTTCTTGGAAAATCTATGAGCAACCCTGGGTACTCAGACACCCAAACCCTATTCTCAAGATAAATCATATTGTGAAATTCTATGCAATAATGATTTTAAAAAATGATGAAAGGATGCAGAAATGCCCAAGAAATCACCATAATTGAAAAAAAAAACACAAGTTACTTAGCACTGCTTCTCACTGATCTTTGAAAGATGTTTTTAATGTATTTGTGTATGCATATTAACTCATAGAGGGGGACCACAAGAATTTATACAAAGCTGTCCATAGTGGGTACCTCTGAGGGAGGACGGAGGAGTAGTGGCTAGGGGCCATGGAATAAGAGATTCACACTCTGCTCAGCTAGTTTTGTATTCTTAAAAAAGTAGTTGAATTTCATATGTCAGTTAAGGAAAATTAATTGAAATTAATAAAAATTAAGAGAAATACCAGCAGACTCTGATATAGTGCTAGTATCATCTTTGAATTTTTTTTCTTACAACGGTGTGTAACTATTATAGAATATTGCCAATAGCTTTATATAATTAAAGTCAGTTGCAACAAACTCCTATTTCCCTTTTCTCTTATACAGCTGCTATTTTCCTACCCCACATTGCTGATAATCTGTTACAGCTCTTTGTACCTACATCAGTTCCTCCCACTAGATGGTTCCTTAAAGGACTATACCACTTTTCAACTTTGCAATTCCTATACATTGCCTGGAATAGAGTAAGCTCTCAATGACATTTTTGAATGAATTAATAAATGAATAAATGAATGGAAGTAAATGCTCTGTCCTCTTGCTCTCCCCTTTGTCTCGTTGATTAAAAAGCCAATTTTTAAATTTTATCTTTTGTAGGCATGCCTAATGATCTCTTCTATACTTATTGGATAGTGAGTTCTAGACATTTAACACACTTACAGACATTATCTCATGTTTCTTCCCCATTTTGTGGTGAAGAACCATGGGTAGCCATAGACTCAGCTTACACATGGAGAAGTAACCATCCACAGACAGAAAGTATTGTTCTAAATGTATGGCCACAGCCACCGTGACCACTGGGATGTACAGGTTGATCAGGCAGCATGAAGAGCCATGGATGATTTTAGTACTTGACCAGTAGCTCTTCTAATAGACTATCATGATATTTGAGATTTAATAGGTATTTTAAAAGAAGTCTAACACCGAGCATTCCTTCTTTAGTAACTTAGATATCATTTGTTAAATCATATTTTAGGAAGTTTCTTAAAGATTATAAAAAGTAGCCTATAGCTAGTTCTCAACATTTTTTTTTTTTTTAAATACCAGAGAGATGTGGAGCCTGGGTGACTCAGTTAAGTGTCAGATGCTTGATTTGATTTCGGCTCAGGTCATGATCTTAGTGTTGTGAGATCAAGCCCCACATTGGGCTCTGTGCTCAGCAGCAAGTCTGCTTGGGATTCTTTTTTTTTCCTCTCCCTTGGCCCATCACCCTTCCCTCCCTCTCTCTCTCTCAAATAAATAAATGAATCATTAAAAAAAAAATACCAGGGAGAGGGATCTCAACAGATATTATTTATCAAAGGGAAAAGGAGAATGGCTGTTTTGTGATATGGCATATGTTTGTGTGTGTACATTTATCAAAGTAAAAGCAAGATGGAAATTCACAAAAGCAGAGTAATTTTTATTTGTGTTTGAATTCTGTAGTGCTTTTGGTAGTGAATATTAAGAGCAGCTGCAGTTAAAATGATATCAATAAAACAAAATAACATAGTCAAGGAAGAAAATGGTGAGAAATTTCCGAACCCTTCTCCTTGCCTCTCTGGAGATAGAGAACTTCTGCTGCATAGAAGCAATAGAGCCATTTCTCGGTTATAAAGAAATCACTACAAAGCTTTATGAGGTGCAGTGTTATGACAGTGTTCTAGTTCTGTAATTGGTACTGTGTTTTCCACATTTATTTCAAGTTGACAGAAACAGAAATGTAGTATTTTCAGAGGCAGAAATGAATAGAAAGTAAACTGTTTTAACTACAGAACTTCCAAACTAACAGGTGTGGTCTAGCTCAAAAGCAATATTATATTTTTTTCTTAAAAAAAGAGACTGCCTCCCTCAATTGAAACATAATAATCAATTCCACATTTTCCAGGAATATATACCCTCTGCACAAATAGAACTGACCCAACAGGAAAAGCCAGAAAATTTAGGGAAAAAAACTTGAATAATGACAATTTCACACCAGAAATTACACTTCTTTCCACATCAGTCAGATCTTCAGACTAAAGTCTGAATGATATATTAAGGTCTTATAAAAATATAACACTACTTTAATTGCTATAACATTAAAATGCATCTTTAAAATTATCTTTACTCATCTTCATTATTACTTTTGCCCTTACCTTATAGGATAGAGAAGGCACTACTAAACATGAAAGTAATATATTAAATCAGAATGTAAAAGTATCACAGAAAATTTAGACCAACAATTGAAAGACTGGTATCAAAACTTCACAGATGATATTAAAAAGAAAAATACAGGCGAGGAATTAATATTTGCAATACATATGACCGATGAAATGTCCATATGACCAACACGTTAAAAGCTCATTTATATTAAGAAAAATACTCTAGCTCTACAACTGAATAATAAGCAAAAGATATAAACTCACAAAAAAGAAGTATGATTTATCAATTAAACATATGAAATAATTTTTTTTAAATTTTTTAACCTAAAACATTGGAAAGAAACTCTTAATCTCAGGAAATAAATTGAGGATTGCTGGAGGGGTGGCAGGGTGAGAAGGATGGGGTGGCTGGGTGATGGACATTGGGGAGGGTATGTGCTGTGGTGAGTGCTGTGAATTGTGTAAGACTGATGATTCACAGGTGGCACCTGGGTGGCTCAGTTGGTTAAGTGACTGCCTTTGGCTCAGGTCATGATCCCGGAGATCTGGGATCGAGCCCCACATCGGGTTCCCTGCTCGGCAGGAAGCCTGCTTCTCCCTCTCACTTCCCCTGCTTGCATTCCCTCTCTAGCTGTGTTTCTCTCTGTCAAATAAAATCTTTTTTTAAAAAAAGACTGATGATTCACAGAACTGTACCCCTGAAACAAATAATACATTATATGTTAATTTTAAAAAAAGAAGCACTGGAGACAATTTAAAGTATTGAAGAAAATTGCCCTGTAAATGTGATCAGAATTTATTTATCATCAATTATATGATTTAAAGTGGGAAAATATTTAAATGGTTTAAATACCTTGTGAAATATTGGTATAATATAACATCCTTTATGAAATAATAAATTTGAAGAATATTTAATGGCATAACGAAATTATCAAGACGTAATATTGTGAAAAAGGCAAGATTTAAATTGAAAATATTATTTTAGTTTTATTTGTAATATATAATAATGATAATAATTACTTGAGAGAGAGTCACTGCTTTATTCTCCTGTACATGTGGCTTGCCTGCTCACTCCCTAATACACACACACACACACACACATTACTTACTAATGTCCTGTCCCATACCATCCTATTCCCTATTTTCACTTCATTTAATTGCAACAGAAAGGAAGTTTTATTTTATTTTATTTTAGGAGAGAGAGCATAAGGGGTGGGGCTAAGAATGAGGGGCAGAGGGAGCGGGAGAGAGTCTCAAGCAGGCTCATCCTGAGCCCAGAGTCCAAGGGGCAGGTAGGGGGGAGGCCGCAGGACTCAATCTCTTGACCCTGAGACCATGACCTGAACCTAAATCAAGAGTCAGTCCTGTAACTGACTGAGCCACCTAGGTGTCCCAACCACAGAGAAAGCTTGAAATAAGAGCAATCATCCTGAAGTTTTCTGAATGCCATGCACTTGATCTAAAATCTCTTTTTCTGAAAAATAATCTGGACTAATTCCAACAGATCTCACATTCCTATTTATCTCAACACTAAAGTGTTTCCTCAGTATGTTTTCTAGAAAGCTCAGGTGAAGACAAGTGTTTTCCCTGCTTCCTTCTAAGAATCCTAACCTAAAGATTTCTTCTTCCTTCTTCAGAAGTTCAGTGTCATTCACAAAGCTTCCACAAGACAATCATCTCCTGGCCTTATTCATGGAACACTTTATCTTCTGAATGACTCTCTCCCGCGAACACTGTGCCAGTCGTCCTCAGCACCATCACACCATGCTCATTTCCATTGTTATTGACAGAAAACACCAGTAGACCTCAGTACATAGCAGACACTGTTGTAAGGATTTTACGTGTTTTAATGCAATTCCCACAAAATGCAGGGAGGAAGACATCATTAATATCCCCATTTTGAAAAGGGAAAAAAAAAATCATTCGTCTTGAAGGTAACCACTTGCTTTGAGTCTCATAGCTTGTAAGTGGGAAACTGGTGTTTGCACCCCAGTCGTCCAGCTCAGAGCCTATGCTCTAAACTACGCATCCTGTCTCTCAGTGTAAAGATTTATCCTCCAGGCCTTCAGGATCCAAGGAGATATTCCAAGCTCTCATCTGCCAGTTCTTTGACCTTCTGTTGCTGGAGAAAAACCAGGTAACTCAAGATAATGGGTTTCTTTTTATATTAGTTACCACATTCTGAGCCTGGATTCTTCTAAAACCAAAGTCTGAGAAAAGGGAGAATGGTGGCTCATTATGTGTCAGTTAGGGTAGGCTACCGTGTCAATTATTTGGTCAAATACTAGTGTCTTGATGTTGCCTTTCAGGTATTTTGTTGATGTGGTTAACTTTTAAGGTCAGTTGACTTTAAGGAAGATAACCTGTGGGTGGGGCTGATTCAATCAGCCGAAGGCCTCGGGAGCAGAAGCTGAGATTTCCCGAAGAATTCTGCCTGGAGCCAGTAACATAGAAATCCAGCCTTCTGGACTGTTCTACAAATTTCCAATTTGCCGACCCCTACAATTACCCAAATGAATCCTTTAAATCTCTACTCCTTTCTCCCTTTCCTCCCCCTACTCTAGTATGTATAAACACACACACACACACACACACACACACATGCACACATGCACACATTTTATTGGCTGTGTTTCTCTAGATAACATTGACTGTTACAGTAGATAGGGAAAAAATGTAAAACACGAGTTAATTATCAAGTTGGTTAACCAGACTTGAAAGATGAAACAGAGGGAGAGATCGCTATGCAGTGCTTTGTAAATGAAACAGCTAACCTATAGTTAGTTAATGATACTCCTTTTCATCCCAGTGAAAATTTGGGACAGCTGAGAAATAAGAATGTATGACTCTTGCCCACAAGGAGATCGCAGAATAAATATAAAGTCAATAATCATCACATGTAAATATTAAATAGATCATAAAAGAGGTATAAGTAAAACGTGATAGGAATATAGAATACAAAAAATGTTACTTCCTGAGTCTGAAAATCAGGGAGATATGATGGAAAGGCTGTAATTGATCTGAGCGTTGATGTATCATTGTAATTTCCAGAGGCAGAAATGGGAGAAAAACATTTCAGCTACTTTCATTGCAACTAAGGGGATTGATTCTTCAACAGGGAGTTCTGCAGCTCTGTGTTAGTGTGATACCTGAACCTCAGCCTCTAATTTGCATTCAAATTAGTGTAATGGTCTCTCTTTGTGTCTTGGTTTTGACATTTATTCATTTAAAAGGATGGCAATGTTATAATTCTGCCCTATTCAAAGGATTAACTAATAAAAAAATAGCTTCATAAACTCTTCATACTATAAAAGATGTTATTTTGTTATAAATATTTATGGTTATTGGTTATTTCTAGCGTGGCTGCAAATGGACTCCAAAGAAATCATAACAGAAATTGTATTTTAATACGGCCTCTAGAGTGTGTGGTCTTGTTAAATTTTTATTACTGTGTCTCAGTAATACAAGGTCTTTTAATGTAGCTCTTAAAAATAAAATCAGTAGTGATTTCACAGATCTCCAATATTTATAAGCTAAGTAGTTCATCTCATTATTCAGGGCAGGGTGTAACACATTTTCCTGGGACAGAATAACCCTTTCAGCTATCCTTCAAGACTTGAACTTTCAGAACACAATGGTCACTTGAAAAGCCTCAGTGACTAAGGAGCTGAAAGACAATCTCTATGCCTATAGGTGGAGCCACATGAACGTAACTTTTAGAATTACTTAATTTAATTATTTATTTGAACTTAAATCATCCCCAGATACATTTCTCTCTCCCTGCCCCCTCCTTTTTTCTCTTTAACAGAGAAGACAATGTCTCTTTACCAGTCTTTGGTTATTTCTTTCTCTTTCAGTTTTTTCTTTCCTTGTTTCTTTCTCCAAATGTTCCTTCTTTTTCTCTCCCTTCTTCCTTCATCATCATAATAAAAAAAAATTACTGAAATATATTTTTATGCTAAAATACAAGACTCAGGGTTTTATATTTGAGGGAATCCTTGTGATATTCTACTCCAGTCTCTCTTGTCTTGATTTTTGGAACCAAAGTCTTAGGGATTTCGGAGTTCATCAGAAATCTTACTTTCCCAGTTGATTAGGCTTGTAGCAGGAGCCTGAGAAAAAAGTTTCTCTTTCTTTTACAGCTTTCTTCCGCTTCTTGCCCTCTCCAGAGAGTGTTTTTCTTTTTATGTTTGATAAACCTAGCTCACCTCTCAATGACATTACACAAGACTCAACTTTCTTCAAAGGGGAAAAAAAAAGTTTTGTATGGGGTGCTGGTGATAGCAATTCAATTCTTTGCTCAGAAAATACTTCCTAAGCACCTTCAAGGTACTATTATTTTATATTGAATATTTCTCTTCTTTTTGCCACTAACAGCTATAAAATCTGTAGGAAGGGAAAGAAAGGAACAAAGGGGACTACAGTAATGAGATAGGATCAAAAACAAATTCTCGTATTTAAAGTAAAAGGAGAGATAAAGTCAGAAAATGGCCTTTCTCATATAAGCTATCCAGACATCAGATCCCCAGCATCACTTCTACCTTGGTCTTAATTATATGCAAATTTGTCACTTTGGTTTCCTGGAGAAGTCATAGATTTTTTCAGATCTCCGAAGAAGAAAACAAAAATTTCTGAATTTACAGCTCCTGAGGTCTCATATTGCAAAATATGCTGCATTTCATTTTGTGGCAAAGTCTTAAGGAAGTGGAAAACATCATTTTTGTTCTTGAGGAATTTGAAACTAAAATGAAGATGGAACTGTCCCCTTGGGAGAAACAAAGAAGGCAGAGGTTTTCACAGAAACATAGTACATATCCTTACACACCATGACCGCACAGAGATAGACTCAATCCATAGTATGCAGTGGAAATCCTTCATGGAAGACATAGTCATTAGCAGTGTTCAGAGGAAAAGTGGTCCCGCTCATTGGCCAGGAATGTGGGCAGCATGCCATGCAAGAGAGAAAGAACACATGTAAGTTCTAGAGACAAATCAACTGCTTCATTTACATAGGAAGGTAAATAAATTTTCTGGTCAGAAGAAATGATAGGAGTTGGAGCAAAGCAAGGTATTTTGGAGATAGTTGGAGGTAGGAGGTAGGAGAATCACTTATAGTTTTAGAGGAATTCAAGTGGTAATTTAGAATTCTATAACAGAAAATCGTTCTTTTACATGTTACTAGGGAAATTTCCAAACCTACATCCGAGTAGAGTGGTATCAACAACTACCATGCACCCACTATATTTCTGCTGATAAATATTAACATTTTGCCAAATGTTAATACACCGAATGGGTATTATTGCTACTGAACATGTGAATTATTTTGTCTTCTGTGAGTGGTGGTATGTACTTGAATAGGTTATCAGAAGGAAATTACAAATTTTTAAGCCAGGAAAAACTTACACATTCATGGTAAGTTAAATAAATTCTGCTTTTAAATTAGCTGCCTATAGGCCAAAAATAGGAAAAAATATGGCAAGTGCTTCAGAAGTCAGGGACATGAAGATCTGGCCAAGGAAGCTGATACAATGTATAGAGGTCTTCATGGGGACAATGCCTCTTCCTGAGCATAGAAAGAAATACAGTTTAAATGTAGCTAAAGAAGGCAGGAATTCTTGACTTGTGGAACCAGCAATCATAGCCAGATAGTAACTATGTTTTGGGTACTCAAAGTGGAAAAGAAATTTGATAAGAACTCTACCAAATGCTGGGGTCCCTGAGTGGCTCAGTAGCTAAGCGTCTGCCTTCGGCTCAGGCCATGATCCCAGAGTCATGGGACCCTGCATTGGGATCCTTGCTCAGTGGGAAGTCTGCTTCTCCCTCTCTGAGCCCCCCTGCTTGTGTTCCCTCTCTAGCTCTGTTTCTCTCTGTCAAATAAATAAATAAAATATTTTTTAAGAAAAGAACTCTACCAAATGCTACGCTAGGTGTTTTAGCCATGTCATTCCACTCAAATACCACAAAAACCTCTTGTAAAAATTGTTTCCCTGTTTTACCTGTAAATAATTGGGTCATAGAGCTGCAAAACTGTTTGTTCATGACACAGGGCCACTCGATGGTAGAGCTAGGACTGCAACCAGATCAGTGTTTGTTCCCTCATACAACCAAGCAACCAGAAAGAGGAAATGAGGTCTTGTTCCAAACCATGCTGATCAGAGACCCAAGGCCAGAATGACTTCAATGACTTTTAGGAGTGAGCAATTTAGAGTCTTCTGACATCCAGGAGAATATGCAGTCCACATAAGAAAATATCTTCTTGGAGCATGTGGGTGGCTTAGTTGGTTAAGCATCTGCCTTTGGCTCAGGTCACCATCCCAGATCCTAGGGTTGAACACGGCATCAGGCTCTCTGCTCAGTAGGGAGCTTGCTTCTCCCTCTCCCTCTTTCTGCCACTCTACCCACTTGTTTTCTCTCTCTCTCCCTCTCTCTCCGTCAAATAAATACATCTTTAAAAAGAAATTAAAAAAAAAAGAAAATATCTTCTTCAAGTAGACAATGGACAGGGCACAACTAAAACCTTATGCTATTTAAAGTTACTAACTCCCCCAAAGAAACGGAAAAAAAAATAAAATTATCACTTCATGTGCTTTTTGTCTTTGATGTGTTTGGACATGAAAGGGAATTGTCCACACACAGAACACAGAAAAGGATTCTGAAAGTTGAGGCTGGGTGGTGGTGGAAATGTCCAGAATGGAGTAAATGAGTAGAGCTGGTGAGTCGGGGAAGTGTTGAAAAGAAAACGGAAAAGTGAGGACAGACAGGATCCAGGCTTCATCCTCCCTGGACTTTCCCTCCCAGGCTGCCTCTGTCTTCTCATTCATAAGGACATGTGTTCTCTTGGGGCACCAATAGTAGCCTTTGGAAAATATGTTTCCTAAAGTGTGATTCGTAAACAGCTGATGATATACAGGATTTGGGCAATAAGGATAAACATGTTTAAGTTATGCTTTAAGATTTGTGAGTACTAGGAAAAAAATGGTCCTAAATTTGTGAATTCATGGATATGATGAGTTAGAACAAGGCCAAAGAAATCTGGCCCTACCTGATCCATGAAAGGCTATAACTGAGGTCCTTGGTTCTTGGGATCTTCATTTCTACAGCATGGGGACAACGTAAACCTTATTGCAAGATATATTTGGAGATTTCAGATATGAAGATCAGCAATGTAGCTCATAGCATCTAGTAAGTATTCAATATGTGGCAACTGTTATTACATGAGTGGTAGGATAAGAGAGGAGAGGGAATGCTATGGAATTGTCTCAGAGCCAGAAACAAGAAGTATTTTGATACTAACAAAAAGTTAGCATCAATATCGCATCGCATTCTTGGGTGGAAATAAAACAAGCAAATGAATCATCTGAAAATGCAGGGTTGGAATAAGTTCTCATGTGATTCATATGCAAGAGAAAGTGGATAAGTAGGAAGTGAAGGTTGGGTGTGGGTTTTTAGAATCACTTCAGAGTTGCTGGTAGGTATATGTCTTCTGCTTATATTAACATCCCCATTCTAGAAAGTGAAACATTTTTCTCCCCTTAGAGGTTTTCGTAGTTATGCCATTCCTCTTAATATTCCCACAAAATATTGGGAATTTAAAAGGGAATTTTCAGGGGCTCCTGGGTGGCTCAGTCTGTTAAGTGTCTAACTCTCAATTTTGGCTCAGGTCTTGATTTCAGGGTCCTGAGATCAAGCCCCACAGCAGGCTCGGTGCTCATCAGGGAGTCTGCTTGAGATTCTCTCTCTCTCTCTGCCCCTCCCCTCACTCAACTCATGACCTGTCCCTCTCAAATAAATAAATAAATCTTAAATGAAATGAAATAAAGTAAAATAAAATAAAATAAAATAAATAAAATAAAATGGAATTTCCTAAGGGAAAACTGAACTTCAAGGATCTGGGTTCCATGAAACGACAATGTTGACACTTCCTTTTTTTTTTAAAGATTTTATTTATTTATTTGACAGAGAGAAACACAGCCAGAGAGGGAACACAAGCAGGGGGAGTGAGAGAGGGAGAAGAAGCAGGCCTCCCACTGAGCAGGGAGCCCGATGTGGGACTTGATCCTGGGACTCTGGGATCATGACATGAGCCGAAAGCAGTCACTTAACCAACTGAGCCACCCAGGCGCCCCAATGTTGACACTTCTTAATGAACATTTTTGGTATTTGGATTATATCAGCTTTCTTTGAATCATAGATCTTTTATCTTTCCCACTTTTACAAAAGCAAATTAATAATATTGTTTCCATGTGGCTATATTTCTTTGCAGAGCAGGGCATAAAAATGCAAGGTGCTCTGGGAGGAAACAAATGCACTGTGGATGACTGGTGGTGCCAGCAGACTCCTTCTATTTAATGCAAATTTTTCTAAAGGTAAATACAAACACATTCTTTATATCCATACAGCTCCTAATGAGTTTGTGGAGTACTTTCACCCAGATCATTTCAGTTAGTTTTCATGACAGTAGTATGAGATAGGTACTCATTCTCATATTCTACAAGAGGCAGCAAAAGCTCAGAGCACTGGTGTCTTTTTCAGCATTTCATAGCTAATGAGCAGCTGACCTACATGATCTGACTCCACATTCAATACAGTTTTCACCATGTATCTCTATTTCTTATTTTCATCATTCAATATAAGATAAAACATAAAAAAAATACTTGTTCCCACTCTTAAAGAACTCCCAGTTTCATTTGGCAAGGAAATAAATACACACACACACACACACACACACACACACACACCTGTAAGTAAAACATCACCACAGGCAAAAAAATATCAGTATAGGATGCTAAGTGCCTTATAGGTGTTACTCACACCAGAGTTCATCGGAACAGAGAAGAAGAGTTTGAGGTCATTATGAGTTGGAGTGGTCAGGGCCATATCATAGAGGAGGTAAGAAGAATATTTTGGAAGAGTAGAAAACCAGGCACCATTTGAGATGATTGTAATAATCAAATTGTCCTCCACCCCAGGCTCTAACTCTCATTGGTAAGCATTCCAAAACAAAAAGGACATCGCATTCTTGGCTGGAAATGAAACAAGCAAATGAATCATCTGAAAATGCAGGGTTGGACTAAGTTCTCATGTGATTCATATGCAAGATACTCATGTTCCCGGCCTCCCTGCTGAGGGTATACAAGTGGTAAGCAAGTCTGTGATGTTCGACACCTTTTACGTTCTGCTCCCCAGAGCCTGACTCATGAACAGGGTTCAACAAACTGAGCTGTAAACTTCCTTGGTCAGGGCGCTAGTGTTGTGGACAGGAACACAAAGGAGAGAGGGCTGGATTCAGAATCAGAAGAATGGGACTTTGTCCTAGTGCGGGAGCGACTGTCTGAGTATAACCTTGAACAGCTCACTTCATCTCTCTGACTTCTAGTTTTGTCATCTATAAAATGGGCCTAATGATACCTGCCCATCGTGCCATTTTGTGAAGAATACAGGAGGCCACATATGAGAAGGTGTCCTGAAAATGGTAAAACTTTATACTAAATATTACACAAAAAATGTATAGATTATACATACATACATGATATACAAATATTATAGAATGGTTTTCAAGGGATCCTTTTCATAAAATCCGGTCCAAATCTCTTTGGCAACTTAGCAAGTACTTGTTAAAAAATGTTTTTGCCCCCATCATAATTCCCAAATAGTTGATGCACACAAAGATAACTGTGAGCTATTGTACATAAATATCTTGTGAAAAATCAGTTTTCCCCTCAGCCTACTCTTCAGTGGGACTGTTGGTTATCATTTTGAACAAGATTCACTACATTAAGTGAGCATTTGTATAATTACTAGTGTGTGGGTTGATGTACAGGGTTGGTGAGGAAGGGGAAAAAGTTAAAATGTAAAGACTAAAGAATATCCTTCCAGAAAACATGTTAAAATAGGCTAAAAACAACCAACTGCTTACCTGACACTTTACTCTCTATCGCCACGCTATTCAAAATGTGCTACCTGGACCAGCCTCACCTGGGACCTTGGTAGAAATGCAGATTCCCCAGCCCTTCCTTAGACCTACTGAATGAAAATCTGCATTTTAACAAGATTCTGGATGATCTGTATGCATAACTGAAGTTTGAGACTTGCTGGCCCATGGAGCACTTTCAGATACACTATGTCATTTGATTCTTGAGACCATGCTGTTACAAACGGCATCCATACCTTGCCCTCCCCAGATTCCATTTCCTAGTGAAACTCAGAGAAGGTAAGTCAGAATCACATGGCTAGGTGTGGTGACTGAGGGATTTCAACATCAACTTTCGGATTATAAGCCTGTGTTTCTTTCGTCACAGACCTTCTCTGTTCGTCTGAGGGCTCCAGAATATTTTGTATGAGGGCCTATGCTGAAACCGGAGCTAACCTCCAACAATCCTTTTTGACTGAAAGATGCGCTAATACATCTAAGGTACCCCACTCACAGAACCTTGCCTCATGAAGGAAACATTACAGAATTAGAGGAAGAACTGCTTCCTCTTGTGGCACATTCAGACCTTCAGGGTCTGTGCCAAGGAGCCCATGGGGGAAATTCCCACTTCACATTCTTCTTCTTTTACTTGGATAGTTGAGATCTTAAATGACATCAGACTTTCTGGGATCTTTCAGGGAGTTCATTCTTGGCTGATTCCATCATCAGAATGCCACTGTTAGAGGGCTCCTCCCCTGAGGTTGCTCAAACCCAGTGGCTGACGAGGCTTCTTTCGGTTGCCTCAGAGCGGCTGCTTACACTGAAGGCCTAATTCAGATGCTTGCTAAAGGTTCTTGAAAAATATGACTGGATGTCCTCCTGCTTTATCTTTCTGAACAGATTCCCAATCCTGTCACAGAAAACACGTTTGGGATAGAAGGCAAGAGGCAGCTTTGGAAAAGTTTCAGCAACAGTGATTTCTTTACAGCTGAGAACTGGAGGATTAGCTACATTCCACTTAATGTGATATGCGTATGTGAGCAAAAGATTTAAAGAAAAAAAAAACCCAAAGTGAAAAATCCAACGAATAATGAAGATAGTTAGGACTACGTTTTGGCACTTCCTGGCATAACAAGTGTGCAAGCCATAGTCCTACCCAGAGGTGAGGCTTTAATTGTGTTTCTTAAGAGTGAGTTTAGGGCTCTGGGGTGGCTCAGTGGGTTAAAGCCTCTGCCTTTGGCTCAGGTCAGGATCTCAGGGATCGAGGCCTGAATCAGGGTGTGGGGTGTGGGGGGTGTCTCTGCTCAGCAGGGAGCCTGCTTCCTCCTCTCTCTCTGCCTGCCTCTCTGCCTGCTTGTGATCTCTCTCTATCAGATAAATAAATAAAATCTTAAAAAAAAAAAAAAGAGTGAGTTTAACTCAATTTCCACGGTGGAGAGACCCAGGCCTGCCATATCTCACCCCCTTCCTAACTACCCTAGGGATGCAGCACAAATAAGAGCAACAGTTTCTAGAGACCCTGAAACCAACATATCCACCAAGATCCTAACTATGTAGCCAGACTCAGAGCCATTCTTAAAATGAGCACTAATAGCCAATTGATATTTCTGTTCAGTTCATGTCAATGAGAAATTCCACGAAGCCTCCGTATTTGTCACTAGGACCCCAGCAGCTCTAAGAGATGCCTTTAACTCTTGTGCTATTGCATTATCTATCTTCAGATACCCGGAGATCTTTGCATAGAGTGTTCTTTCAGCTCCAAGGGTTCTTCACTAGCTCTACCTTTTCAAATCTCAGAACCAATAAGGCAATTCCTTCATGAAGCTTCCTCTGATTACTCAAAACAAATGTAACCACAGGTCATAGCTTGCTTCTACTTGAGCCCTTGGGCTTTCTGTCTGTTTTAGCGTTATTTATCTAATGGTCAATCTCTCCTACTGGGCACCTGTCAGTCTGCTTCACTAGATGTTGTTTTTCTTGGTGTGATTTTGCAAGCTCTTATAATTCCTATTTTTCCTCATTCTGAAAGTGTGAGTACACCAATAAATCAGCATTAACAGTAAATCAGAATAATAATAAACAAGAATAAATCATAATAAAAATCATAAATAATAAATCAAGGTTAAAAAAGTAATGTCAGGCCTCATTCCTGCACTTTGAAGTAGGCATGTCATGATTATAACCCTCAAACCCTGTGGTCCTTTGAGTTTACCTGTGCACCCCAGAGGCTGTCTTAAAACCTGCAAGACTGGTTCTCCAGCCTCTATGAAAAGAGTTCTTCCCTTCACAAGAGGTTCCACCCTTTCTCATTTTGTGAAACCTAATATCATGCTCTAACATAACATAGATATATGCACCACACTTGAAGAAGATTTTTTTTATCTTTAAGAAATCACTATTTTGGTGTAAGCGGTATGTGAAAACAAATCATGAAAAGTAAAAGAATAAATACGATTATAAATATGATTCTTGTCTCCAAATAACTAGTTTAAGTTCTTTTTTATACTGCTATATAGATGAAAGCATTCCCAATACTTCTGAGCAAAAACAGCAATTATTTCGTGACTGGGACTTAAAGGGAGATGGCTTTCAAGAGTAGGTCCTGAAAACACAAATCTCTTCACATGTAAAGGATTCCAAAAAGGAAGCAATGGAGGAATGCTCTTTGAAAAGGTCTCCAATAGCTTGAGACTTAAAGGGTAGATGAAAAAAATTAAAAGGAGGAGCTGGGAAATGACAAAATAGTGCCGGTGGAATAGCTGATAAGGCGGGGAGGGGATATTATGCACGTGTGGGGCACAGATATAGGGAAAAATCTGTACCTTCTATGCAGTTTTGTTGTGAACCTAAAACAGCTCTGAAAAATTAAGTCTTAAGAAAAAAAAAAAGGCCTCCAGTTACTGCCAAATGTCTCCTGGAAGGCAAAAATCTTCCTGGCTGGGAACCACTTCCTTAAATTTGTTAGAAATGCAAACTGTGGGCTCCACCCCAAACCTACTGATTCTGAAGCTAGGGGAGAGGGGTGTGTTTCAACATGCCTTGCAATTCCTTCTATGGCATCTTAAGCTTGAGAACAACATTGGTCTTATTTACTCCTCCAAGCAAGCATATCGCAGAGGATACAGACTAGTATTCCTTAGCGCATGGACCACGGATTACCTACATCAGAATCACTTTTGTTGTTTGCCAAATTAGCATCTGGGGGCCCACCCTAGTGGACAGGGAAGATGAGAGTGAAGTGGAAACCAGGGATCCAGCTTTCCTGATTTTTTTGTTTGTTGGTTTGTTTTTAATGTAGGCATATTCCAATGACTCTTATGTGCACAGATGTTGGAATACCACTGACTGGTATGGTCTCTTCAGACATTTCTTTATTCATATCCCTGACATCCCAAATTCTGCTTTTATGTTTCCAAAACAACTTTCTGATAGCAATTTGGCTTCGGCTTTAGACCTACCTACAGCAGTGTTTCCCAGAACATAACATTGTTGAACCACCTTGGGAGGTTTTAAAAACTATCAATGCTCCATCTTCCAAGTCCAATTAAAACAGAAGCTATGGTAGTAGTATTTTTTCAAGAGTCCTAGATGATTCTGATATGCAAGTAGGCTCTGAAACCACTGCCAATAGAGGGAAACGCACTAGTAATATGGTAATATTCCAGTAGGTTTAATGCTTACATATCTCAGTACAAATCATAAAGGAAGCACTCTGGTTCGCATTTCATTCCTTTTGTGTGTCCCTTTAAATCCATTCAGGTTCTGAGGACCACAGCCAAATACCAGACCCTGGAAAGCAGTGCTATAATTGGGATCTTCTCCTCCTTCCCACACCACCTGCTGGCCTTTCCTGTTATTCCCTGTAAGTCAATTTCAGGGTTTTATTTAACTAATTATGATAGTGAAATGGTTGCTAATTTATATCTTAAAAAATAGAGGCACTTTGATGTTAATGTAATCAAGTCTCTAGATCTGAGTTCCAATTCATAAGAAATATGGAGGATAGAAGAGCAAATCAAACACCAATAAGGAAGAATTTATATCCACTGAGAGGGTGGACATTTAAAAAAATTTTTTTAAAGATTATATTTATTTGCTTGAGAGAGAGAGCATGAGCAGGGAGGAGATGCAGAGGAAGAGGGAGAAGCATCCTCCCCGATGAACAAGGAGCCCAATGCAGGGCTCAAATCCCAGGACCCCAAGATCATGACCTGAGCCAAAAACTGGTGTTTCACTGACTGAGCCACCCAGGAACTCGAGGGTGGACATTTTATAGAATAATTTGCCTGTCTTTTCAGTAAGTCAGTATTTTGAAATGAAACTAATAAGTTGAAATCATATGACATAAAAAGGAGAATATTTTAAATTAAAAATGAGTAAAGAAATGGCTATTTGAGGCAATGCCTTGATTGGATACCAGTTAGACAAACCAGCTATAGGTGAAGTTACGGCAGCACTTGGAAGAATTTGAGTATGATTTGGGTATTAGATGATGTTAAGGAATTATCCTAAATTTTGTTAGGTAGGACAATGAGATTTTGGTTACATAAGGGAATATCCTGATTTTTAGAAACGTATCACAGAGACAAAATGCTGTGCTATGGATAATTTACTTTAAACCACTTCAGTAAAAAAAAATGATGTATATATAGCAAAATATTATTGATTGTCCAGTCTAGATTATGGACATAAAAGTTTTCATTACACTGTTCTCTTTCCTTTTTTTCATTTGCTTGAAATTTTTTATACTAAAAAATGGGGAGGCAAAAGGGAAAGAGAAAATATAGAATATGCACATTCAGTTTAGATAGTGGAGAAAATTCTGGAATGAGAACAAAACCACCTGAGTCTGGTCTTAACTCTGAGTAGTACCCTATCTCGGCCTCACTTGCTCCTATGTTAAATAAGGGGTTAGACCAACACCCTTCCTGCTGTAATTCTGTGTTGAATGTCCTTATACACAATGTAATTAGAACCAGATATGGTAACTGTCACTTTTAAAAGCAAGATACTGCCCTCAAATACAATTTAGAACATCTCTGGGTAACAGCAATTGTGGATGGAGAGGTTTTATTTGAAAAGACTTTCTATCGCTAATATTTTAATAATGAATCATGTAGCATTTCTCTTTGAAGTCTATGGAAAACTAGAGTCCTATAACCTAAAGTGGGAAAGCCTACAAACAAATTTCTTATGTAGAATTCATCACAGCATAAAATACTTATGATGTAATTGTGTCTAATGTGTGAAAAAGGTTAGCATTTTGTTTTGTTCCAGACTTGTCTATGGAAAGAAGGATAAAATTCTAATGGGGCAATGTTGCATTATTAGGGAATCAAGAACTGTTCTAAAATTCTGAAGGTGTCAGTTTCCTCTTAAGTGGGAAAGCATGCTAAAAAGAATTTCAGTGCCATTCATTTGAGCAATCCTCACTAAGCACCCCCTGCGTGTCAACAATGTTGGGGGGGCACACACAATACATCTCTGTTGGGAACCCACCATATGTCAGGCATTCTTGTTAATATGGGGGCATTTACAATTCAGGTGTTTTAGAAGCTTATCAAAGTAGAATCCCTGAGTACCTGGCTGAATAAGTCTCTTGGTGCAACTCTTGATCTCAGGGTTCTGAGTTCAAGCCTCATGTTGGACATAGAAGTTACTTAAAAATAAAATCTTTTAAAAAAAGAGAGAATCCCTGTCTTCGTGGAGCATACACACATTCTAATGGGGAGAGAAATTCTATAAACATGCAGATACATAAGTAAATAAGAAAATGTCAGCTACTGAGCAGTGTTAATTAAAAAAAAAGACTAATGTGAAAGAGAAGAGGTGGGGGAGGGGCTCTTTTAGGAGGCAATCAGTGAAGGCTTCTTTGAGGAGGTGTTATTTTAACTGAGACTTGAGTAAGAGGAAGTTAGTGAGTGATGCGGTGATAACATCTGAATAAACCTGCTGCCTACTGTGTGCAAGGACTGTGAGCACCCCACTTTTATTAGCTACCTTAAGCTTCATGGCAACCCTTATGAGGGAGGTACTATTTTTATAATCTCCATATTACATACATGAACATACTGGAGCACAGAGACACGAAAGCACTTTCCCAATGCGTCGGAGCTGGAATTTGGGCTAGGAAGCCCAGCCCCAGAGCCTGCACTCTTCTGCCATAGCATCACTCAGTAAACTGGGCCAGTAGTACATTCTAGGAAGAAGGAACAAAGTAGCAAAGGTCTTAGCAGACAATGAGTGCAGTGTGTCTGAGAGACCAAAAAAAAGTCAGTGTGGCTGATGCTGGCAATCCAGAGGGAGAGAAGAAACAAAAGAACTGGGGTGGGGGCCCCTGGTAGTTCATTCACTTAAGTTTGTCTTTGGCTCAGGTCATGATCCCAGGGCTCTGGGACAGAGCCCCGCTTAGTGGGGAGACTGCTTCTCCCTCTCTCTCTCTGCCTGCTTGTGCTCTCTTTCTCTCTGACAAACAAATAAATAAGGTCTTAGAAAAAAAGAGGGGGGCTAGGCAGGAACCTGGTGAAGTAGGGCAGCGTAAGGCTTTATTCTGCTTGCAGTAGGAAGCCCTGAAGAGGTTTTAAGCACAGGTGTGTGTGATATGATCTGCCCTTTGTTTTTAAATGGTGGCTCTGCTGTACAGAGGATGGAATCTCAGGCAAAAGTGAGGCAGAGGGAGCAGTTAGAAGGTTTCTGTCACAGGACAAGTAGATCTAAGGGTAGCTGGGGTGTAGCTTGCAGCAGCGTCATGACAAGACACAGTTGGCCTTGGGCTTGGCTTCAGAGACAAGTAATGGAACTTTCTGATATGTTGCATGTGGGACGTGCGGGTGGGACAGAAATAAAGAATGTCTCCTGGGGTCTCCGTGTGAGCCACTGGGTGGACAGTAGGACCATTCTGAGGACTACAGAGTGCTATGTTAAGTTCAACTTGGTTGTTGGACGTCTGAGTCTAGGTTTTGAGTTTAGAAAAAGTTGACTTGGCTTGTTCTAGCCTGAGAGAAAAAGAAAGATTTTGATAAGCATAATCTCTTCTGAAATAAATTCAGTCTGAGCAGAAGGCATATGTGGCCAGGAATTTTTAAGTCTAGGTCAAGAATTGCATTCAGGTGGCCCAAGGATATGTTTTATTTGGAATGCAAAATGTTCTAAAAATCGAATCTCACATAAAAATACTCTGGGTTCTGGGGCCCCTGGGTGGCTCAGTCATTAGGCATCTGCTTTCGGTTAGGGTCATGATCCCCGGGTTCTAGGATCGAGCCCTGCGGCTCCCTGCTCCGTGGGAAGCCTGCTTCTCCCTCTTACTCCACCTGCTTGTGTTTCCTCTCTCACTGTGTCTCTGTCAAATAAATAAAAATCTTAAAAAAAAAAAAAAGTTTGGGTGATTAAAAACACACACACACACAACACTGGTTTCTCTTTAAAAATCGGAAGGCCAGGGAATATTGAGCCAAAAGTTCTGTGTTTAGAGCTCTCTGCTTTTCCACAGACTTCACGATTCCCAGTTGTATTGCTCCTGTTCATACTTTATAGGAATTTGAGTTCTTGGCACTGAACTAGATTCTAGTCTTCATTCTGCCACTTAGAATTGTTTGAGACTTTGCAGTTGTTTAACTTTTCTGGGCCTCAGGTCCTCAAGCATCGAATGTGCGCTGTATGTATTTCACAGGGTTCTTTTGAAAATCACATTTAATAATGGACATGAAAGCATCTTATCTTGGTAATGTACTCTAAAACAGTAAAATATTATTTCCTTCAAAAAAACAAGAGTTCAGATTATCAATTTATAATTGTGTAATGAAAGCTGGCAATATCCAAATTTAATTATTTAGATATTTAGAAAAGTTTAAATTACTTCTAAAATAAAGTCTACTCTTAATAAAATGGAAATGGGAAGGTGTTGGGTGCCGCAGATTGAGGAGAAAAAACTCTCTTGAGGGAAGACATATCCACACACTACCAAGAATTCAAAATATTTCAAAATATGTGACAAAGATGAAAAGGAAAAGCAGAATGGAAGGGCAGAGAAACTGGAGTCAGAAACCACAGGTTCTTGTCTTGCTGTACCACTTCTGCTCTGTGTGACCTTGAAGGCATAGTGATAAAAGGGGTTGATCCCTAAAATGTGCTCTACATACATTATTTCACTTAGCACAATCAGTGAGGCAGGTAGAGCTACTCTCCCTATTTTGCACAGGAGGAAACTGATTAGTTCAAGCATCTGCTCATAGTTGTGTAGCAAGCAAGTGTGAGAACTGGATGCATCATTTCCCTTCTCAGTCTCATGGAATAAAATGTGAAGAAGTGAAACTTTATTTTATGAGGATTTTCCTAAAGTGCCACCGAGGTATAGTCTAGAGATACCTGGTTACATACATAAAGAATACATGCCTACGTAGAGAGGCTATTATTCATTCCAGTGAGGAGATTCATTTTCATATAATTCATGTAGATTGCTAGTGATGTCTTAGAAGCTGTTCTTATGTGATTTATCAAAGTTATCACAAACTCAGTCATCAGGTGGCAATTTATGAAAATATCTGTACTGATATTGAGCTGTGTCATATTTTACTTAGCTTATTGATATATGCATCCACTTGAAATGTGTATTCAGAACATTGTTTCAAAGTACCATTAGCTAACACAACCTACAATTTCTATGCCCGGCACAGAACCACACACTTAGGACTTTATGTAGTTTGTGTTGAGGCTCCAAACATGTTGTACAGATGAAATCTCACCTTCCTCAACCTTCCCAACAGCCCTGTAATGCTAACGTGTCCATTCTTTTGGTAGTCCTTAAATACAATGTGAGGTTAGGAGATCATTGATATGAGTTCTAAACTTGCTCTCCTGCTTACTCACTGAGGGAACTTAGTTTATCCAGCTATAAAATGAGATAGTTGGGCCAAGTGACCTCTAAGTTCCCTTCCTCTTAAATTCTGGAATTTTTGAAATCTAGCCATAAAGTGAAATTGTACCCTTTCATTGTTATCAGTTGAGTATTTGTTGAATTCACCATGAAAAATAAGTGACTCTCCAAGAGTTTCCAATAAGACTAGAACAAAAATGAACCATAGGTCAGTCATTCTTATTCTTCAAGTCAGTGGCTTATGCATGAATGCAGGTCTTACACATTTTAATAGCCCCAGTGCACTCCACTTGAATTGCTAGGCTGAATGCAGACCAGGGACTCTGGCTGTGCAGGGTGAACCTTGTCTGACTGCATCAGCAGGGTGGGCTGGGATGCTCAATTCAGTTCTGAGTAGTTATTCAGCAGTTCAGGGACACATAGGAGGTCATAGACTTCAAAGAGAACACTGAATGCAGAGATGAAGGCCGGTGCAGAATGGTCCAGTTAATGATCACACTTCATAATTTCGCAGTGTGCTGACTCTCCCAGACATGGTGTTCAGCCCAACTCATACTGGTTTGGCTTGGGAATCAGGAGCGTTCACCCCAACGTCACTACCTGATTCCTTAGTATGTTTAACCAAGTATCAATCTTCCTTTACAGAATTTCTTTATGCTTAGAGCATTGACCAAAAGAATAGTCCTCATCATGCTGGGGTACTTACCCCATGATTTGCAAGGCTCTTCTCGCATCGTTAGTCATTTCTCTGAGTGTGTGCAGTACATGGGTCATACACAATGACCTAGTCCCTGCAGGCAGGGAAACAGAGAGAGCAGAATGAGCTTGCTTCACATCACATGACTAGTACATGGCACGTTTCCTCCCATCTAGTGCTCTTTCTTCTCTGACACAATCCATCTACCTGACATAGAGATGTTTTCTGAGGCTTTACATCCTTTTGTATACTGGAAGAAGGGGTACAATGTCTGCTTTTATATGATGCATTTCATAACATGTAATAGTGACCGCTGGTCACTGGTATGCCTCTGGTATGCCTAATGTCGGTAGTATATTAGTGCCCATCTGGTATCCGTTTATATACAGTGGCTTTCAAAGTGTTCTCAAACGGTGGGTTTCATGGGCCTCTAAAGGACCATTACAGCGTGGTGATGGGGAGAGGGATGAATAGATCAGACCATAGGCACCATCCCCCTTCCAACTGGAACATCTTTGCCATTATCTGCTTTACATAGTGACCTGCCAACTGAAGGAAAACCAATCTCAAAATAGGTCAGCGAACACTTTCTTTGTTGTCTTACTGAGGAGGCTAGCCCAGGAGAAAATTCTTTCTGATTGCTCTGAAGAACTGCTTCAAAGCTTGTTAGCTACAGGGGATTATACATATGAAAGGGGAGAAGGGTATGTGTTAACAAGCAGTTCTCCAAATACTTGCACATCACAAGAAGATCTAATTTGTTACGCTTATAATAATTTGTTCCACCACATAGACTGGAGAAAGTCCCTTAGGTCATCTGAACATAACATTATGTTTCTTTCACTTCTGATTGTTTAAAAATATTGCTTCTGCTTCTGCTTAACTGGTCTTCTGGTTCTTCTTGTTTTTGTTTTTTTCCTCCTTGAGGTCACTGGAGACAGTCACAGGAGGCTGACATCAGTCACCCATTGCAGTTTCGGTGTGCAGAACTTCTTCATTACACTGTGAACAAAGGCATCTCCAGATCTCCAGACAAAATGTTTGAAAACCACAGAATAATCATGTTATTTTCAAAGGAAGTCATATTTTATTCTAGCAACGAGTTCTAATTGGGTGGCAAAAAAATAGTACTGGACATCAGCTTTAAGAAGATCTGTGTTCAAGCTCCAACTTACTTGTTATGAGTGATCTTGAGTACCTCTTCAAGCTTTAGTTTCCTCTTGTGTGAAATAATAACAAGAAGCAAGGGAGGAAGAATTTTCTCTGCACTTCAAGGTCCTTCTAGTTGGGCTATGAATCAAATTGACATGAAATAGATTAACAGGAGAAAATCAAATTTAGTTTTGTACAAACAAGGAATCCACACAGATGTGGAGATCCCAAAGACAGTCAGGCAAATGAGCTCCTCTATCTCAATTTCTTTTGGGCAGTTTGTGGGGTTGGTGAAGAGGCTTTTCCCAAATCTGCTGGGTTTTGACTGCTTTTAACTCAAAATAATCTTCATGACAAAGTGGTCATCTTGGGGTGGTCTGCCGTTGGCCCCTACACCTTCTGTATTATTTGCTAGGGTTGCAATAACAAAGTACTACAAATAGTAGCTTTAACAACAGAGATATACCATCTCATAACTCTGGAGATGAGAACTCCAAAGTCAAGGTGTCAGGAGGGTTGTTTTCTTCTGAGGGCTATGAGGAAAGGGTCTGTTCCAAGTCTTTCTCTTTCATTTGTAGATGGCTGTCCTCTCCCTGTGTCACTTCACATTTTCTTCCCCCCTGGGGCGTCTGGGACCAAATTTCTCCTTTATATAAGACAGGAGTCATACTGGATTAGGGTCCACCCAAATGACCTCATCTTAACTAATTACATCTGCAATAACCTTATTTCCAAGTGAGGTCCCATTCTGAGCTACTGGGGGTTAGGACTTCAACAAATGAACTTGGAGGTTGGATAATATGAAACAACTCAATCTTCCTAATGAAAATTAGATTAGATTCAATGCTTCAAGTGCTTTCTCAAGGACCTAAGTCATAATAGCTATTTAATAGGTATGAGCTTTCTTCCTTTTATACAATGCTACTACCATTGCTAACTTTTCTCTCAGCACTCCCTTCTGCTCTTCTTTGATCTTGTTTGTTTGTTTGTTTGTTTTTGTTTTTGCTGTTGTTTTTTTAAGGGGGAGAGAGACTCTTAATCAGGCTTCATGCCCAGTATGGAGCCCAAAGCGGGGCTTGATCTCACAACCCTGAGATCATGACCTGCGCTGAAATCAAGAGTCAGACACTTAACTGACTAAGCCACTCAGGTGCTTCACTATGATCCCGTCTATCTTTACCTCTTCCCTTAGCCTCTACGATGACCTTTTGAGTAGACTCACCTCTTCTCCCCATTCCCAGGGGAATTTCTGAACCTAGGGAGAAGTTATGTAGGCCCCAAGCTGCACCTTTCATGGGAGAGTATCCTAGGAATGAGCCTGAGACTGTTCTTTCAAGATCATTATCATTCCCCCATTTCTCTTTGTAAAAGGTGGAGATTGACCACCTTGACCCCAATCACTGCGGCTTCTGAGGGAGGCCCTGATTGGCTAGAAAAGTCATGAATTCATTAAAGTCTGGCTGCATGGAAAAGCTTCTGACAAAATTTCCCAGAGAGGTAACGTCAGAACTTTCTGAGAAACATTCATAAACATGTCTGAGCATGAGGGGGTGGTTTGAACAGCAGATGCCAGATTCTGAAGAAAGAACAGTTCTAATTGAACAAAAGTTCACTGGGGCAAACAAAAGAAGGGAAAATACAACTGCATTTTTTCAGTTCAAGTTTGTCTAAAACAAGCATGTCAGAAGTATTTTCACCGGTCTTTGGTTAGTTTTCCCTCACTTAGAATGTTGAAATATGGCTAACTCCCACAGCAACCTGGCATATCCTCTTGGAACCACACAACATTATTTACCAAGAGCATTGCTTTGAAGCAGCACACTGTAAAATTTCTATGGATAGTGACTGGGAGAACTTTTCTCCAAAGAGTTGCCCAGACAGTAAATTGAAATATGAAAATTAGAGTCCAGAGGCTGGGCAGATTCCAGACCTGCATCTGATTTTCTGAGTATACCTGATGCATGTCCAATAGCCAGATGTCAGCATATCAGGATGAGTGGCAGAATAGTTTTTTGTGCTTAATGCATACAAGGAGTCTCAGGACAGAAAGGCAGAAATTGGGGTAGATGCAGTTCTGGAGTAACTGCATTTTCAAGATAGCAGAATTAAGTGCCCTGCAAAATGTAAATTCCCTGATCCTATGCTCAGGCTGTTTGAGAAATCTTGGGTCACTGAATTGGGGGTTTCTTTTGGAAATCTGTCCCTGCTCTCTTGATATCAGCACGCATACATTTATAGATGTCTACAGATGGGAGTGCGAGCCTCAGAAAGGCGAGGGAAGTTCCTTTTGATGAAGGGATTAAGTGGGTGGAGTTGAAGCTGGAGGCTAATCTCTTTATGCAGGTGTGTGTGTTTGTGTGCCTGTGTGCCTGGGTGTGAGTGTGTGTGTGTGCGTGTGTGTGTGTGTGTGTTTGTGTGCGCGATGTTGACCTGGGCTTGGCTAGCTCAGCTGTTGTTTGGAAGACAAACAACAGTGCCTAATTCCCTAGCGCACCATCAGCTAGTGTTCCAGCTCTGCAATAGTGGTGGTCTTGGGAATCACAGCAGACCACCCACACGGAAAATAAATGAAAACAATACCTAGCCCTGCAAGTAGGTTTTGTACTTTAAATCTCAAAACTTTCAAAAGCAGGAAATCTACAATCTTTATCATGAAGTCCCTGGCACAGGCATCAGTATTTGGGGAGTGAAGCCAAGTCAACATGAGGCATAATAATATCAATAGTGTACCACAATAACAATGGTAATTTATATTTTCCACCCCCCTTTGAAGAATTATTTATTTCCCATGGAAGTTTCTTAAAGACAAAAATGCCTTCAGTTTGGAGTGACTTAAATTACTGTTTTGACTCTGGCATTAGCTCTATCACTTTGGGCAACTACCTTTATTTTTCACAGTCATGTTTTCTCATCAGTACAAATGAGGTATACTGCCTATACAAGGCATCCCTCCTGACTGGCTAATTAGATAGATAGATAGATAGATAGATAGATAGATAGATAGATAGATAGATCCATGTATACATATAGAAGGGTAATATTTCACTTCCACTTCAGCTTTTGAAAATCAAGTTTCTCCACTTAATATCAAAAACTAATAATGCACTATATGTTAGCTAACTGAACATAATAAAAAAAAATTAAGTGCATTGTACTCAAATTACAGTTGGATTTTCATAATAAACATTAACAAAACACCAGATGAGTGTATTTCACTGCACTAGGGCTTGGTGGAGTCACAGAGAAGTATGGCAGATGTGCTCACTGGAGAAGCAGAACCTACAGGGGCACCTGGGTGGCTCAATCAGTTAAGTTTCTGCCTTCAGCTCAGGTCATGATGCCAGAATCCTGGGATAGAATTCTGGGATCTAGTCCCAGTATTGAGCTTAGCAGGGAGTCTGCTTCTCCCTCTGCCCCTCACCCCAGTCATACTCTCTTTCTCTCACTCTCTCTCAAATAAATAAATAAAATCTTAAAAAAAAAAGCAGAACCTACACACAAGAGTCAGGCAAGAAGGAGCAATCTTGATGTGCAAACTCACACTGATAATTTAATTACGAGGGCTCCTCATGTATAATATTGGATGCATTTCTAAACTCTGAAGATTCTGTGGTATCCTATGGCTCACCACATAGACATCTCCTTTTGTATATTTCATAAAGTTTTTGAGGAGTTGTGTTCTCTGCACTGCACTACCTTCTTGACAAATGCAAATGACAGTTTTCTTCCTGGCATCTCTCTCTTCAATAAACACTCCTCAACGGTTCAGTGAGGTATACTCATTCTTTCCCCCATTTTTGGAGAAAGTACTGAGGCAGGAATAGCCGAGGAAGATGGAAACAGTATTTTTGTAAGACTCTGGAACGGGAAGAAGAGATAACTATTTAAAAATTTGTGCAACCTTTCTACAAAACAGAAAGTTCTGGGATTTTTGTCTTCATCTCTCTTCATTGTCTCTAACATAGGGGTGGAAAGCAGCAAAAACTCTCAGCTTTCCAATTCCAAATACTTTATTCATGCTATCTGGTGGAGTGTCAAATAGCCAAGCACAAACTCTTTGATGGCTATAAACCCAGTAAGCACTGGCTGTAATGATGACAATGTGGCAGCACTGGTGGACCACAAAGCCAAAGCCTTTCCTCCCCTTTACCAAAGTGCTTGAGAGGGAGGATCACAGACTGTAATGGTTTTCAAACCTTAGCATTCCAAGGAAAATACCGGGGCCATATTTCCAGCAATTCCCATTCAGTAGCTTTGATTTATTGACAGATAACTCAGGAAATACAAGCCACATGGTCTCAACAGCACATTTTAAGAAATGCCAACACAGCATCTAAGAGTTCAGGATTTCAAGTTAGAATAGTCTAGATTTAAATCCCAGAACCGGAAGTCCCTTGCTGTCCAGCATTGGGTGAGTTGTTCAAACTGCTTAAGCTTTAGTTTTCTCAACTATAAAATAGAGTTAATGACACTTAATGCAGAGTGGTCATTAGCTCACCTTGAAGGGAGGTGATGTGTACAAAGAATGTGGCAAAGCAACTGCCACATAGTAGGCACTAAATCAACAGTGGCTATTATTTGATATGACTCCTGGCCTAAACTCTGGCTACTCTTTACAAGGTTTGATCCCTTGAAGGACCCACATGTATTCCCAAGTGAAAAATTAATAGTGTTCTTTCTCTCACAATGATAATGAAACACAATAGAATGAGTATAAAATACTTTTTTCCCCCAGTCAACAACTACATTGAGGATGATCAACTTAATTTGAACATAAGGGCATGATACATTTGTCCCTGAGGAATTTGTAATAGCATAAGCTGAGGGCTGATAAAGGTCTTTGAGACAGTCATGTGGGTTTGTTGAAAAAGATTTTGACAGTCATCACAGTATGAGGTAGTACACATAAAGTAGGACTGGGGATCTGGGTGGCTGTTTTCCTGGTGTTATGGTGATAATACTAGTTCTGTCCTTTTCACAGTAATGTAAGAATCATATGAGGAAATGCAAGTGAAAGCAATTTGAAAATTGTGCAACATTAAGATAATAGGATTGTTATAATGAGGCGTCTGCTCTAAAATCTAGAAAACATAACACACAAAGTAAGTAATAGGTCACTTCATAAAGAGAGCCCAGGATTAAGGACCCATCACAAGTCTAGTTATAGGCCACCCACTATTGAGTGACTGGAAGACCAGATGTCCATGTGTTAGAAAAGATGAAGAGCTGGTTCATGAATCAGATAAGAGGCCCAGATTAGCTCATTTTAAGGTTCACTCCTATGCAGATAATACAAGATTCTAAGAAACACTACATCGAATTAGACATTCAAGAAAATAGAGAAGGAAAATGTATTCCAAATTTTGCAGCTAAGCTGGCAGACTTTCTAGAAATACGTTTATAGTAAAATATGTGCTTTGAAAAGTCTGTATTTTTAGACAACAGCTCAATCAAGTAAGAAAATAAAATCAAAATTACAGACCAAGTTGTTTACTAAATGAAAATTCTGGCCTTTATTTTGGCTGTGGGACTTGGATCTGCCAGAGCTATCACACCTGGCTTGTTGAGCAATAAATACCTGTGGCACCATGAGTCAGATGGTACCTTAACTGGCAAGTCAAGAAAATCAAGAACATACTCCTAAAATGACGTCTTTTCACCTGTATAGGAACACTAGCTACTCATAAACTACTATAGCTTAGTGTGGATGGGAAGGGAGGGGAAAGGGAGCAAGAAGCCCAGGACGGAAGCTTGTCTTGAAGAAAATATAACTCCTGTTGGCAAATCTTCAGGCAATTTATCTCTATCTTCTGTGTTCTCTCAATACTTTACATTCATCTGTACAAACTCATTGGATATTTGTTGTTCATCTTTTCCCTACAAGTCAGGGGTTATGCCTTATTAAAGTCTCTATTTTTAGTGGCACACAATGGCATTAGGCCTAACACACAGCATAAGGTTATTAAATGAATGTAATAGCATGGATTAAGAAGTAACCAGGGTCTAGGAAATACTACCAGTTAGTGGTAGAACATATAGATCCAGATCTTCTTCCAGAAGAAAGAATGCACATTAACTTTTAGGTATAGCAATCAAGGGTCTTTTAAAATAAAGGGGCCATGCAACCTGGTAGCAGAGAGAAGCATCAAGCTCTATAAAATCTGAAGTTCTCCCTTTGAGGTAAAAAGGAGTCATTTCATACTGGCAGCAGGTCAAGGGTCCTGCTCAGTCTTCCCAGTTACCCTGCCCAAAGAGATGAGTGATAACACTTGCTAATATGAAAGGCAAGCCTCAATCCCCAATTTAGTACCTTGAATTCTGGCATCTGCAGTCTCTGCTCTTCTGAAATGACTTCCAAATGTTCTTAGGGAGCTCATTTGGTCAGTTCTCAGTCAACAATTTCCCTAACCTATTCAGATGATTGAATTTGTTGACAATTCACGTCTTTCTGAAACCCAGAGATATGATATCTCTGAGGTTCTATGAAAGTATTCTCTTCCCATTTTATTTTGCTTTACAGGCAAATTTGTTTTACTAATTTGCAAGTTTCTCTTCAAGCCATGATTATTTGCCCCATAACTCAGCCTTTGGTTCTCATCTTCTCTCCCTAAACAATTACCCAGTAGAGATCTAATTCACTAGAAGAACTTGAGCTACTTTAGTGCTCAAGAGACACATCATAATCTTTGTCTGGCTCTGACCTGTATACTAGTTGCAGACTTCCAAATGTTTGTAACACATCTTTTTGTAGATGCCCCATCATCAACTCATTACCTCTTCTTGCTTTGGCATAGCACCTACACACATTTGGGTGAGTCTCTCCATTGGTCTTGGTTTCAACTTTCTTACAAGTTAAATAAGATAGTAGAATAAATGTTTTTAGGTATTCAGTGTAGCTTTCAAATTCATGGTAAACATTTCCCCAAAACAAGCTCATAATTTTTTCTAATGTCATTGCCACCATATATCTTCTATCATTTTTATAATAATTATATTTTTATGTTCCAAGTTAAGAACCAGAATGGATATTCTTGTCAATATTCAAATTCCCAGACAAATATTATTATTTTTACCCATTCCAGGATTGGAGTGGCCATTGTTGGAATAAGGCAAGAGAAGTGAACATCAAAAGTCTCAGAAGGGGAAGTCTAGGGACTGTTATTATCAAATTGATTTCAAACTCTGCCCTACAGCTTATTTATTCATAGGAGTCTGCCTTTCCAATAAGAGTTGAGGTCCTAGAAGAGAAGATTGCCATTTGATTTAATTCTGATCTCATCTTCTAACCCAGTGCCTAATATTTGATGTAAGCTCAATAAGTATTTGTTGAATTATTTTAATTATCAAGTTTTAGGTTTTTTACATATATTATCCTCATTTAGTACAGCAGGAAGTTGCTTAATTAGACAAGGATATAGAATTCTATTTTTTCATCGGGTTGTAATAGAAGACAGAAGATCAAACTCAATGTCCAGGAGACCTGCACAGGGAAAACAGAGGTGGATCCTTTCAGTTTGTAGGAGAATCACAGAATAAAGAAAACCAAGCTGCAACCATTGGTGGAAGGGCAGGGTCCTTTTGCGGTCTGCCTTGATGTTATGATCCCTGATGAGAGTAACTGGGCAATGACTCAGAGTTATTAGACAGAAGCCAGAGAAGGGTTGACACAGAGAGCAAATCTTACCCTGGAGTTTGGGCATATTCCGTCAAATGTCTTTCTCAGCTCCTTACTATTGGAATTGTTCAAACAGAGGTTAGACAATATGAGACAAGAATATTGGAAGGGGAGTTTAGAGGCAGAGTCTCAGATGGACTTGAACTAGTGACTTTTAAGTCCTCACCTATTATACTTTCCCCCAACTATTATATTTTAAAATATGCATTAGGTACTAAGCAAGGTTATATGATTATAGCCAATAGTTGCATAGCATTTACTGTGCACTGAATGGAGTTCTTTGTGTATATGCATTCCATAACCTTCGCACAAGTCTCTGGGGTAGGTATTGTTGTATTTATTTATTTATTTATTTATTAAAGCTTTTTATTTATTTGACAGAGAGAAACACAGCCAGAGAGGGAACACAAGCAAGGGGAGTGAGAGAGGGAGAAGCAGGCCTCCTGCCGAGCAGGGAGCCCGATGTGGGGCTGGATTCTGGGTCTCAAGGATCATGACCTGAGCTGAAGGCAGTGGCTTAACCAGCTGAGCCACCCAGGTGACCCGGGTAGGTATTGTTTTAAATTCCATTATACAAAGGGGGAAGTGGAGGCACATGAGAGCAGCAACTTGCACAAGGATATTTGGCCAGTTAGTAGCAGAGTAGGGATTTTAACCCCCAAAGTCTGGTTTCACATCTATTTGGCTGCACGGCTACTCTGAGCTTTGCAGTGATGATGTCAGATTGCACTCGTCTTTTGGAGATGAGAAACTGGGTTCTAAAGGTATATGTCATGTGCCTTTGATCACTCTGGAGTCTTCTCCAACTTCCCTTTTCCCTCTGTCTGCTTTTAGTTCTGCTCCCTTCAAGTCTAATATCCTGCAAAGGCTTTTTATCTCTGCTTCCAACCTCCTCTCCTCCTACTCATCCTTCAAATCCTGCCTGCTGTCATTCAAGCATCTTCATTGGCTCCTTCCTGTCTGTGGCATCAGGTTCAAATATATCAAACCTGTGTGCCTTTTCATAACCAAATCTACCTTTGACAAATTTTTCTCTGACTCTTTAAAATATGGACTCGATTCCCATTTGGCTTACTTCATCATTGTTCAAGTTGTGTTTGTAAGTCTTATTTCCTATAAACGATAATACTAATGTGTCTTTGTTAGGGAACACATTTCATTTACAAAGTCCTTGAATATAAGCTTTCTCTTTCTGTCTCTGCCCAGTGTTCATTCTGGCCCCAAGGCCTGTCTCCCTCATCAGTCTATTCTTCCTCAACATCACCACCATCTTAGTTCAGACCCTGTTCACCTTCATAGTAATTCCTTCTATATTTCCTGCTTGCTCTGCTACCAGGCTTATCTCCCAAAAAGCCACTCTCAATAAGGCTGCTAAAAAGCCTTTAACTTATGCTAGATAATAAGCTAGCCTAGTGGGCCTTGGAAGCCAGACTAGAGATCTGGATAAGGAAATTTTTTATGTGGGATATAATAATATTGGAAAAACTCATGTTTTCTTCTCAAATGTATAACTAAGGATCGTATTGTATATGCAAAGGATATAAAAAAATGCTTGAGAAAGGGCTAAACAAGGTTTTTTTGCTGCTGTATCTTCTTTTATTCCTCATTCCTGCTATGATTCTATCTCTGGAAAAGGTTGCTTTGATGGGGAAAAACAAGAGGAAACAGAACAGAATGCTATAGATGGTAGATGTTTGCACAAACAAAGCTGTAAAGCTTTGACCCAACCTGTCTGGGGCTGACCCTTAGATATCAGGATGAAAGCCTCTGACTCTTACTGTAGCAGCCCCTACAGTCATCTAGCTGAAAAAAAAAAATGCAAAGTTTGGAATGGTCTGAAAAACAAAGAAATCTTGTCACATCTGTTTATCCTATTTCTAGTCTGTTATATTTTGTTTCTATTTCATTAAGGCTCTGTGGTTTCCTCCATGCTCTCAAAGTGGATCTTGTCATCTTTCTTCAGACATAAATTACTCATCATCTTCCTTCTCCTTGAGGTAATGCAGTTATGCATATGTTATAGTGTTTGAAATTGTTCTTAGTTCTTGAATGTTCTGGGGTTGTTTTATTTATTTGTTTGTTTATCTTTGCTTTTCAGAGTGGGGAGTTTCTATTGATCTATCTCCAAACTCACTGATTCTTTCCTCATCCATGTCCAGCCTCTGGTAGGACCATCACAGGCATTCTTAATTTCTGTAACAACATTTTTAACTTATATTATTTACTTTTGTTTCTTTTCAAGAATTTCCATATTTCTGATTGAATTACCCATCTTTTTTTCCATGTTGTCCATTTTTCCATTAAAATCTAACATATTAATTATAGTTGTGTTAAATTCTTTGATACTTTCAACATCTGGGTTACATCTGTGTCTGGTTCTGATACTTGTTTTGCCTCTTTAGCCTGTATATTTTTTGGTCTTTCAGCATAACTTATCCTTTTTTGTTTAAAGCCTAGTATTATGTATCACATACTGGGAAGTGAGATAAGGATTTATGTTTACTTGCTTAGGAATTTGACCATTTTTAATGCTTGTTGTATTTGTAAGTACCAGAGGCTTCCAATTCCTGTCCTGTCCTTGTTTTGTCTCCTGTCCTGACTTTGGGCTTCCCCCAAGTAGTCTTCCTCAGAGAAAGCCTGTGTCTTGTAGCTATTTCAGCTCTAATCTACTGTTATAGTGCTGGAGTTTGTTGGTGGTTAAGTGTGGGGGAAGGGAAACATTCTGTAATCCTATGATTAAACCTCAGTCTTTTAATGGGTCTTTGTTTATGGCCATGACCTTCATGAGAGTTTCTTTAGTGATATAGCTTTCCCCCACTCAGGTGATACAGGAAGGCTAGAGGGGACTGAAGTGGGAAGAATGACCTCCCTCAACTAGAATAAGTTTCTGGTAGTCTTTTCCCCTTGAGAATAGGCCTTTGTTACTGGGGAATGTTTGTATATTTCACAATGATTATACTTCCCCTCTCCTTTTCTGAGACATGACAGCACCTTTCTTGGATCTTCAACTTAAGAACCTTATGCAGTACCCGGAAATAAAACCTACAGAAATGTGGGAATCTCCCTAAGACTGCAGCCCCCAGGATTTTCTCATTCTCATGCTAGCTTATAGGTAGCCTCTAGCAAATCATTTAAATCATAATTTAAGTGTTCCTACTAGTTTAGTATCTTCCACTTTGGGCAAGTGTCTCAGCTGCTTATCTCTGAATTTATCTGTCTTTCCAGGGTGGTAGTTTTCTGGGTGATCTCACTTTTCTGATGAGTCCAAGAAAATTTGATTTTCAATTTGTGCATCTTTTTGTTGTTGTAAGGGCAGCAGTGATGACTTCTAAGTGCTTTACATTGTCAGAGCTGAAGCCAGAAGTTGTTGGATGTAGAATCAATCTCTTTAAGAAAGAGGCATATATGTGCTACACCTTATTGAACTTTGTATTTAGCATATGCCCAAAATAGAGTGGAAGCTCACAAGATTGTAAAGTGTTAGTGTTGAGTCAACAGAAAGGGACAAACCATCCCACACATCAAGAAACTGGTATAATTAAGTTAATCACCAGAATCAGTGAATATTCCTAAACGTAATAATTGCATAAGTCATAGAAGACACTTACACAATACAAAAGCATAATAATATTTTGCAGTGTTAGATGTGCATTTTTGAATAAAATTACAACCTTATACCAAGCACATTATTATTCATGCTGCTTATAAATCTGAAACTCAAAAGGGAAACCTATAAATTTTCACCAAACAATAGCACCCACACACTTAATTCGCATGTCTGTTCATTCCCAAGCACCATGTTTTACACAGCTGCTTAGAATTTTGGCAGAAAACATCCCATATGCTGCCAAGATCATGAGAGAGGAAATGGACCTTAACGTAGCTGATTCTAACTTTCAGCAAGCCAGATCATGCATTTCTGAGTGTTCAGAGCATGTAGACTTGGGAGATGGAAAAAATACATAAGGAGGAGAGAATTTCTTCATGATGGAGACAGAATGCCTACTATGCGCAAGGAGTACTCATTAGAATGGAGATTTATGTTGGAGCCCTGTGCTCAATAATAAATGAAACAGATGTTTTATATGGATTTCATTGGCGGCTCTGCCTTGTATCAGTCTCACTCTTCCATTCCCATCTATGGGCAGCACTTCTCAAACTGGGACTCTCCTCTTGCCACTGACCCATGCAAAACCTGGTCATGCCTTCAGCAGAGTTAAGACTTTTGAACCTTTATGTTTTCGTTTGCATTCATATGGAAAGATCCTCTGCCATCAAAATCTTACCATTTTAGATTAGAATGAAGCCTGTGGTGTTGAAATAGGATGGAGATATCAGCATGGACTCCTGGTGTTCTCACACACACACACACACACACACACACACACACACACACATACATACAGAATTGTAAACATAGAGATATGCACATGCTTGGTATATATATATATTTTTTTTTCTTTTTTCCCCCCAAGATGTTACTATTGGAGGATGCTGGGTGGATATATGTGGGAAATCTCCATGTATTTTTGCGACTTTCCTGTAAGTCTAAAATTATTTCAAAATAAAAAGAAAAAAGGAAAAGAAAAAGACTAGAATGCTAAAATGATTAAACAAAGGAACTTTCTATGACTTGAAGACCTAAGACAGCCTGACATCTCATTGAAACCTTCACCAAAACCCCACAAGGAGCCATCTGTCCTTTTACCCATAAGTCTTTATGGGGAAAATTATATAACAGAGTTTTGAAGTTCTGTGATATAATTTCAGAGCTATTTTTCTCATTCCTAATGGGATGAGTTAAGAAGGAGCCTAGATAAGAAAAAGAAACCTAGTTACAGTCTAAGAAATGACTCCTTACTCCTTGTCTCCTGCATATATGTGTTCAAATTCCTTTAGGAATTGAGTTGAGTTCCAGAGCAAGTTTGCTAAATGATTGGTCTTTCCCAGCAGATGTGGAGTAGAAAACTCTGGCTGTGGGAAATGCACAAATTTGGCTTGAGACAGGAATTTAAGAATAGAAGTTAAAGGGAGTTGGTGCTCCAAGGAAAGAATTTTTTTCTCAGCATAAAACAAGAACTAATCTCCCAGTAGTTGGAATGTCCCATAACTTTTGCACCCAAACTGCAAGTTCAATAAATAATTGTGAATTTTATACTAGGAACAGAATATATTCCAGCTAAGGAGTCTGGATTGCAAATGAAGGAAGTCTCATGAAACCTCCAGCCAGGTTAATAAATTAGATGCTGGTATGCTGCAATCCCCCTATATGTGTCTTCCTAATAATCACAAATACCTGTTCCCTGAGAGAAAGAGTCATCCATGTTGCTGTCTATAGTTATAGCTTGTTCTTTGTTCATTTTTCATTACTGTGAGGTTTCTGTACCACACTGTGATATAACTGTATCACAATTTATTTGTCTTTTATTGATGGACATATGTCTATTATAAACCATGTCACAAAGAATGTTCTTACATAGCCTATAATGTACATGTAATAGTAGCCTGTAGTACACATGTAATAATTCTTAAATCCTAATTTTTATTTACTTTTGTGCAAATAAATGAAGACCAACTAAATAAGAAAAGCAAAACCTATTTAATGATAGTTTGCTATAGTAAGGGAGTCAGCCACCATCACTTGCATTATAGAGACTCAAAGACATGCAGAGTGGGAAAATTTTTATAGTGGAAGAAATGGAAGGTTTCAGGTGTACCATAATTGTAGGTTATTGGACTGGTGAAGCTATAAGTGGGCTAAGTAGAGGCAAGCCATCCTATGTGATTGGATAGAGGTGCATATTTGATTTTTTCTGGTTGGTTGTAAAGTGGAAGTGGGAAAAATTAAGGAAGCTGTCAATCAATAATGGAATTTTGGTCACTTGGGGTTAATTATTACAGGAGTTATTGTTTAGTTTAGTTATTGTTTAGATTATCACTAGAGATAAAAATCTGGCTTCTTACAAGTGTCCATTATAGCAGGCTGGTTTTCTGGGCTGTTTATTGTAGATAAGAAGTCAATTTCCTGGGCAAGTTCCTGCAGGTTGTGGATCTGGAAGTCTGTTTCATATACGGTCTGGCTATTGTTCATTTATATATTCATTCTCTCACTTTCATAATTTAGGTCAAGTCATCTAGTGTTCTGGAACCTAAATGTATAATAATAATAATATTATTATTATTATTTTTTTTTTGTGAAAGTTGAATAATATAATAATACATTGAGTAACTATCTTACTCTGTGAATTATAGATATTTTTTTCTTTATAACTCTTTCAATGCATAGATGTTTGGCTTATCAGTGAACTTCAAGTAACTTTGCTTGAAGTGTAGATACTATAGAAAAATATTCCAGTATCTAAGTATTGAAAGAATTATCTTGATGTTCCTTCCAATCTAATGGCAGTGCTCCCATTCGTAGCATCTTTGTGTTCCTTGTAAGAATAAAGGTTCTTCTGTAAGTTAATATATTTGCCCAAGGTCATACAGATAGTTAACCAAACTAAAATTAAAGTCTAGGACTGTCTCATCCCAAAGTGTGTATGTGTGTGTGTGTGTGTGTGTGTGTGTGTGTGTGTGTATGTGTGTGTATACATAAACATAAATATACTATTTTTCTTTCTTTCTTATATAAATGCTTCACACCATTTTAGGTACATTTTCCTAACATCATATCACAGAAATACTTCTAATGTTATGAAGTATTGATAGAAACCCAACAGAGAATCATGAGCTATAATAAATACTAAAAACACTGAAAATGATTTCACAACTGAATCATTGGAATGATAAAAAATTATTTTTAAGTGTATTCCCTTTAACCTTATAACAAAGGAAAATAGATAATTCAAATTATGTTCTATTTATTTGAGTACCACTCAATATGAAAACCCTATTTTATATATATCCATCATATAAAGAGAAAAAAAATAAAGTACTTAACAATAAGTTGATAGACTTGAATTAAGCTTTTTCAAACATAGTTAAGACTTACATCTTGGAAGGATTATCACTATTCCCACTATCTTTCCCCAGCCCCCACACTCTGGGGCATCGTCCTTTTTTTTTTTTTTTTTTTTTAAGTCTCTAGTAGCTTAATTTGAATTTGGGCAAATCTGATTTTTGCTTACTCCATTTGGTCACAGTTTGAGAACCTCAAGATTTTTTTTAAGTTTTCTCCTCTTAGTTTTAGAATCTATTTTTGTATAATGTGGTATTCAAGATAAACATAAAATGAATTGCGTTTTCTAATAATAAAAAGACACAGGGCACCTGAGTGGTTCAGTTGGTTGAGCATCTGATTCCTGATGTCTTCTCAGGTTGTGATCTCAGGGTCATGAGATTGAGCCCAGTGACAGAATTTTCCTAAGATTCTTTCTCTCCCTCTGCCCCCACCCTGGTTGTGCTCTCCCAACTCTCTCTCTCTCTTAAAAAAACAAAACAAAAACAAAATATCTTTATTATTATTATTTTTTTAAGATTTTATTTATTTGACAATGAGAAACACAGCTAGAGAGGGAACACAAGCAAGGGGAGTAAGAGAGGGAGAAGCAGGCTTCCCACCAAACAGGGAGCCCGATGCGGGGCTCAATCCTGGGTCTCCAGGATCATGACCTGAGCCGAAGGCAGTCGCTTAACTAACTGAGCCACTCAGGCACCCTATCTTTATTATTTTTAACATGGTGTTAAAATTTTATAAAAGGAAAATATTTCTCTCGTCAAGGACCTTTGAGAGAATATTATTAGAACAGAGCTATTGGCACTATGCACTCAGAATTAGCGACAATTATGATGCACTGAAATTTTCCAGTTCTGCCAATCTTTTTATAGCTAAGATTTCTTTCTCCATACATCTGCCAGTTGTCACAGAGAAGTTGGGTTTTTAAAATAAAATAAAATTTTATTTTTAAAATAAACTAAACTAAAAAGTAGAAGCTTTCAATGCATTTAAGTCTTCAAATATTCCAACCAAAACATCTGCTTGTTTATATATTCAACATGGAATAGTTCTGATGTTAGCTGAAACTCAAAGCACTGAGAGTCTACCCTACCTCATCACTTTTAGAAAATGATTTTGTGTGTGTCTCATCCATAAAAATTATAGCAAATGGAATTAGGAAATCCTTTCTGTGTCTTAGTAAAGCTTGTAACCTTGTTACCATCCTTTCAGAAAAGCCAAAGCCAGCTCCTGTCCAAACCCATGGAATAGGCTGGCTGATGCCAGTCACCCCCTATAAAGCCCAACTAAGGCTGCAACTCAGAAAAGTCTTTTTAAGAAAACTGACGTCTGACTTCTATAAACTCATTGCCACTCTTCCATACATTTTGGAATACAGTAGAATCATTCAATTGAGAGAGATAAGAACTGGAAAATAATATAGCTTAAGTTTGTCTATCTTTATAGAAGTTTAACAAACAATATGTGTTTTATCTGGGCCTCAACACTAGACAGTGTTATTGAAACAATATTTTTTTTATTTGAATGATGATACTAGATCAGCATATTGTTATGCAATGATATCTAAATGAGAAAGAATGCATTAATAAAATCTACAAAAATAATACTGAAGCTTAGAGTTCAAGGTCAAAGCAATGTACCTGAAATTTTTGGAATTGGGTTTGAGTCCTAGTCCTCCTTATTAAAAGATGTGCATTTCTGTACAAATCATGCCATTTCTATGACCAGTTTCTTCTATATAATCAGAGAAGATCTGTCCTGCTTACTTCACAAGATTTTAGGAAGAACTTACAATACCACTCAAAGCAATGTTATAAGTGTTATGCAGGTATATTGTACTTTTACAAGAATAAAAATATAAGTATGTTAGATTCCTTAGGGAAAACAAAGACTCAAAAATAAAATAATATCTAAGTATACAAGAGACCAACTTAAAACAAAATGTTATACAAAGTTTAAAAATAAAAGGATGAAAGTGATAATAAAATCAGACAAAGGCAAACAAGAAAAAGGAGGTGGTAATAATAATAAAAATAAGGACAATTCAAGGCAAAAAGAATTATACTGGATCAAAATCATCATCTTATTTTGAAAAATATTTAATCCACACTAAATAGACAGAACCTTTATGAATAGAATAACATTAGAATGACATATAAGGAAAAAAATTAGAGATACAAAAAATGACAATCATTTTGAAAGACTCGTAATCTTCAGCAGATAAAACAAACACAGTTAGATTTAAATTAAATCTAATTGTTGTCTAAATATTGCAACTAAAAGAGAATGACTATTAAACTGAATAAGTAAAACTTTGATACTGTTCATAGAGAGACATTTAAAACATAAGGATATGAAAAGAATAAAAGTTGAAGGATGGAAATATATACCATGCAAATATTAACCAGAAGAAAGCTGGTGTAGTTATTGTGATATCAGACTTCAAAATAATTAAATATTTAATTCACAAAGATATAATAAATTTAAGTTCATATGCAGATAACACACATTATATTAAAAACACAGACTCAAACTATATAAGATTAAATAAAAGCTTTTAATGAAACAGTAACAATTTCTCTATGAATATTTTTTAAATATAGATAAAAACTTGATCTAATTAACATGCATGAAATATTATACTCCAAACTTCAAACAGCATGTTCTTTTTAGTCATGGAAAGGACATTTATAATAATTGATTATATTTTAGATCTTAAATTAAATCTCAGCAAATTTCAATGGATTAACACTATAGCATATACTTTTTTACCAAAATATAATTAAAATAAAAATTAATGATTTAAAAGGGAGATAGCTAAAACAAAAATTATCACATCTTTTAAAATTTAAAAATAAACTTCATGGTATAGCTATTATGGAAAACAGTATTTCAAAACATTAAAAGTAGAACTACCTACCATATGATCCATGAATTCTACTTTTCAGTTTTTATTCAAAAGAATTAATCAGAATCTTAAAGAGATACCTGCGTTCCAGCAGCAGCACTATTTACAATACCCAAGGTATGGAAACAGCCCAAGTGCCCATTGACAGATGAATGGATAAAGAAAATGTGGAATATGCATGTGAGGAAATACTGCTTAGTCTAAAAAAAGAAGGAAATCTTGCTATTAGCGAGAACATGGATAGACCTGGGGTATATTATGTTAAATAAGCCAGACACAGAAAGACAAATACTGTGTGATCTCACTTATGTGTGGATTCTTATAGGAGAAAGAGAGGAATAATACTTATTAGGGACAGGATGAGGTGGAGCGGGAATGGGAGATGCTGGTCAAGGGCTCAAAGTTTCCCTATACACACACACACACACACACACACACACACACACACACAGACACACACACACCTTCTGCAGATCTAACACACAGTATGATGACCACAGGTTACAATAATGTCCCATACATTTTTTTTCTGAATTAAACTTTTGTTGTAATGAGTCTCAAAAAAACAAAACAAAACAAAAAAAACTTCAAATTAACCTGCAGAGCAATAAAATAAAAATGGAAGTTACAACATATGTTTAACTGAATGATAACAAAAGTACTATGTTTGAAAACTTAGATGATTCAGGGAAAACTATGTTTAGAGGGAAATTTCTATCTTTAAATTTATTTATTAGAAATAAAGAAAAGCAGGAAATCAATGAACCCTAGCTCATCTATCTCAAGAAATTTTTTTTTTCTTTATTTTGTTTTAAGATTTTATGTATTTGACAGAGAGAAACACAGCAAGAGAGGGAAAACAAGCAGGAGGAATGGGAGAGGGAGAAGCAGGCTTCGGTAGAGCAGGGAGCCCTACACTGAGCTAGATCCCTGGACCCTGGGATCACAACCTGGGCCGAAGGCAGACACTTAACCACTGAACCACCCAGGAGCCCAAGAAGTTGTTTTTCTTAAAAAATAACAAGTTAAATCCAAATGAAGTAGAACAAAAGACCGAAAATAAAAAGATAAATGAAATAAGAAACAATTATACTGTAGAGAATCCAAAAAAATCAAATGTTGATTATTGGAAAAAAATTAAAATTGCTAATCCTCGGTGAGATTAGCAAGGGAAGAGACAGACAAGAAGGACAATAGATCTCTTTTTCTTTAATGATTGGAAAGAGGGAGGCAAGGTAGAATGAAGAAAAGATTGTTACCATGGGCAGTGTCTTTGCACATGTGGGTTAGCAAATGCTGTATTTGTTTTTGCAAAGCAGTTGTTTATAAGTAATCGGCTGTTTCCATAGGAATTTCCTTCAGCAGCTGGATTTATGATAGTCCTCATAAAATTTTCAATTGCTGATTAGAAAAATAGGTATTGGGGTGACTGGGTGGCTCAGTCAGTTAAGTGTCTGCCTTAGTCACTAGTCATGGTCCCAGGGTCCTGGGATCCAGGCTCACCTCTGGTTCCCTGCTCAAGGAGGAGCCTGCTGCTCCCCCTGCTTATGCTCTCTCTCTCCCTGTCAAATGAGTGAATAATTTTTAAAAAATTAGAAAAAATAAAAATAGGTATTTATCTTCCCTGAATATTTTAACACTTAATACAGAACACAATCTTCTTTTTCTCCTTGATGTTCCATTAAAAGACAGGAATATCCCAATTCTCTATCAAGTGAATTAATCTACAACAATTGAATTTCTCTGTATGTTTACAATAGGCAGGAGAATATGACTTGAGCTACTCTGACATGTCTTATGGCTTGTAATAAAACTAAGCAAAAATGCAAACATATAGTATGAATATATTTATTTTTGTGCCCAAAGAATTTAAAACACAAAAAGCACCAGTTGCTTAAATCTTCAAGCAATAATCCAGATGGTCATATTTAAGTAAAAGAATTGACTAGATCTTATTCTTGGATTTTGAGCGTTGTTATATTTCATGTCTAAGTATTCTAGAATTTGAACCTACACAGCAAGTAAACAGCAAGATGCAAAAATATAATAATAAATACTACTATCATGCCTTACAAATTTTTTTATTGGCTATCAATATGATGTACATTGTTCATTCTGATGTTCTAAACTTTCTACTAAATGGTCCCAACCCCTTTTTCACTTCTAGCTACTGATTACCTTTACTCAGTAGAAGCCTCAGACAATAGACTATTCTGTGCTTCCCACAAATACCTCTGACATTCCTGGGATGTCTTTGCTGTTGATGTTCTATTTCTTTTCATGGTAAAAACATAACTATCTTTCAAGGCTCTTCCATGAAGTCTTTCCTAAATTTTCTAACACGATGTGGTCTCATTCAATTATTTGTAATCATATAACACGTTTCTTGTATTTCTTGTGTAGTTTTGTTCAAAAAGCCAATTGGGCACCATTATTTGTGAAACTGTCTAAGTTCAAAGGACTGGATTGTGTCTTCCAAATATTTATATATTTATTTTTCTGAAAAATGCAGCTTGAAGATAGGTAGTTATGTAGTCAGAGTCCCAGTGGAAGAAGACCATGATGTTTCCCACTCATAATTTTCAAGCTGTAAGCATTACGTTGTATCTGACTGAATATAGTTTCAGGTCTTTTTGCTTCTTTCCAATTTGGTTGCAATGAGTTTGTAGGAAACTAAGTCTGTGAGAAAGTAAGACCTAGCCAGGTTCAAATTATAGTTTCTATGGGATATAAATATAAATCCTGTACATCTTAAAATTTTGCAGCGGGGGGCGCCTGGGTGGCTCAGTCTTTAAGCATCTTCACTGGGCTCAGGTCATGGTCCCAGGGTCCTGGGATCTAGTCCTGTGGTGGGCTTCCTGCTCAGTGGGGAGCCTACTTCTCCCTCTCCCACTCCCCCTGCTTGTGTTCCCTCTCTTGCTGTGTCTCTCTCTGTCAAATTAAAAGAAAGAAAGAAAGAAAGAAAGAAAGAAAGAAAGAAAGAAAGAAAGAAAGAAAGAAAGAAAGAAACTGATGCATGTATTATTTAAAAAAATAAAAATAAAATAAAATTATGCAGTGGTCTGAAGTGTTGGAATAGTACAGGGTTTTTTGACCACCAGCATTGCTGAGAAACTGCTAAGATTGCAGAAAGGGACTTGTGTGCACTGCATAGGAGTCTGGCAATTAAAGATGAGCCCATACTGGTACTCTTTGCTCAGTAATTGTACAAACAACACAACAAAAAGACCCTGCTTCCCGAGACTTTCATCTGAGCATCACTGGAGTCCTGCTGCCGCTGCATCTGCCTTCGTGTAGTCTGTCTAGCCAGAGGCAGGTGCTCCCACCAGTCATCATATTCAAAAAGAAAGAGTTAAATGCCAGAGAGAATACACATGGTAAACAATCATTAGTGGTCTATGTGGGGAGTAAACAGTTTAAAGCCTGTGGGGCTCTGTTGGTTAAGCATCTGGTTCTTGATTTTGGCTCAGGTCATGATGTCAGTGTTGTGAGACTCCGTGTGTGATGGGCATGGAGACTGCTTAAGATTTACTCTTTCTCTCTGCCCCTCTCTGTTCATGTGCTCTCTCTCTCTAAAAAAATAGTAATAATTAAAAAAAAATTAAAGTCAACAGGTGACAACAAGTAACCCAGAGTTAGCAACCACTAGAAGTCTCTAAGTCACACCAAGGCTGAAAGGACCAAGGAAGGAGGTGTTAGTTAAACTGGTGCCTAGGGCCCTGAGTCTTCTGGTAGAAGCTGGAACCATGGGAAATGGGAACTAGATCACAGAAGAGAGACAGTGCCAGTGAGGTTGTCCATGGTAGAGAAGGAAGAGGGAAATAGTGGGTTCCTCCCTTCTTTCATCTCTCCTGCCACTATCTCCCATGGACAGAATGAGTAGGAAGCCAGGGTCAGCCTCCTACAATGTCAAGCAGTGCATGGGAAGAGGGAGGGACTGATCTAAGGGGATTGGCAAAGGAGGTGGGAACAGACAGGTGAGGGGTCACATATTTGGGGGCATTTAAATAGTTCAGTGGCTTAGACTAAGGCAGTGGCAGAGAAATGGGGAAAAAATAGATGGTTTGAGGTCTATTTATGAGAAAGTAAAAACATGACTTAGTGACAGACTAGATTGAGAATTAAGGGAGGGAAGTGTGAATGACTTTAACCATGTTCATTGATTAGGTTTGTTTTGTTTCTGCAGAACTATAAGGCTGCCCCTCAGAAAATCCCTGAGTGCTTAACCACTTTGTTCCTCCAGTTATTAACAAGCAAGAAGAAAAGGTGGTCAGCATTTGGTTGGACCACAGAGAAAGGAGATTGGCTATTGCTGGGGTTACCAAGGTTATTGTCATTGGTTATTGTTATCAGGAGCCACAGAAGAGAACAGCAAGTTACATAACCAAGGAACAGAGGTTGTGGAATAATACATCTCCTGGATATGTCTTTACACCAAAAAGCTGTATTGTTTTACAAGTTACAAAGACCAACTCATTAGAAAAATGAAAAGGATACCATAGCAAACAGTTATGGTAATTGCCAGCTCTGTGTGTGTGTGTGTGTGTGTGTGTGTGTGTGTGTGTGTGTGTATTAAGTACTTGAAAGTACCTTGAGAATTTCTATGAAGAGCCAGTTAGGCAGTCCAAAAATAAGGTTTTAATTTCAAGGTGTCAGAATACAGGTGGAGACTAAGGTATGGCTAAGGAATTCACTGGTCAAACACAAATAGCCACAGACTTGTTTGGTGCAGCTGTCCCTGCATTTGGGGTGCGAGTGGGGAGTTTGAAGTGGGGCGGACAGAAGAGCTCAGTAGTCCCTAGACTCACTGTTAGCACCTATTGCCTGCTAAGTCCTCAGTGGAGAGTCAGAATCCTGACATGAGATGCTTCCATTACTATTATTCTATAAATGTTTAACTTTAGTAACAATGTGAGAAAAGATAATTGAAGCAATTTTATTAATAATAATCCAAGTATATAATGATAAGGTATCTCTATGGCCCACCAAGGAGACATTATTTAAGTGCTTACCCTAGGCAGAGCTTTTTATGCTAGCTCCTGAAAGGACTACAAAGAAATACAGGGCATATTTTAGCAGAGTTACAACAAAATCCTTCCATTTTTAATTTTAGTAATATAATTTATTAGCTCTAATAACACCGAATTCCCAGAAAATTCACCTTACTGGTATGTACTGAGATCTCAAATATACTGAAACTTCCATCTACATTCATGGGAAAAAAAATCTATGACTATGAATTTATTTATTTATTTATTTATTTATTTATTTATTTATTTATTTATTTTTAATTTATTTTTATTGTTACTTAAATTTTTTTTCAGTGTTCCAAAATTCATTGCCCATTCCCCACACCCAGTGCTCCATGCAATAGGTTCCCTCAGTACCCACCCCTAGGCTCTCCCATTCCCTCACGCCCTTCCCTCCAAGTCCCTCAGTTTTTGTTTCTGTGTCCAAAGTCTCTCTTGTTTTGTTTCTCTCCCTGAATTACCCTAATTCCCATTTACTCTCCTTCCCCTACTGTCTTCTATATTACCCCTTATGCATTGCACGTAAGTGAAACCATGTGATACTTGACTTTCTCTACTTGGCTTATTTCACTCAGCATAATCTCTTCCAATCCAGTCAATGTTGCTACAAAAGTTGGATATTCATCCTTTCTGATGGAGGTGTAGTATTACATTTTATATATGTACCACATCTTCTTTATCCATTCGTCTGTTGAAGGGCACCTTGGCTCTTTCCACAGTTTGGCGATTGTGGCCATTGCTGCAATGAAATTGGGGTACATATGGCCCTTCTTTTCACTACATCTGTATCTTTGGGGTAAATGCCCAGTAGTGCAATTGCAGGGTCATAGGGTAGCTCTATTTTTAATTTTTTAAGGAATCTCCACTCTGTTTTCCAAAGCGGCTGCACCAGCTTGCATTCCCACCAACAGTGTAAGAGAATTCCCCTTTCTCTGCAGCCTCTCCAACACTTGTTATTTCCTGAATTGTTAATTTTGGCCATTCTGACTGGTGTAAGGTGGTATCTCAGTGTGGTTTTGATTTGAATTTCCCTGATAGCTAGTGACGCTGAACATTTTTTCATGTGTCTGTTAGCCATTTGTATTTCTTCTATGGAGAAGTGCCTCTTCATGTCTCTTGCCCATTTTTTGATGTGTTCATCTTCTTTTTGGATGTTGAGTTTGAGTAGTTCTTTATAGATCTTGGATATCAGCCCTTAGTCTGTAGTGTCATTTGCAAATGTCTTCTCCCATTCTGTGGGTTGCCTCTTTGTTTTGTTTTGATGCCTCTTTGTTTAGCTTTTTATTTTGATGAAGTCCCAGAAGTTCATTTTCGCTTTTGTCTCCTTTGCCTTTGGAGACATGTCTTGAAAGAAGTTGCTGTGGCCGATGTCAAAGAGATTACTGCCTATGTTCTTTTCCAGGATTTTGATGGATCCCTGCCTCATGTTGAGGTCTTTCATCCATTTCAAGTTTGCCTTTGTGTGTGGTATAAGAGAATGGTCTAGTTTCATTCTTCTATATGTAGCTGTCCAGTTTTCCCAGCACCATTTATTGAAGAGACTGTCTTTTTTCCTACTGGATATTTTTTTCTGCTTTGTCGAAGATGATTTACCCATAGATTTGTGGGTCCATATCTGGACTCTCTACTCTGTTCCATTGGTCTATTTCTCTGTTTTTGTGCCAGTACCATGCTGTCTTGGTAATCACAGCTTTGTTATAAAGCCTGAAGTCAGGTAACGAGATGCCCCCAGCTTTGCTTTTCTTCTTGAGCAATTCCTTAGCAATTCGGGGTCTTTTTTTGGTTCCATATAAATTTTAGGATTGTTTGTTCCAACACTTTGAGGAATGTTGGTGGAATTTTGATCAGAATGGCATTGAAAGTATAGATTTCTCTGGGCAGTATAGACATTTTGACAATGTTTATTCTTCCATGAGCATAGAATGCTCTTCCATCTTTTTGTGTCTTCTTCAATTTCTTTCATGAGTGTTCTGTAGTTCCTCGAGTACAGGGGGGAGGAACCTTTGGTTAGGTTTATTCTTAAGTATCTTATGGTTTTTGGTGCTATAGTAAACGGAATCAATTCTCTGATTTCCCTTTCTATTTTTTCATTGTTAGTGTATAAAAATGCAACTGATTTATCTGCATTGATTTTGTATCCTGCCACATTACCGAATTGTTGTATGAGTTCTAGTAGTTTGGGGGTAGAATCTTTTGGGTTTTCCAGATAGAGTATCATGTCATCTGCAAAGAGAGAGAGTTTGACTTCTTCTGTGCCAAGCCGGATACCTTTTATTTCTTTCTGTTGTCTGATTGCTGTTGCTAGGACTTCGAACACTATGTTGAACAGTAGTGGTGAGAGTGGGCATCCTTGTCTTGTTCCTGATCTCAGAGGAAAGGCTGTCACTCTTTCCCCATTGAGAATGATATTCACTGTGGGTTTTTTGTAGATAGATTTTATGAGGTTGAGAAATGTTCCCTCTATCCCTATACTTTGAAGAGTTTTGATCAGGAACGGATGTTGTATTATTTATGACTATGAATTTTTGGATCAGAAAAATTGAATGTATGTACTTAGATTGCAAGATTTGAATAAATAATTATAATGCAGATATTATCAAACTAGAATGAATGGGAAATTTGAGTTAGACAAAAGAAATATTGAGAAGTTAGTCATGTCAGAAAAGCCCCCAAATGCTATCCTGGCCTGTGCAGGATCTCTAAAGACCAAAAAGATAATTATAAGAGATATACTTCTTTACTAGGAATAATAATAAAAAAATAATTGGATGATCTTCAAAGGAAAATATTTGAAAACCAGTTAGGAAATTAGATTACTTGTCAGTCCTGGGAACCTGAAGAGCAGGGTACAAATGTTCTGACAGAAAATATATGAAAGGCAAGTTGACTGAACTATGGAGATTGAGATCTATGATTTTGTGGATGATGTTAGTATCTAACTCTCATTCTACAGGTACAAAAACAATAAAGCTACATTGGTAGATAATTAAAAGATTTACAGATAGAATCAGGACTTGTCCAAGATACTTGATACTTACAATCAGAGTCCAGTCAGGAATTTCAACATTCAAAGCAAGCAAGAAGCAGGTCCTCAAATCAAAAGGATTTATTGGACAATGAGGCAGGAGAGGAAAAGAGGAAAGCGTGGGACTTCTCAGTAGATTCAGAGTAACATTCAGTTCTCTTTCTCTGGAAAGTTCCTTGACTTTGGCCTTGGGTTTTCAGCTTTATTCAACTCCATAAAAGGCTAAAGGATGTCATCTGTTTTGGAGCTTTGGCAAACCAATGGAGGAGGAAGATAACAGAAGGAAAGGTGTAGAATATTTATGAGGTAAAAAGGGGATTGAGAAAGTCTTGAAAAACTATCATTTTCAAATTTGGAGACCTCTATCTTGTGATGTTTAAACCAAAATCTGGCATTTGTGCATCAACCATTAGATAGAAGTTTTGGTATGAAGTACTCTAAAAATGGTCATATGAAGTATTCTAAAAATAGTCAATAATACCATTCATGTAAATGTAGCAAAGAAAATTTAAAGGTAGGAAAAGGGCTATATGCAAGAAGATCATCACCAAACTGAAAATGGGAAACACTTAAAATGTGCAGTTGTAAGAGAACATTTAAGTAAAATGTCTCATTTTTAGTGGACAACATTACATGATAAAATAATGATTATGGAGACTAAGCAGAACCATGAGAAAATATTAATACAATCAATGTTGAATGAAACAAACAGAACACTAAATTAAAGGTATATTCTGGTAACAGCAATGAAAAAAAATTATATGTCTGTGGACAGACACTCGACGATATTACGGTAAGCATCTTTCTTTCTGTTGGCTTGCTTTTCTGCAGCAGCTCATAAAAGAACTATCATGTTGGAATTTTGCAGAGAAAGTCTGCCTTCTCTCCATTTCCCTCACTCATCCCTACCCAGGATTGATGGGTGATTTATCCAATTGCTGATTTGGGGAAAAGATGTCCTTGCACATGTAAAATCTAGCCTTTCTCTTTTCTGGGTCGTGGCCAATGCTCAGGCTTCAGACATTCTTTTCTCTAATGGTTTAGCATCCTGGGACAGGCCCTACCTCTGAAGAGAATTCCTGACATTTTTCAATTCCACTGCCTATGACTAGGTGCATAAATCAGTTCTATGGAGTAGAAATAGGATGTTCTTTTGGGCTCAAGATGTTCCTGATTAGGTATTTTATAATCAAACTTTATAGCAAAATGCTGATATTTTTATTTATACCAGAGGACTGGGACGTCACTTAATTTTTTTTTCTGGTCTAGGTAGAATGGAGATATTGCTACCATCATCTTCAAGAAAAACCAGAAAAGATATAAATGCAAAAAAAAATCCTCAATAAAATACTAGCAAGCCAAATTCAACAGCACATTAAAATGGCCATATGCTATAAGCAACTAAGATTTATCTATGAGATACAAGGATAGTTCAACATATACAAATTCATAAATGTGGCCACCACATTAACAAAATGAAGGATAAAAATCTTATAACATCTGAATGCGAAAAAAGCATTTGACAAAATTCAGCACCATTTCATGATATTTAAAAAAAAAAAACACCTCTCAACAAATTATGTATAGAAAGAATGTACCTCAACACGTAAGGACCGTAAATGACAAGCCCAGAGTGAATATCATACTCAACAGTGAAAGATTGGAAACTTCTCCTCTAAAATCAGGAACAAGACATGGATACACACTCTCGTCACTTCTCTTTAACATACTATTGGAAGTCTTAATCCCGGAATTAGGCCAGAAATTGGAGAAGAGGGAACCCTGACACTCTGTTGGTGGGAATGTAAACTGGCACAGCCATGATGGGAAATATGATGCTTGTGTAGATAACCAAGATCACTAAGTTATATGGATCTTCTTCAGGGATGGTACATTTGTCAGCGTTCATGTTGACAACTTGTCTTGGTTAATACCACCAATGTCATCAGGAAAATCTCAGTATTGGTAAGCTGTCAAGCTCTTGGGCACAGATACACATTTTACAAATTGCAAATGGATACAGTTTCATTTGAAAGTGCAAATATTATCATTGGCTACAAATACTCTGTTGTTTTCTGTGAAGTGATAGTCTCACTTCACTTACTTTCAAGAAAATGGTTGCCTAAAACCCACATTTGAATAATCATAGTTTGACCTTTATTCATTCTTCCCAGTAGAAGTGGTATTCCATGAAAAAAAAACCCAGCTTGTTCAGTTTTCAACTTAAATAACCATACAAACGCTTTTCTTTGAGACAACTATCATACTTTGATATGCAATAGAGGTGCCTTAAGCATATTTCTCATTTCATCACACAGAATGTTAACTTGGCATGTTGCCAAGGGTTGAGGTTTAACAAAATCAATAATCCCGAGAACTTCCTGAAGGATATTCTGCAATGAATGGATGAAATTGATGTGGCAGAGAAGAATACAGTGACTATCAATATAGTTGGATGGCAAAGCCTTGATCCATGCTCATTCACTGGAAGTTTCGCTCCATTGCAAAAAAGTCACACTAGTTTTGACTTCAGAAAATCACCAAACAGGTCCCAGGGTCCTCCAGAAGACATTAAACTTTGAAAACCTATGGATTTGGGTGATTGTGCTGCAGAACCCGAAAAGCCTTTAATTTTATGATTTTCTGTAACACTTTCACAGCCTTTAATTTTACGATTTCCTGTAACACATTCACCATTTAGTTTGTGCAAAAATCTAATTTTATTATATCTGAGAGAACCAGGGCTACCGTGGAGAGTAAATGTTGATAATAAGGCCAAGAAAATACAAATGTAAATGAAAGTTATCAAACTGTTTAAATAAAAAGTTGAAGAAAATGTCTTTTATGATTATGATACTACTTATTAAGTGGAATGTCTTCAAGTAGTTGATTACCTTTAATTTTTGACCTGTGGGTCATGCAGTCTTTTTTTTTTTTAAGATTTTTATTTATGTGTTTGACAAAGAGAGAGGAAATACAAGCAGGGGAGTGGGAGAGGAGGAAGCAGGCTCCCTGCTCAGCAGGGAGCCAGGGATGAGGGGCTCAATCCTAGGACCTGGGTATCACGTCAGGCAGACACCTTTGTCATCTGAGCCGAAGGCAGACGCCACCCAGAAGCCACCCAGGAGCCACCCAGGAGCCCCTGATTACCTTTTTTTTTTTTTTTTTTAAAGATTTTATTTATTTATTTGACAGAGAGAAACATAGCTAGAGAGGGAACACAAGCAGGGGGAGTGAGAGAGGGAGAAGCAGGCTTCCCGCTGAGCAGGGAGCCTGATGTGGGGCTCGATCCCAGGTCTCCGGGATCATGACCTGAGCCGAAGGCAGTCGCTTAACCAACTGAGCCACCCAGGCGCCCCCTGATTACCTTTTAATAGAAAAATATATTTGCAAAATATAAAAATCCTATCTGAATGATCAATAATTCAATTTTTTTAATAATTTCTGACAAATCTTACCTTTTAGTTTCTTCTAAGTGAGAACTTTCACTGAACCATCAGCAAAGAATACTAGAAGATAACCTATATACTATTTTCCCCATGGTATTATAAAGAAAAGAATAACTCATAGTAGATAAGGTTACTGAGTGACCATTATGAACTCTTTAATACCAACATTAACTCAATAAATTAGGTATGCATAACTCCCAATGAAAGCTGAGGAAGTTGAGGCTTTGAGAGGATTAATGACCTCACTAAGGTCACAGAGTAGTAAATGGAAGAGACTTAATCATAAAGCTATTTAAGTGTTGTGGATTCCAGAAGTGGTAGGAGAGAGCTCATGTCAAAGTAGGTGGCTTCTCATTCTTTGAACTGTGACTGGCATTACTATTCCCTGGCACTGACAAGCCTCACATAATCTAGCCCTCGTGTATGTTCATGATGAAAGAGTCTCTTCTGGGAGTTTCTCAGACACCAGTGTCTCTTTCTGTGATCTAGGAGCTGAGTCACATTTATGGAAAGCCTGACAACATTGTCACAAAGCCTTGAGGCTTGGTGGAGGGAGAAGGACCTATTTTTGAGCTTCAGAAATGCTGGCAGTTTTTGACACTTGGTTAAGGATCATGACTGACAGAGGATCTGGAAAGTAGTTTTTAGGGAAGTAGGCAGGAAAAAATCTCTAGTGACAAATAGAGTGTAACCTCATCATGTGCTAAAGGGCAGACCTTACTTGGGAGAAGTTTCCAATGGAATGACATCCATGGCCCTGCACTTTAGTGAGTTTCTTGCCCTTGGAGGTAAAAGGGATGGCCAGTTGTGTAGTAGGCTGGAGAGCGGATTCAGCCTCTTCTAGATCTCCAAGATCTCATTCAGGCTTAGGCAGGGGAGAATTTTGACCAAAGAAAGCATACTGCCTTCCTCCTTTTCATTGCCATCTCCCTAAGCTCCCTTCCTGGTAGTCAGTTTATCCCTAGAATTTTACAAACATTTAACTAAGCAGGATATTTCATCTTTTATTCCATGCCTCTGCTATCTCACAATGAGCATCTTTTTTTTTTTTTAAAGATTTTATTTATTTATTTATTTGACAGAGAGAAACACAGCTAGAGAGGGAACATAAGCAGGGGGAGTGAGAGAAGGAGAAGCAGGCTTCTGCTGAGTGGGGAGCCTGATGTGGGGCTCGATCCCGTGTCTCCAGGATCATGACCTGAGCTGAAGGCAGTCACTTAACCAACTGAGCCACCCAGGAACCTCTCACAATGAGTATATTAAAGCAGAAATGTAATACTACATCTTATACAAGGGGCATGAAAAAATAAAACATAAGGAATTATTACAGTTCCTCTTTGTTGAGAATTCACAGAACAAACTATATGACAATGTTAAAGGAAAAGAAGAAAAGTTAGTTACTGATTAATTAAGAAGTTATTGAATACCTGTTCTGGGCCAGGCACAGTCATAGAAGCCAGAAATATAGCAGGGAACAAAACAGAAACATCTTCTACTTTTTGGTAGTTCACATTCTGTGGGAGAGATGAAAGAGATGCACACAACAAGTGTGTACCTGTTTGTGATAAGAATTATAGATAGAAAGCAGGTAAGATTTTAGTCAGTGCTGGGTCTTGGTTATGTGTTGTGTTTAGGTTGGTCAGGAAGGCTTTTTGAACAAGGTGATATTTGAGCAAACACCTGAGTGTCATGAGGAATGAATGAACCTTACGGCTTTCTGAGGTAGGAGTTATGTTGTCTGATGATATGGCGAATGCACAGGTCTATGTGAGGGATATTTGTGATTCAGAAAGAGTGATCCAGGGGGAGGGGATGGTATCAGAGAGGGAAACAAGGGTCATGGAATATATCGGAACTCACAGACAACGGGTCAAGGTATGGGGTTAGAATTTTACTCTGAGTAAGATGTAAAGCTGTGGAGGGTTTTGAGCAGAAGAATGACATGATATTAATTGGTTTCAGGATAATCATGCTGCTGCCTAGAAATTTAGACCATGGGGAGTAGATGAAGCTCAGAGAGCAATGAAAAGGTCTAATGAAATGTGTAATCCAAATGAGAGATTATGGGACTTGGAGTCAGGTGGTGAGAGGTAGTTAGATTTGAGAGACATTTTGACAAGGTTCAATAATGGATTGAATGTACTGTGTGAGTAAAAGAATGCAGTCAAAGGTGTAGTTAAGATTTTGGCCCAGAGCACTGAAGCGGTCACATTTAAAGTGAAGATGGAGAGACCATCTCAAGCATCTCAAGTTTTCATCTGATTACCTTTGGCATTAAGAATTTGTTTTTGCTCATGTTGTGTTTGGGATTCCTATTAGACTCCTGGTGGAGATGTTGAGTAAGTATATAAGTTGTATATCAAGTATATCAAGTTTGGAGTTTTTGAAGCAAATTGAATCTGGAGTCTTAAATTTCAGATGGTTTTAACTGAGAGAGAATTGACAGCAAATCATGAAGGAGAAACCAAAAGAAGATGAGTAGTTTTAAGAGTTGTTTCCTGTTCAGATTTATCCCACTCTAGAGGACTTTTTAGCTGGGGCAATTTTGTTTTGTTTTGTTTTCTTTCTTTTTTTTTTTTTTTTTAAAGATTTTATTTATTTGACAGAGAGAAACACAGTGAGAAAGGGAACACAAGCAGGGGGAGTGAGAGAGGGAGAAGCAGGCTTCCTGCCGAGCAGGCAGCCCGGTGCGGGGCTCGATCCCAGGACTCCAGGATCAAGACCTGAGCCAAAGGTAGTTGCTTAACCAACTGAGCCACCTAGGCGCCCCTTTTCTTTTGTTTTTAACTGAAAACACTACCCTCTAAGCTACTTGAAGTTTAAAACCATGTCTCAAAATCTTTACATAGGACAGTTTGGGCTTTATGATTATGTCAGAGCAGACAGCTCAATTTAAAAAACGTGATAATGATTTATTAGTGTTAGGTAAGTGTTGAAAGCACAGCAGATATTGTTGTGGGCACTTAAGTTATAATTTTGGTTGAATAAAAGGCTGATTAGTATAAAAGCACAATATATTAATAAAGTGAATACATGAGCTACAAAATCTCAATCCAGAATGAGAATTAATTCAATAATATTTTTTGCTTTCTGGATAAAGAGAGGGGTTTTTTTTTTAAGATCTTATTAACTTATGAAAGAGAGAGAGAGAATGAGAGAGGGAAGGTCAGAGAGAGTAGCAGACCTCCTGCTGAGTGGGGAGCCAGATGAGGGACTCCAGAATCATGACCTGAGCTAAAGGCAGTCGCTCAATCAACTGAGCCACCCAGACACCCCTGGTTAAAGAGAGTTTAAAAGGCCATGAGTAGTAAAAACATTTCAGCATACCCTGTTTAAACAATCAATTAAATAATCTCCATCAAAGAGTTAAAAATTGGTATGTTCACGCAAATTGGTATATTCATACAAATGATACATTCAATAAACATTACTTTTATGCCTTATTTTAAAACACTCAACTCTAAAGTCCATCTGAAAAACATTCTTTAACCTAATTTTATCCCAACAACTAAGTCATTGGTTTTGACAGATTCAGGTGTTACTTATAGTGCTCCTCCTATATTAAATCCTTGTATATAAACCAGAAACTGCATTATTTATAAAAATTGGGTTAAGTAGAGCTTCTGAAAATGTCTTAAAAATTCAATAAGAAAGTAAAAAGGATTAAAACATAAAGTCTATCAAATTTATACAAAAGAATTCTCTATGAAGTCCACAGAATTTCATGTTTTCTCTTCTCAAGTAAAATAAAAACACAATGTAGGTATTGCTCTGCTCTAGCTTTATTTTAATCGTCTTGTAATATATATTAGAAACATGGGACCTCAGTAGAAGTGATTGTTTCAGAGCTTGAAAATTATAAAAATTAGGAAAACTGCAAACTTCCTCATTACTATGGAAGTTGCCCTGCAAACTTCCTCATTACTATGGAAGAGACACGTTCGTGTTCATTTTTTAAGAACAGAAGGTATCAAATGCCTACTACCTCCCAGGTACTGGGATGGACACTTTCTTAGATTTTCTCACCATGTGAAGGCTGAACTTGTGGGGGTTGGCTGGCCCACAGTAGTGCACAGAAACAGTGATTCAGTTACATTCACCCGGATGCAGGGAATTAAAAGATTTATGATGTGCAGTAAACCCAGAGGAAGAAAAAAAGCATGAATGTTACAAGTTTCTGAGGAAAAACAAGTCTTTATAAAAGTGATTTTCCTTTCTGTAGAGAACCTATAGCTTAGGTTTGACTGAGAGGATTAATCCTGATATTTTTTTCAAGGAATTTTTTTTTTTTTTCTGATCTAAACTCCCCCACACTGAGGGAGCAGTTTAAATTTTAAAAGATTAAATAACACAAGGAACTTCATCTCAATCTACTTAATTTCCTAGGATTCTTGGCTCAAATACTAGGCTGTTTCATAAATGTCCAATGACCTGAGATCATGAGGGGGGAGGTTTGAGTCTGTTTGCATAGCCAGCTAAGCAACAGAGTGGAAAAGGACCAGGGTTTGCACTCAGACATTCTTAGCCTAATTCTGGGCCCCAACATTAATTTTATGAGTTTGATGAACATGCACCCTACCCCCACCTTGATCTATTTGTATATGAAGAGGTTGGTGATTATATTAGGCAGGACTCTTTCAAAAGCAAATGACAGACAGTTAAGTCAAAAACATTAAGATAATAAGAATTTTACCAATGCCCATAACTGAAAAGTGGAGTCATAGCTAGCATTAGATTGTACGCATCTAGGGGCTGGAATTGTGTTATTAGGCACAGTTCCTCTCCATCCTGCAGTGCTGCTTTTCTCATAGAGAGGGCTTTATTTATTATTATTAACTTTTTGGCTGTAGGTTTTTCTTTCTTCATCTAGAAAATTCTAGAAAAAGAGATGCTTTTTTCCCCTAATAATTATAATAAGGAATAAAACAAGAATGTAGTTTCATTGGTCCAACGTGGTTCATAAGCTCTTCCATCAATAGTCACTCTTTACTTGTTTAAGTAATTTATTTGCTGATAACTACCTGAGGTCTTCTATGGGATAGGTCTTATGGACCTAGACATCTGTGATATAGTGGTGAACAGATATATACATATATAAATATAAAATCTACTTTCATAGAGTATTTAATCAGAGGGAGAGGCAGGCAATACACTAACACATGAATAAATATACAATATAATATTCTGCCATTCTTATCATGTTAGGAAAAATGAGGCAGGACGTGGGGACTAGAGAGTGATAGGGTACTTTTTCATGTAGGGTGATTAAATACAACTTTTCTGATATGGTGATATTTGTCATTCTTCTGGGAGAAAGGAGAAACTGGGAGCGAAACAATAAATTGAAGATGCTTGCTTGTTGTATCATAGGGCTGGCTAGGAGACCAGAGGTTGGAGCAGAATGATTTAGGAGGACAGTCGTAGGTTATGAGGATGGGAAGGATGGGAAGATAGCTAGGGTCAGATTTTATTTTACATTAGTTGGGAACTCTGGAGGATTGTAAAGAGTAAAGACAAGGGAATTAGCCAACTTACTTTTTACAAAAGATCAATCTTTTTACTGTTTGGAGAATAGACGCTAGGGCACAGGCCTGAAAGCAGGTTATCATTCAGGAGGTTATCCCACTGGTCTCAGTAGGAGAGGATTGTTGTTTGAACTTCGATAGTAGATGGAGAGAAATGGTCTGATTCGGGATGAATTTTGAAGGTAGAGTTGACAGGGTTCACTAATGGATTAAATATCTTTCTTCAAGAGAAAGACCAAGAATCATAATATATGAAGACTCCATCAGACACACCAATCTTCCTAGGGAGGAAAGGGATATGGAAAATTGGATATGCATGTCTAAGGGAGTCTTGGCTATTTTTCCTCTATATTCTAAAATAATATTCATCATGATTATTAGAGCTCTGCCAAGAATATGGAATATACTGATGTTCCAAAAAATTGTAAATATTTATACACCAATTTTCCTAACCCGCTGGCTGGTACGACAGGCCATCTGAACCATACCTACAGAGGGTAACATACGATATTTCTCTGAAACAAACAATAGTGTTCTTAGTAGAAGGAGGGAGTGAATAGTGTACCTTAAAAACAAAAATCCCTAAAGATGAATAGTATCAAAAGATGTCTAGTGTAAAACTTTTTTTAAACTCTAAAGCTTGTATCATATCTTCCTTTTAATTCTCAGGAAAAAAAAAAGTTATTTAATGTTTGCAGATAGTGAAACACCTACCCAAATTCCTTCTTCTGAAGTTTGAAACTTTGCATATGCCTCATCTTTATTACACTTTCTTTTCCACTTTTGCTTCAAGTGTTCTAGGTCACTTAACATAACTCCTGCATTTCGTTCATTGCACTGTGTAAACCCCTTATGCCTGCCTACTCTGCTCTCCATTGGAATTGCCTTTCTTTCTTTCGCCCACCTGGTAGATTTCTGACCATGCCTTGGTCAGGTGTTTCCCTCTCTATCAGCTTTCTTGGACTCTGTAAAGCTCTTACCTGCTCCCTGCCTCTGGGCTTCCCTTAACACTCAACACTAAGAGTCTCACCTCTACCACACTCGCCACCATGGCATGCATGTGCCTTTGCTACTCAAGGATTTATGTCTTAAGGTAGCATTTCTGGATCACAGTGAAAGAATCAATTTTCTTAGATATTTTAATATTGATATTGGTTCTCTATAATTACTGGTGGACCAATTTACAGTTGTAAATGAGAATGAGAACCCATTTCTTTATATCCTAGCCAACACGTGGTGTTTTTAGGTCTTAAGACTTTTATCACTCTGAAGAATAGGAAATTATTTTTCTCTTATTAGTGGTCATTTAGGGTTTTTCTCACAGATTGATTTGTATCCTTGTTGATTTACTTTTAATTTTTTCGTGATTTTTGTTTTTAAGGTACTCAGTGTGGGCTTCTGGGCTATCCACTGCACAACCTCTAGGGGACATCATTCATTCATATAGACCACCTTTAGAATGCTGTCATTCCGGGTTTTTGCAAAAAAAGTGGCCCTGAGGCAAAGACTATGTTTTACTCATCTCTATACTTTCTGTTTGGATCAGAATTGGCACAGAGTAAGCACTAAATTGAGGAGAGGATAGTTTCACTGATAACATTTTAGCAAAATTATTCCCCTTCCAACATAGAAATAAAATAGTAAAGTGGCTGCTTCTAGACAGTATTATTATATGTGCATTTTATGTTTTATCATCTTTTAAAAGTCATATCATCAGGAAATGTGACTGAAATAGTAATCTGGCTTCTTAATTCTATAATATGGGTCTCTCAATTCTGAGTCTGTGTTTTATTCTGGAAGACAGACACGGAAGTAGGTTAATATGTGAAATCAGAGAAAAGACCCTATCCAATCAATTGTGCACTTGAAATTGTCAAGGTAATGGCTTTCATTTTACCAAGAGAATCATTCCTGAGAACCATAATCCCTTACATTTGTTCAATGTTTTTGGTTTATAATGGACATCCACATATATAACGTCATTTGATTTCTACTAAAACTCTATGGGTTAAGTCTCACACAAACTATTACTGAGGCTGAGACACACTAGTAAGTTGGCTGAGGTGATATAACTAATGAGGCAAGCAAGATTTGATACTGTTGGGCAGCAATGTGAGCATCTGTGCGACTCAACTTCCCAACTTGCTGTAGAATGTGGCCGTGGAAACACCATTCTGTTCAATGAGACATCACAGTGAAAGCTTACTGACATTTCTTTGTTTTATAATGTATTTCTTCATTGTCTTTTCCGATATGCTATGAGATATAAACAAAACAATGCGCAACACACTCAAGTCTTAAAGAATAATAATTGTATATAATGAATACCTAGGAACCCTCTACCTGACCTAGGACTAGAACGTAGCCAACAATATCATATACATCTAAGTTCTTCACCTATCCCACCACTTGTCTTTTTCCATGGGTGACACTGTTCTGATTTCTTTTAAAAGATTTTGTTTATTTATGTGACAGCGAGAAACACAGCTGGAGAAGGAACACAAACAGGGGGAGTGAGAGAGGGAGAAGCAAGCTCCCCAAGCAGGGAGCCTGATGCAGGGCTCCATCCTGGGACTCTGGGATCATGATTTGAGCTGAAAGCAGATGCTTAATGACTGAGCCACCCAGGCACCATACACTGTTCTGAATCTTGTGTTTATCATCCCCATGTTTTTCTTTTTCCATAGTTTTATCTCTTACATCTGTATGCCTTAACAACATATTACCTAGTTTTGAGTTTTATAAAAATAGTATTATACTCAGTGTGTCCCGGTTTTCTTTTGATCACTCAAAATTACATCTCTAAATAACATAGTCATTGAATGAATAAAATAATTTACTTTATGTATAGCTGTGCTTTATTCATTTTCACTGCTACAAGTATTCCCTGGTATAGGAATGCACCACAATTTATTATTCTCTCATCAATTAACCTTTGTTCTTTGTTGTTATAGTTACTACAGTGGACACTGGTGCTCATGTGTCCTAGTATATATGTAAGAGTTTCTCCAGTAGTGCGTTTTTATGTCAGTTTGGACGTTTAAATTTAAATATAGCAATATTTCAAACTTTGTTGGAGCAAAGACACCCACCATTCATCCACATCCCCTTCCACATTTATATTAGCAGACCTCTTAAATTATTCCTACTGTCTAAATTTGCATTTCAGTAATTTTATTGGTAAGGTTTTATTAATAAAGTTTAATGAAATGAAGTTGGGCATATTTTCATATCTTAATGACCTTACATCATTCATCTTTTTGTGACTTTTGTTTATTTTTCTATTGAGTTGCATATTTTAAATTGATTTATTGATCTTCTCTATATATTCTCAATATTAAATTTTTGTTTATTAAATGTTGGTGGTGATATTGCCTCCAATTATGGACTGTCTTTGTATGTCTCTATTACGCTCTTGATGAACAAAAGTTCTTCATTTTGATGTAGTTGTACATATCCTTTTTAAAAAAAGATTTTATTTATTTATTTTACAGAAAGAAGCACAGCTAGAGAGGGAACACAAGCAGGGGGAGTGAGAGAGGGAGAAGCAGGCTTCCCACCAAGCAGGGAGCCCGATGCGGGGCTTGATCCTGGGGCTCCAGGTTGATGACCTGAGCCAAAGGCAGACAGACGCTTAACCACTGAGCCCCTCAGGCACTGCTGTATATATCCTTTTTCGAAAATTGTTTGAATTTTTGTTTTACTTAATAAAAAATTCTGTAATTCATGCTAAAGACTTAGTTCTACTATTTTTTTCCTTCTGAAACTTTTTGAGTTTTGTTTTTCATATTCAAGTCCTTAACCCATATGGAATTGATTTTTGTGCTAAATTAAAAGAAAAAAAGTCTCCTTTGGGAGAATAGAGTGCTTTAGTTCAGGTCAACTTAATTAAGAAATACTTGTTCAGTTTCAAATTTTACCTTTCCCAAACTGGGGTGTAATGCTGTGTGTGTGTGTGTGTGTGTGTGTGTGTGTGTTCACTTTTTTGGGAAGGGGTAGGAAAGAGAATCAAAACAATTATGTCATAGAGAAGAAGAAATAAGTGAAATGAAATAATTAATCAAATAAAAATAAAAATATCAAGACTATGTTTTGGCTAAAGACTTTCCCGAACATTTCATATAATAGAGGAAAATAACAGCCTCTGCTTTATAATCATTTATCCTCTTTTTTTAAAAAAGAAGATTTTATTTATTTGATAGAGAGAAACATAGTTAGAGAGGGAACACAAGCAAGGGGAATGAGAGAGGAGAAGCAGGCTTCCCACTGAGTAGGGAGCCTGATGCGGAGCTTGATTCCGGTCTCTGGGATCATGACCTGAGCCGAAGACAGATGCTTAATGACTGCGCCACCCAGGCGCCCCAATATAATCACTTATCCTCTTAAGATAATATTATTTGTTAAATAGAAGACTGTTTATTTTTTTTAAAGATTTTATTTATTTGACAGAGAGAAACACAGCCAGAGAGGGAACACAAGCAGGGGGAGTGAGAGAGGGAGAAGCAGGCTTCCTGCCGAGCAGGGAGCCCGATGTGGGGCTCGATCCCGGGTCTCTGGGATCATGACTTGAGCCAAAGGCAGTCGCTTAACTGACTGAGCCACCCAGGCGCCCCTAGAAGACTGTTTTTATAACAGAATTTGCTTTGGGTTAATGAATATTTGGGGATAATTTAAATTTATAGAAAATGACAAGAAAAGAATTTATTTACTAAAAAAATGGCAATAGTCTTTGAAAACCACCTCCCTTTAACTTCTTCTCTCCTCTCATCAAAACAAACAACAGACAACAACAACAAAAATCCCTAAAGCTAGAAAATAAAACCATAGCAGTAGAGAAAAGGTGATTGGACAGCAAAGTAATCTATAAAGTACTTGGCCTGTTTAGCCTGAAATGTTTTTGTGCATCATTGATCCTGAAGCATGACATAGTACAGTGGTTTATAGTCCATATCATGCATTCTGGAATCTCTTGGGAAGCTACTACCTAGGACCTTCCTCTCAGAGGTTCTTATTGTTGTGACCTGGGGGTAAGGCCCTCGCATTAGGAAGTTTCAAAACTTCACAGGTGATTCTGATTTTGTTATTGCTAAGAATCACCACATGGGGCCAAACTCCTCATTTTATAGATTAAAAAAACAATGGATGAATATCTTCATAGCTCACTGTGGCTGATCAATAGAGGAATCAGTGCTAGATTCCAAGTTCAGTTCTCTTCCCACTCGACACCATGTGAAGGCCCAGGAGAGGGTCCAATTAATTTCCTGCATCATTTAGCCTTGTCTGCATTTAATGTCACTGGGTCTATCATAGATGTTTAGTAAATATTAATTGAATAAATTCCTACCTCATGTCCAATGGCCAATACCGGCCATGTTGAAAAAACCTGTCAGTGGAAGTCAAGTACACAAAATGCCATGAGGTTTGCAGAGGCTCAGAGCATTGAGAATGTTTTTTTTTTATTATTATTTTTGGACTCAACAAGCTGTATCCACACCACCCTAGAATCTGTAATGACTTCTGTCAGTTTCCATGGTACCAGCTAATTGCCGAGATTTTAGGGCAGGCTGAGGGCATATGTCTGGGGTGGGAGAGAAGGGTACTAGGAGATCTTACCCCTCTGCTACCTGCAAGAAGATGGGACAGAATGCACCACATTTTACTAGGATTAGCAACAAGCTAGAAGATGGGAAATATAGAAATGGCATGGGGTTTTGCACATCCACATAGGAAGTTCTACATGAGGAAAAGGGGAAGTAGCATGGTTTGCCGAATAATGGCATCCAACAAGGATGAGCTCACACAGAAGGATGTGTCTACTCTGTGTGATTTACAATCCAGTCTTTTCCCTTAACAGTTCTTGTCAGGAGCACCTAGGCATTTTATTTCCTCTCAAATGCCATGGGCCTGGATCCTACCCCCAGAGATTTAAATTCTGCAGGAAGAGTGGGGATTCTGATGCATCTGCTTAATAAGTTCACATCAAACTGACCTTTCACCCAACCTGCTGATGTCTGAAATTCCACACAGAGCCATAATCATTTGTTGACAAGCCTATCTCTTTAATATGAAAATTGCCCAGGGAGAGGTTACAATTAAGGCTTTATCAATTATTGATATTTTCAGATAACAAGTGAATGTATTCCACCACTTGCTTTCCTCAAAGTTAATTTTGATAATAGTCATTACAAAAATGATAATGCATTTCTTGTCTACCGTCTGTCACTCTTTCATCTTCTGAGGAACACATCCCCCTTAAGCTTGGACAATACTTTCCAGCTGGCTATTTTACTATTTAGTCATCCTTTGTAGCATATCCCCTGTCTGTGGATGAGGAAAATCAAGTAACTTCTTTGGCATTCTGTTCTATCACCATCCACCTTGAGGAGGAAGAAACTCAGTTTGAGAGAAAGAGGATATTCACTCAGTTACTTGAGAGATGGCCCAAAAGCACAATAGCGGATTCCCAGGAACATATAGTGAGTCAGACCCTATCCCAAACCATACCATCTTCCAAGAATGGTGATCTTGAAATAAATAATTAGAAAAACAAGCTAAGGCTTTATTTTTTTTTATTAAAAAACACAATTTATTGAAAAAGAGTAATGCTTTATACAAATTCCTATTACAAAACTCCAAAATATCTATTTTTCTGTTTCCAGGCACAGAAGCAGAATACAAAAATATCAAACTTGGATAAATTCTGGTGTACCAATTCTGTTGGCCATTTGGGACTATCAATTTCTCTGTAGAGTTTAGCAACCAATAACCACCATGCATTTACACTCAGACATCATTAGAACCTTTGTATGTAGCAAAGGCTCTTTGAATTATACCTTCTGAGAATATACTTAGGTTTGGAAGGCATACTAAACTTTATCGATGCAGTCCTTTGGATAACTCCCCCGATGTGGCTTCACTATGAATTACCATTCTCAAACGACCTATTTGAGCAGTGCTAGCTTCCAGCTAATAGCAACACCTCTGACAGCATCACTTAAAAGAAACTCACCTTGTATACCCTTGCAAATTATTACAACTCAAAAGAACCTTCTGTACCTTGGCTTTGCTGATGCTTACACGTCTGTATTCTAAAAGCATCAAGCCATACCCATGGAAGAAACTAAGACTTCCTTAGAGTATTTTTCAGTTAGTAAGCTGAATTTTACTTTAGTGTCTCATCATATGAGAGATTAAGGCAAGAAACCCATTTCTTAGAATTTCTCTCCTTTCAGGGATTTGAAAAGCAATCCTAAACCAATGCACTTAAATCCTTAATTCTTACCCTTGTACAATATACATTTTTTTTTTTACCTTATAAAACCACATTTACATGTATCCCATTTTACTGGATCCTCACAACAGCTCTGTGAGGTAGGCAGGTCAGGAATCACAATGTCCTTTTTATAGATGAGGCACAAAATCTAGGGCAGCCAAGTGCCTTGCCCAAACTCAAACAGTAATTGATAGCACCAAGACTCAAATCAGGTCTCCAGACACCAAAGCCAACACCTTTCCATTACATCATCTTGCCCAAGTGGAGTAGCAATTTCTCACGTAGGAAAACTAAGAGCAATTGTTAAAATGGAACAGAGAACCAATAGCATGCTAGACACAGCTCATAGAAAGGAAATGGGCCAACGAAGAAAGGAAGGTGCTGACTGATGTAAAAACGTGAGCATAGGTTTGATTCAGTGACTTAACAGCCAATTGAGCAAATAAAAATACTACTTAGGCATAGTTCATGTTCAAAGAATGAGGATAATATCAACTAATTAATAGTCACACTGCCTCTACCAGATAGTTAAGTATCATTATCTCAATTTGACAGATGGGAAAAGAGGAGAAAGACTAAGTGACTTGCTTACGGTTAGAGAGAGAATATCTGTCACCAGATTATCACTACAGGAAGTCTAGTTCTTCATTCAGGCAAACAGGCACGTGAGCCATTTTTTTCTTCTCTAGAGAGGGGTAAACTATACGATAAGTGCATTTTTGAAAACAATACAGTTGAGGTGGGTGGGGGAGAAAAAGATGATTTGAGGGGATATATAACTGTGAATAAGTAGCTTAAAATTCAATCAATAAAATTGTGTCACAACACTTGGGAAAGCAGCACACAGCAACTGAGTCAAACAAATATTTTCAAAGCAAACAAGAGCATTGTAGGTCAGAGTTCAGAAGTTGTGTGGGAAAGTCAACAGGAATGTATCATCTTGGTCTTGCAGAAAGACATGCTCCCAAAGTTCTGATTTGTAAGAGATTCTTCCTGACTCTAGGAATTATATTGTAGGCATATGAAATGTGTTATCAGATTCAAGATTTACGCTCAACTTCATTAAAAAAAAAGGCATGAAGGATGACGAAAGCATATGCTATATAAGATCATAATAAAAATAATATAAAAGCAGCACATGAAAAGGCACATGTGAGGAAGTGAAAAAAAATCATACTTGGTAAAGCAGGTTAGGCCTTTTGTCAAAGACACTAAAAGCTGATGAAAGGGGGAAGATAATATTTCACTTATTATATATGTGTCCATATAGAAGAAGAAAAATATACCAGATACACTGCTTTTTTATTCAATATAGAATTAAATATATTTTCCTTTTTTTAGATATGTTTTAAGTATACCGGTACCAACATAATAAGAATTTTTGCTATCTAACCCTTTATAGAAAAACATGTATATGTACATATCTATATATATTTAAGGAGCTCCCCTTCCCCACATTTGAGATGATTATTCGGTGGGAAGCAGTAATAAAAATGGAAAAGGCTTCTCTCCCATATTGAGGAAAGGAGATAATATAAAACTAAGCCATTTTTAGCAATGTGTATTTAAAAAAATATGTTTTTGTGTTTTGTTTTTGCATTTGCTTGTTCTTTTTTTTTTTTTTTTTTTGCAACACCACAGTTCAGACTACAATAGTCAAAAGTCTAAGGTCCTAATGTCAAAGACAGTATTTCAATGTCCATTTTCTATTTGTTTCAACAGCTGTTGTCTCGTTTTACTTCTGTGTCACACATAGTCTTTCCCACTGGAAGGTGCAGGTTTTGGATAGGGCCGTGGTGTTGGGTAAGATGTTGTTTTTCGGGGACAGGAGCAGCAAAGTAGGGCACCTCCCAGAAGGCAGAGAGAGGCAGCAGCCCAGCCAGTAAAGAGAGCCTGACCAAATTCATACCTGAAAAGATAATGCATTAGTTTAGTCAATGAATCACTGGGAAATTTGTAATATAATTAAGGAAGGAAGTCAATACCATAGTCACTATATTTTTTTCCAGTGGAAAAAAATGGGGTAAGTACTCTAAGGTTCATGAACACAGACACACCAGAATGTTTACACTGCAGTTGTAGGCACTTTGCAATAGTAGCTCAGAAAATACGGTCTGCAACACCAGGTTAACCACACAAATATTTCCAAAGACTTTCCTACATGTAGGAGACTTTTGAAGCATGTTTATGTAGTTGCATTTTAGAAGTTGGGTTTGGACCATGATCCCCAGGCTAAGACTTTATAATTATACTATTGCCAAGTTGCAACCATACCCTTTAAAGAAACTGCTGGCAAGTGATGGAGATGATAACAGACTTTTCAGGAGTTGATCCTAGGTACCTCTATACACTGAAATCAGAGATGTATGGTTCCATAAAAAAGACTTCTAAGCAATCCATAGACCATTCTAGATTAAGCTGATACAGGTGGTGTATGGAGCCGGGCTCCTGGGGAGAGGCTCTGTGGGTGATGGCAGACACTAGTGCAGAGCAAGACTGGCCTTGACTCCTAATGCAAACGCTAGTAGTAACTTTCACCTCCCAACCTAAAATTTCTGCTTCTTTCCCTTAAAGTACAACAATCCCCCTGCCTCACTGGACTGCTTTCAGGATCATGGGAAACGATGTAAATAACACATAGGCAGTGCCAAGCAATTTATAAAGTGCTTTCACATTCACTACTGGTATAAATTTAGCCTATTGACTGCTTGCAGTTTCAGTGCCTATGTTGTAAATCTTAGAGATCTGAGGTTCCATCACGATCATGATGACTGCAATGTATATTCTCCTAGTGTGGGTGATTATATGAAGAGAAGCACACCTTATCTCTCTGACCATGGGGATTTTCTATCCATTCATCCTAGCACTCAACAAATAATAATTATGCCTTAACATCCTGACTCTTAATGAAGTTATTAGGCTTTAATGATGTGAACACAGTGAGACAAAGAGCCTTGACCCTGATCAAAGAGTGCTGTTACACGAGAGCCCAGAATCAGCTTTTATTTCTACAACTCACAAGTTAAATAAAAATGACTTTAGCAAAGCCAGTTTTATGGTTGTGATGGAACATAAAATTTCAAAGTGGTATCTCAACATATTTTTCATATATTAGCTAAATTGTGTTTTCCTAAATAAAGTTAAACTATTGGGAATGAAGTACTATTCATTAACCCTTTACAGTAGTACTATTTTTTCAATAAATCATACTATGTGTTAAGTCATAAAAAAATCACTTAATCAATTAAGCGTTGGAAGTACTGGGACATACCTCAAAAAGGAAATGTTAACTATGTTAACATCTTTATTGATATTTAAAAAAAAAAGGAACCAGGAAAAAGGTCCACTGTACAGTTGGAAAGTACAGAGCTTGGAAACTGTCTAGTTCTAAGTACTGGCTGGATTTGCAGGCAATAAATGGTATTTTCTCAGAGAACAAAATGTTTTACGCATGAATAGAATTACCTGGCATTGACTGGGGTCATGGGGTCATAAAATTCTTGAACAATTCTATTGCCATACCATGCTGTGGCAACCAAAACAGCCAGACCTACAGAAATTCAAAACAAAAGACTGTTAATCACTACGGAACAATGAGCATAAATATACAGCCCATTAAATTTATAAGCATTTTATAAGAATTAAAACTCATCAATAGTGCTCATATTTTCAATTTAGTCAGTTTTAATTTAGACAATTTTCACTTAGGGAGATGAGATATTCAGACATGATTTATTCCAAATATTCTGTTAATGCAGACAAAAATAGTAGGCTGAAGTTGGACATGGTTTATACTCTTCATGTCACCTAGTTCACTTACAGCCCAAAGTCATGGGCACATACAATGCTTTTCTTGAAACAGTGCAACAGGTGATGTCTGTTAAGAACTCCTTCAAAGATATTGTTACACATTAGTGTACTGAACTGTTTTTCATAAAACCAATGTCCTTATTAGTATCCATGGAGTCACTTGCAAAAGGGAAGATGAAAATCCATCTACATTTTTTTGAAAATTCAAAATTTACATTTCTGCAGAATTGAAAGGAAAATAGCAGGGAAGAGTAGGACCTCAGTTTGGACCAGATCACCCAAATCCTACTGCCCTGCTGGCCAGACATGCCAGGTACTGCCTGGAGACTTGCTGAGGGGCCACACCAGATCAATTTACACAGCATCTTCTCAATTTCCCATGCATTTCATATTTTAGTAATACCAGGGAAACTACTTAATCAACATAATTACTTCTATCATTTATAAGAAGTATAAAAATATCTCAATATTTCTTATCCAAGGAAATTAAATAACTTCTTTGTATAGTAATTATGCAAAACCATCAAAATAAACAGATTAAATATTTCCATGATACTCCCTGTCCATGCATCCCCCCTTCCAAAAAAAAAAAAAAAAAGCTGGTCCAATCTAATTGCCTCTAATACTCGACAGAAAACACTACTGCTTTTGGCTGCTCAGAAACACCATGAGAGTGTTCTGGAACTTGCCACCCTTATTCCCTAGGAAGTCCCTGAAACAGAAGTGGGTGTGCTGCAGCCCCTTAAGGGAGTTGAAAGAAGGCAAGCAAAGGAAGGGCGCTATGCCGTATGCTTATTCACAGCCTTTAGGATCAAACCATTGGGAATAAAATGCTATTCATGGTTTTCTAACAGGAGCTAATTTGAAAAAAACAGAAAGATTGATCCATTTAACCAAATATTTAGCAAAGCCACAGGCATTCTTCCTTCATTACTGGTTAAATCCACACATGATACTAGGGTAAAGGCTCCCAAAAAGTCTTTTCAAAGACAAAATGAAAAAAAAATTCTAATTCTAGTTCTTCCTAATGGTAGATTATATCACTGGCCTCGTTTTCAAAAATAATAGACTGTATATACAATGTACTGTATACACATCGTATATGACATATATTCAATTATTTTACATACTTACACACACATAGTATTTTATCTGCACACACACACATGCTATCTTATTTAATGTAATGCAGGTTTTATAATGGAAACATTCATGTCTTTTCCTGGTACTCATTTTTCAAAGGTCATAAATGTAACTCCTCAATCAACACTTGAATAAAGCAACAGGCATGGATTTATTTTCTATGGAAACATAACTTCATTCCTTTATCAAGGTTTTCTCTTTCTTAACTCATCTAACCTAACTTCCTAACATTCCAGTCTCTACCTCCAGTCCATTTGGCTTTTCTCTTAGCTAATCTATAGTACATCCTATTTATTCCAGAATCAGATCTATCTGGAAGGCTGTCCTCATTTTTCTCCAAGAATCCTGATTCCATCCACTCCTCATGGACCAGTATGATTCACACATTCTTCACGTTCTCTGTCATAACTTCCCATCTCTGCCACATAATGTCTATGGAGACACTCTAGAAATTTTCTAAATTTTATGGAACTGTTTCTTAATGCTTGCTAAATAGAAAATACCTCTTTTCACCCGGGAGACTGGTTGTGGAAAATCAGCTGGCACCGGTAACCTCAACAAATAGACCTGTCCACTGTGAGCACAGATCTCAAACTTTTCATTTGGATCCTATTTGAGAATGTGAAAATCAAGTAGACTTAAGATTTCCATGTCTTCAGGATTTTAAAGGAACTGAAAAAAATCAATCCAAGTGCAGCAAATCCAACAAAAGATAAGGAAACTCAAACCTAGGTCTTTACGCAATGGGCCAGAGACAGATTAGTAAGTGAAGGGGGCAGGGCCTCTCTTACCTGCAATAAGAAATATCACACCCCCAATGACAGCCATTCGCATCTTCTGCACCTCATCGTCTTCCAAGCACTTCATACACTTCATGCCAATTGTGGCTACAAAGAGGGCTATAAGGCCCAGCAGGATGCCGATCACCATCAAAGCACGGGTCGCTTGCAATGTACCTGGTGGGAAACATTTTAGAACTGTAAAAACCACGCTTAGGCCAGCAAGAGAAGAGTGCCTGAAGGCCACGTATATTTCAATAATGTGTGGGGAAAAATAAAAATGAACTGAGAGTTATGAGACCCCAGTTCCAATGATGTTTCTGCAGGTAATCAACACAATGTCCACTCCAGAGAAATAAAACGTCTGGCTGGATGATGATGTAGAAGAAGCCCTCCAATGCTCACGCTTTATATTTTCAATATGAACTTCAAATCCTCTGGAAAAATAATTAATGATCTGCTAGACTAGGTTTAGTAGAACTAATACATCTTTAATTCTCACTAACAGAGAGAGTATTTTCATTCTGAAATAACAATCATATCTGTTTCCCTTAATGTTAAAACATTTATAATTAAAATGGCCTACAATTTACTTTGGTAATAGCCAACAGATTTATACTCTAGTCATCAAGCTTCAGAAAAAAAACAAACAGGTGAACTTGGAAGATAAGTAATGAATTTCTCAAATATTATCATGGTTGGGTAAGCAACATTTGTATCTCCAGTGACTTTCTTTGAACAGAACAAAATAACCTTTGAGAGCATGGTAGTTTTATATTCAGAGATGTCACCAGTGTTCAAACTATTAAATGGCCATGCTGTAAAATAGCAGACAATAATTTAATATAGTATTTCTCAAGACTCCACTAATTTTCTCATTTCCTATAACTGTCATTGGTGTACTAAATCATGATATAGTCAGCTTTGGGAAATTATGTTAGAATGTTTCTTAAAGAATAAAAACATGAGGCCATCATTGTGGTATAAAGGCACAGATTAAAAAAATAGCTGAAACTACTAAATGAGTTTGATTAATTCTAGATTTATTTCCTCCTTCTGGTAAAGATCATTATCTTATTGACAGCATTTGCACATGGCAATTATTTTTCCATGTATAAATAGTATTTACATTGTAACAAACCATGCTATCTTGGATAAGCTACTTATTATTCTTTGGAACCATGTTTCTATTACGTAAAGTAGGAATGATGATATCTCTAACCAGGAAGTTGGAAAAATTTACTTCTTTTTTTAAAAAAAATATATATTTTTTTATTTACTTGAGAGAGAGAGTGAGATGGAGCATGAGAGGGGAGAAGGTCAGAGGGAGAAGCAGACTCCCCGCAGAGCTGGAAGCCCGATGCAGAACTCGATCCCCGGACGGCAGAACCATGACCTGAGCTAAAGACAGTGGCTTAACCAACTGAGCCACCCAGGCTACCAGAACAAGAATACTTCTTGATAGTCTTCAAAAATGGCTGACATGATGGAAAGGCTCTGTATCTCACTATCAAATAGATACCTAAGCTCAGTCTTATGATGTTCAGGGTTGCAAACTTACATTACCCATCATTATTAACTCCAGAGATTTCCAAAACATTCAATTTTAATTTGTTAATGTTTAGCAGACAATCTCTGCTAAAAATCACAATAACCTCTTTCTAAGAAGAATCAAAAGTATTTTTTTTACCGTATTTGAGAGATACTTTGGAAGCCAAGATACATTTTTACTTGATTTATGTAAACAGCAAAATGGAGACACTCCCTTCACATATCCAGCTCCTTGTAAACACGTGGGGCACACAGGCACCCTACCCACACACTTCTCATAAGATTCCAAGGGAGTGTAAGAATTGCTGAATCGAAACACATGTTCCATGGACCGTGGGTTTCCCAGGAACTGAAGCTGCTTATAAGACTAGAGTAAAACTTCTTTCTTGGGTCACAGACAATACTGTGACAAGAAGAGGAAAGTACCAAGGAATCCACCCTTATGGCGTGCCCTTCCTTTTGATTTACTAAGACTTTTTGCCAAGACAATCATTCCGTGATAGGAAATTAGAAAGTAAAATAACTAGGTTCTAATACATAACACAAATTTCAGATTTGGTCCTAAATACTCCTCAGAAGAAAGGCATTTCAGGCTACAGAAGGCTAGAAGGAGAAATACTAAGAATCACAAAAATAATCCACATGCCAGGATGATAGGATGACTGGCCGTCTGTTTGCCTGGCACTGTCTTGGTTTCAAAGCTACAAGCCCTACCTCCCAACAAGAACCTGAATCCTGAACAAATGGGGACAGATGGTCACTCTACCGGAAGATGACAGGATATGACAAAACAAGGTGTCTTTAGCGTGGTGGTCAGAAAGCTTCGATCAAGCAGCGCTTTGCAAGCTCCAGAGTAAGGTGTTTGGCTTTATTCTAAGTGTAATCAGAGGTCATTGTAGGGTTTTAAAGAAGGGGTGACAAGATTTTTACCTTCAGTAGAGAGAGCACCATTAGTAAATATTCTTCCCATTCTAACCCTTTGAATACACATAGCCTTCCACATCTCTCAGCCACTTCTGTTGTTTTTCTCATAAACACTCAGTTTTCCAACTTTTATTAATCACCTTTATTGTTAATCTCTGACCTCTCTCAAAATTTTCCACTTTGCTTGAGTTGTAGGGCCCCCCACCTGACCCAGCTCCTACAATAATCATTCTGATCTGCACTTCATGTAAAAACAGCAGGCCACCAGCCCAGCAGGTCTGAGCACTTGGATCACAAGGTACTCTTCACGAGGCGTCTACTGGGCCTCTGAGTGTCACGCATGAGACTTGCACAAACCACCCAGGCAGGGAGCACACACAGAAAAACTACTCCACAGCTCTATCTGTGCTCACCTGGAATGATCTAACATTCATGGTTTTCATCTCTGAGTTTTTCCCCTTCAAGTTCTCTAAGAAAGCACACATGGTTCATGCCATACCCATTTTATTCTTTGCACCCCTTTCACAAAGTTTCAAAGGGGAACAAGGTAGTTACTTTATTCTGTTTGTTAACAACACTCCTCCCCCCCCCCCCGTTTTCTTTACAGAGTCATGACTTATTTGCCTATAGCACAAAAAATAATGGAGGAAACGAGGAACAAAAGCCCTTAGGAATCATACAGGTCATCTAGAGCAGGGGATCATGTTTCATTTTTAAAAATATGATAAAGCAAGAGCATTATTTAAAAAAAAACTATTTGTTTATTTGTCAGAGAGAGAGCACACAAGCAGAGGGAGCAGCAGGCAGAGACAGAAGCAGGCTCCCCTCAAGCAAGGAGTGCAATGAGGGCTTGATCCCAGGACTCTGGGATCATGACCTGAGCAGAAGGCAGCTGCTTAACAGGCTGAGCCGCCCAGAGGCCCCAAGCAAGAGCATTATTTTGCAAAGCAATATTTCTCATCTGCATCTTGGCATCCATTGACTTATAAAATTTCTTTGTACTTTACAATTACTGGATGGGCATCAAATACAAAAAATTCATCTTGCTCCACTGGAGACAGCTGGCTGAATTCTGAACTATAGTGATATGTAGGGGTGGGGGGCATGTTAAAAACACACACACACACACACACACCAGGGTGAGAATCATAATAACATGAAAACTCACTAGTTGGGTACATGTAACAATGGATTATAAAGTCAAAGTATGCAAAGGTTGTGTTACAAGTTATGAGGGTTTTATGTGGAGATAGAATCTAAATTGCACAGTTTTAAACTGGAACCAGATGAATCCTTCAAATTAAGGTCTTATGGAAGCCTTTTAAGTCAGAGATCTAAAATATGTAATTGTGAATTCCTTGATGTCTTGGGCCAGATATTTTTCAATCCAAAACACTAAGAACAGTACCTGGCAGGCTACATAGATTATTCAATCTGTGTTCAATTAATTCAAATTGGAGTGTTTTTATTTTTTCAAAACTGTGCTAATATGACAGGGAAAATACTTATTCTCTTATGGTTAGCTTAATCTTTGATACTACTGAGAAATGTCTCCCTAGTGAGCCTGGGGATAACAAAATTTTGCTATATAAAGCCAAACTTAGTTTCAATCATTAAAAGCCAGAAACTTATACAAGGAGGGAAAAATCACACTTTTTGCTTGTTAATTTGATTATTTTTTTTAATTTTCAAAATTTTAAAATTTGCATTGAATGAACTTCTTGGATAAAAGTTTTTCTCCTAGTGGAATGATGATCATCAGGGTAGAGAAGTTGAGAAATATTTGAAAGCCAACAACAACATTTTGGACCAGAGAGATACAGAGCAGCCTTTAATTATTAACTCTGAGCAAGTCTAATTGGATCAACTCTAGAAGCAAATATGTTCCTTTCCTGGTCCTTTAAACTTGGAGATACCACTACAAAATTATTATCAATGACTAAAGTTGTCTGTGGAGAAAATGGTTAGCAAACATTCAAAAAGTTACACTATTATCTCCCATCATTATTCAGCAGTAGAGAGAGGAGGCAGTCTTTTAATTACCTTCAGCCAGACCAATAATCTTGAGATTAAAGACCCCCTAAGGAGTTCTTACCACTTTCAACCTGAAAGTATAATTTGAAAAAATACTTACAAAGATCTCTACTTACAAGACAAGAAATGAGTAAGAAGTCACTGATCTACTACAGTTGGGTTAATCAACATAAGTGTAGAAAGACAAGCACAGACAAGTACGTTAATTTTTTTTCTAAAGGTTGGTAGAAGTCTAACTATACAAGCAGCAGAATCTGCTATAAATATCTGATAATTGTTTATGCCACTTACTGGCCATATTGCTATATTATTACCCTATATAGTATGTATCAAACAAAACAGATTTTAATTAAATCTTCATCCTCTTGTAGTCCCCCTATATGAGGGGTTGTTTAATAAGTATTAGATAGGCAAATGAACTGACTATTGGGTGATTAGAACATAGTCTCTTCTCAGTTCAATGAGCTCATTACAGACTGTCATACCACTATACTCCCATGACTTTTCCACTTATACTCAAGTTGAAAGTTTCTCACGAGTTCTCGTTGTTAGGATTTCTATTTTATTGGTGCATAAGCTGATGGCCACTGGGTATGACCTCAATACACCACCCCAGTCAGTAACTGAAGTGGTCTGTGATGAGGCAGGACTTACCACTTTTCAGGATGTCCTGAGTGGTTTAGCTATCTTTTTCACTTGTTTCTTAGAGAAACTGCCTCATGATTAAATTTATGCTTCTCTATTAGCACTAATTCATCACTCCAATCAAGGAAACCTAAACTATGCCATTTGCTTCTTTGCTTTCCATCATGGCAGTTAGTAACAAAGAATGCTGACACTGGAAGAAATCAACAGTGGCCCCTTAGAAATCATCTTAGCTGCATCCCTGGGAGCAAGAATAGGGCCCAGCTTACATTTGTTGAGTGGATGAATGAATTGTGGGTTCACCTCCCCATTCTTCTTACTCTGCACTACTTTATAAGTAAGGCTTATCAAATAAGCCAATAAGCCCTTTTTTATTTCTCTTCCTTCCAGAGAAATCAAATGGCTTATCATAATATACATAGCTAGTTAGTGTAAAATCAGGGTCAAAATTGAGAACTTATGACCTCAAACTTGGATTTTTTTTTTCTACTTCCATCATTCCAAGAGTCAGAAAATTCATAAAACTCATTCAAACACTAATGGCTCCTTGAACACGGTTGGGATGTAGGCATTATGCAGTCTGAGGATGTGTAAGTGGGTGCCTTCTTCTCTGCCTGTGCTTTCAAGACTTTCAAGACTTTAAAATCCAAGTCAGTGATTTCGTCTCTTTGATTGAGCCTGACATCATGGGGAGAGTGCTGGGAAACCTCACTGCCAACCAATACTCATTAAGCACACCTACACACATGTGGATTCATGCAAAACAAGTTGAACAGGCTAGAGGAGCTTATAAACAAATTACAGAATCCCAGTGTTAGATGAGACTTAGAAAGAGTCTAGCCTAACCTTCCATTTGTCTGGTGCTTGGATTTTCCCTACAACATTCCTATGAAATGCTTACTTCTCTACTTGTACACCTCCCACAAAGCAACCTCCCAGGACAGCCCAATATTTGGACAGCTTTAGCTATTAAAATCAAGCAAGAAGAAACAATTCACTACCTAAAATAATCACAAGCTTGCCCAAAGTTGAGAATTGCATCAACAGAAGGCAAGATATACAGTTTAATCTAGAAAAAGTCTACTGCAGCTGTATCTGGCGCTGCCCTTTGATATGCCAACTCTCAGTCGCAGGAATCATCACTGTCAATAAACTCTCATACTTGGGATGGAATGGAAATGGTCTTCAGCCATAGGAAAACCACAGTATACACTGGACTATTTTGTACCCCTCAGGGAAGTTTCTCAGTTACATTTTCATAAACCTTTCTGCAGGAGCCAGAACTCTGTTGTATCTCATTTCCTATAGTGGTTTAAATAACCTATAACCTTTTAGATATTTTATGAACATCATGTGTTTTTTATAGCTGACACTAGTCACAGCAGGGGTCAAGGGCTTTTAACACATCTAGTGTTGACAAATATCTCCACTCTAAGATGCGGCTGCATTGACAAAGAGAACAAGATAGAATTTCAGAAACTTCTAGCCAAGCTAGAAGCACTTCCTGGAATGCAACCCTCTACAAGGAAAGCTACTTACATCTAGGATGATCCTGCTCACTTCTAGACATCACAAAACTGTACCAACACCAGCCAATGAATCACCACCCCAGGTCTCTACATCAGAAGAGAGTGAGGACCACTTCCCAGGCAGAGAAACAGAGGCAGGTTCCCTGGGCTCTGTTCAAGGGCCTGCAGTGAGTCACTGGCAGGTTGGGAGAGTACCTATGAGTCAAGGCTCCCTCTTCTGGGAATCAGTTTTGAGAGAAAGGCCTCAGCTCCACCTTGATTAAACCATGGTTTTAACCAAAACAAAAAGAGGAATCTGATCTATGGTTAAAGAAAAAAAAAATCATTGGGAAGAAGTCTCTAAAATCCGTATGGGGGAACAGGGTATTGTTCAGTTCTTCCACTACACTTCAAAAACTGTAACAACTATATTAACTAGGAATAAATGCAAATACAAATTTTATGAAAATAAAAAATGGGAAAAAAAAGAAAATTTTGGGGCGCCTGGGTGGCTCAGTTGGTTGGGCGACTGCCTTCGGCTCAGGTCACCCAGAATCGAGTCCCACATGGGGCTGCCTGCTCGGCGGGAAGCCTGCTTCTCCGTCTCTCACTCCCCCTACTTGTGTTCCCTCTCTGGCTGTGTTTCTCTATGTCAAATAAATATAAAAAAAAAAAAAAGAAAAGAAAAAGAGAAAGAAAATTTTAACACATTATCATGTATAGCAATGACCTGCTGGAGTATTTACAACATGGGTCAATTTGGTGATGGATTCTGTTTGGGCACCTAAAGAAGTAAAAGGAAACCTACTTAAACATACTGAAAATGAACTTCAATCAGAAGCATCAGAGACCTCTCTAGAATTGCTCTGAAAATCGTCTCCATCTGCTAAGTCCTGGACATGACACCTAAAATGCCCGACACCATTTCCTTACACACATTTGTCTTTTCATGGGGAGATTCAGTTATATACAGGGGTGTACTTAATACACTTCTTATATTTAGTATAAAGGGATCCTAACATGGGAACTTGGAAAAGTCAAAGTGACAACACTCAAACCACCATGCACATTGACGACAAATGACACAGCTGTGCAAGTGGTTTAAACTGATTTAGAACGTATTTAATAACTCTAAGCTGTATGGTTTTTGACAAAACCACAGGGTAGATGTGGACAGGGCAACGGAAGAAAGCTTGAGCAATGGCAACACGGCTTACCCTCAGGACACAAGGTGGGCTGGTGGGCAGACTTGTTTATCCTTAGAAGCTTTTCTTCAGGTTAGTTTGAGGGCATGACAGACAAGGTGCAGAACAACTAACACAGCATCTCAAGGAAGACACTCTGGCCATGAATTATTATGACCTCAGTAAGTGGGAACTTAATGAGTGTCTAAAAAGGCACTTAACCTTTTACTTAAAAAATAGAAGTAAAAAGGCCATGCTACCATCCTTCTCCCCATAATCCTTGGAAATATCTCTCTCTACATAATTCAACTTGACAGAAGAACTCACATCCATTACACAGAAATTTCTTTAAGGAAAATGGAAGCTTGCAGAAGACCCACCATTTCTGTCACTACTTTTCTCCCTGGCTGAGCTCTGCCTTCAGAAACTGAGTCTTCTTTGCTGTATTTTCCCCAGTGCCTTTACTCTCCTTCATATTATGATGGGAGCTACTTAGAACTTTTCTTTCTTGTCACTGTTTCCACCTGCCACCCAACTTCACTTTCCAAAATAACACTATACAATCTGCTCCCTCTGCAGATTCCTGGCTTGAAAGCTAAACCTTTCAGAGCAATCTCAAGAGGCTTCTTGAAGGAGTCATGAAAGAGGATTCAAAGGAGCCTTCCCGTAGTTACTGGATCTTAAAAATCACAGAAATCAAAAGATTCAAGCTCAAGTGTGAGTAGTAGATACTAGGTTTGGGATATTCCCTGTCGAAATGTGACTTACTATGAAAACTCATAGTAAAGATAGATTTAACACACCCCCCCCTCCAATTTACCTAAAACTTTAGGATTACCTATTAATTATAGAATCCAGAAAAGCTACCAGGCTCCAAACTTTTCAAAGCATACTGTTTTCTTGTCCAATCCCCACTACTCTCCAGTTTATAGAGAATTTTACAATGTCCAGAAAAAGCCTAAGAGCTCAAGGTGGAGTCTGCCCTTCCCCCACTCACTCTCCACCTCATTCTCAGGGGAATTTAAGATGAAACCACACCTAGAGGAAGTGTCACCTGGCCAGTTAGAGGAAAAACCAGAGCTGAGGCCAGGGTTTATCTGGTTTATTCCCAAACCACAGCTCTCTCGCTTCCTCACAACAAAGTACAAGAAGACTTGATAAACTAATGTTTCACAACCACGTAATTACATCACAGAATCAACTGGTAGCCACTACCCCCAAAGCGGAGCCCCTGGGGGGCTGGGGTCTCAGGTTCATGGCCATGGGGGTTGGGGGGAAGATACTCACTGTTCAGATTCAGCAAGGAGTCGAAGACTTTGCACTGAATCTGCCCGGTGCTCTGCGACACGCAGGACATCCAGAGCCCCTCGTAGATGGCCTGGGCGGTTACGATGTTGTCCCCCGCATAGGAGTAAATCTTCCACTGGGGCAGTGCCGTGCTGACAATGGAGCCGATCCAGCCCAGGAAGGCCAGGATGAAGCCTAAGAGCTGCAGCCCCGCGTTGGCCATGGCTCGCTCGGGTTCCCGCGCTGGCTCAGGGGTGGCAGGTGCACAAGGCGAAGTTGGCAGGTGCGCAGCGGGGACTCCCGGGAATGATGCAGCCGCACGGAGGAAGTAACTGCGGAGAGCCCTCCTACCGGAGATGCCACTGGAGAAGATTTGGGTCCAGGTCCCGTCTGGGTCGGCGCTGGAGTCGGAACGCCAGAAAATGCGCGGCTCCCAGGCTCTGGGACTGAGACGCCAACCGTCCGGCACCGCGATTTAAAGCAGCTCCGCCCCCGCCCCGCCGGCGCGGAGCAGCGCCCCCTGGCAGTTTTAGAGAGCTCGCGGGGAAAGCGGCGGGGAGCGGGAGTACGTGATGGCCAGGGGGTCCTGGGCTGGAAGGTCCCGCCTGTCCGCAGTGTGGGGACTCTCTGGGGAGGATCAAATCCGCAGAGTGCTGCTGGCCTCATCACCTCTCATTTCCTTTCTTCCTCTTTTTTCTCTTGTGAGCGTTCTCAGGCTTTCCATTCATTAAATCTACATTTATCCAAAATGACTCTGAATGTGGAAACAGTAAAAATTTGTAACGATGATAAATAGAGGCCTCAAGAGACCCACGGTTTCATTTGCAACTTCATTTTTACTAACTTATTAAAAGGCATTTTCTATCTCTCCCCATGACACCTTTCCTCGCTCCCCTCACACACACTTTTCTTTTTGTTCATCGTCCCCCCTCTCCTACTGTCCCCTTCTTCCCTTCATGTGTCTCTACGCGGCTTGGAAGAATTCTTTGTACTTTATATATCAGGAAACTGAGACTCAGAGAGGAAACGTGGTTCATAAGATCACACAGCAAGTTAGTGGTTCTCAGACTACTCCACTTTCCACTACATCTCAAATTGACCTGAATATATATATGCCCTTTACTCTATTATCAACCTTATGAAAACACAACCCCCTACACACACACACACATGCACGCACACACACACACGCACGCACACACACTAGCCTCTTTGCTGCAGCGTTTGTCTCAGAGCAGTGATTGTCCAGTCTCAGAGAGATCTGGTCAATGGGTAGACTCCATGTCCCAGAGAGTGTTTTATTAGTGAATTATCAAACAACCATTCATCAAATGTGAGAGCATCTAAAAAGTCTTGCCCCAGAGGAAAGACAACTGGACTGAGGTTTAGGAAGTCAGCATCCTGGTTCCACGTTTTGCAGGGACTGCCTGGGGCTACCCGCTCAGGTTTTAGTCTGGCTGAGCCTACAGTTTCCCGCCATGGGTTCCTAAAGTTTCCTTCTTTGTAGTTACTCAGAAGTGATCTTGTGGTTTGGAATAATTGAAATGTTTTCCCAACTGATTTTTGTGTGTGGTTAGAGTGTGGTGGGAGGAGAAGCTTCTATGATTTAGTAAAAACAGAAGCCCATTGGAGGCAGAATAAACATGCTCAGGAGAAAACAAGATATGGTCCCATATTTACTATAAAAACTATCAGTTTGTAACAAGGAAGAAACTGTAAAAAAGGTTTGGAGCATGAGTGAGAGGAATAATAATAAAAAGCAACAACAAAACAACTGACACTTGGGAGATGCTGATGGAAAAGGCCAGATGGGCTATGCATGTGGGGGGCAGGAAGTACGTGAGAATCTCTGTACCTTCGGCCTCAACTTTGCTGTGAACTCAAAACTTCCCTTAAAGCAAAGTCTATTAAAAGTAACAGAAACCCTAAAACCCTACCAATCTCATTTCCACCCAGCTATCTCCAGGTATCTTGAAGGTTTAAGTCCAAAGGACCAAAGGACAGATCTGCATGGAAATTTGGGGACTAGCAATGAAGAGGGTACCACCACATGAGCTGGATGAAGAGGTTTCATTCAGAGTAAGCCAGATTAAAACAAGTGTCCTGAAAGTCTTCTCAGACCCCAGGTCTTCTCCCAGTCAGCTTTGAAGGACCACATCCAAGTTGAGACCGCAGAGTCTGAGCCTGAAGTTAGTAATTCTTTCTAGGTCCAGGTGGATGTTCTGTGGGCACCTGTGTGGGTAGGTGAGGAGGTAGCTATCCCATTTGATTTGTCTATTCCTCAGGAATACTTAGCTCAAAAGAGGTTCTCAGAATTTGCTGTATGGCTAGACCACTACCATGTGAATCATAATATTTTGGTGGTGATGTTTTTCCATCAATTCAGATGGAATTGATCTGAATTAAAACTGGTTTTAATTTTTTTTCTTGGTTGCTCAGATTAGAATAATGAAGGCAAGATTTGTGTCCAACAAATAGACTCGTTCTCAGATCCCTTTCATCTGCAGTAGGACCTGTTTCTATTAACCTACAGTTTGTAGGGAGCTGAAAGTATGAATTTTGTGGTCAGCTTGGCCCTGTGTTTTTGTTTTTGTTTTATTCTTGGGCTGTGTGAGGCTGATTATGTCATTGCCCACAGTCTTGTTTGTAAGGCTGTGGTCGATGCTGTTTACTCCCCTCTGTTCCATGCCTATCTCTGGAGTCCCTAATCCTGTCTAGTTTCTGTCCTTCTCTCAGCACGGATAGGTGAGATAATGGCTCAGCATAAACCCATCACCTTAAGAGGAAAAACAACTGATAAACATTGGCCTCTAATACATGAAGCATAAACAATGGAGGCAGCACTGTGACCAAGAAGTTTCTAGAAAGTTTGTTGATGGCATGGCAATTTTTCTCACCTGTTGAATAGGAAGATCTGCTGCATCCCTTTAGACAAACTGCTTCCTTTCTCCTCTCAATTTTCCTACCAATAAAAATTAGGAATTTATTCTAAAAGGTCACCCAAGTGTAAAGTTTTATGACTCAGAGTAATAATAGCTGACCCTGGTGGGCAACATGCTATTATAACCAGGCGTTGAGCTCAGACTTTTATATGCTCTATCCCCTATGTGAAGGTGACAGAGATACAGAGATGTCAGATCACTCACCCAGGATCATAGTTGGTAAATGGCAGCTCTGGGATCCCAAACTACACACCTCAGCCTGGAGCATAAGCCATTAAGCACAATCCTACAGCAGTTCCCTGTGTGGACCAAATCAACCGAGGACCAGTGGCTTTTAGAACTTAAACATCCTCAATCATGCATTTCTACGCTGATGAGGTGCTCCATCCTGTGACTGCCCCCCTGTACCTTGCTGTCCATTCTCTGTCTGACCTGCTGCCCGCTAAGATCCACACCCGGGGAATCCAGATCCCGCAGAGGAGGTGTTATTTCCAGGGAAGGAGGCATGGATGAAAAGAACAAATAGTCTCTTGGTTTATTCTATGTCTGATGCTTGGGCTCAGTCACCATGCCGAGTACCAGGAATAAGTTTGAGAGATACATCCAGAGGTGAGACCAAGGGTCATAGAGTGCAAGCAAAGAAACACCCTCCCAATGGGGCCATGTGACATTCTCTCAGAAACTAGTGATAGGAGTAAGAAAGGCATCAGGAGGTAAGTTTTTCCTTTAGTGGCAATGAATGTTAACACCAACTTTTCAGGCTTCTCATGTGGTAAAAGCAGAATCGATGGACACACTTCTAACTAAACTATTTGTTGTATAATTATTTAGAGCTTGAGAGATGGATCAGAATACAGGTGTGAAAATTTAGCATTAGTGCTTGAACATGAAGGTTACCAATTCTAAAAACCATTGGTGCATACCTATCATAACTGCTTGAAATAGTCCTTGGATTCAACTTGCAGTTTTTGAGAGGGTAGTGAGGTATAAGTGGTTAAAAGGACAAACTTTTGGACCTTAGTTCTATCACTTACTGATTGAGTAGCCTTGGAACATGTGTACGACATACTTTGGGCCTTAGATTTTTTTTCTCTTTAAAATGAGTAAAACTGTACTTCATCATGTTATGATCGTTAAGCAAGTTCATATGTGTGCATTACTTGGAATATAGTTAGTACCTAAGAAGCACATAAAATGGGGGCACCTGGGTGGCAAAGTTGGCTAAGTGTCTGTCTTCGGCTCAGGTCGATCCCAAGGTCCTGGGAGCGAGACTTTCATCGGGCCCCCGCTCAGTGGGAGCCTGCTTCTCCCCCTCCCTCTGCCTGCTACTCCCCTTGCTTGTGCTCTCTCTGTGTCACATAATTAAATGAAATCTAAAAAAAAAATGAAGCATATGAAATGAGGTTATTCCTTATTATTATTTCTAGAGGAGCAGATATATCCAATTTGTTAATACTGCCATTTACAAATGATCCTCACATTTATTCAGGAAGTCTCTTTCTTACAAAGATTCTATTAGAATCTATTCGAATTCTACTCAATGTCACAATTAAAACACTGTGACGGGATATGTGGGATTTCTAGGAGATAGATACAACCTTTGTATTCAGAAATGGACAAAACAGCTAGAAGAGGGATGGGGGGCTTTAGATGAGATTTTCAAGCCCCTTCTCCTGGGCCTGGACAGCATTTCCTTCTGTGTAGTTTCCATGGTGATGACTGAAGGCTGAAGGGCTCTCTGAGAAGGGGTGGGCCAAGAGCAGAGAGAGGATGGAGGTGTGGTACCAAATAACTCTTACAGATCAGCATGCCTCTTCAGATGGTCAGGCAGAAAAAGTCTTGGTTTAAGATTGTTATTAAGTCTCCACCTTATCATGTGGATACACAGCTCCCCCTTACTCTCTCCCTCTCAGCTCCCAGCCTGGCATTTCTATCTCTTCAGAAAAGGGGGGAAAGGGGACTTCTGCCATAAAATCTGGTCTTTGAATTATAAAAATGTATTTTAAAGCAAGTTAGTGAAGGATTCTTCCCTTGTTTTATCCTTTTGTTTGTGTTCTGTTTAGAGAAAGGATTCCTTGTAATCATTAGAGACAGTAGAAACACTTCACTAATTTTATCAAGAATCAAAGTCAAATTACTAATGGTGTTTTACTTTTTGTCTCCATAATTAATTCCAACTATATTAATCAGTGTTCTCCAAAGAAACAGAACTAATAGGAACTATGTATACATTCGTATCTTTATCTATCTTTTTATGTCTCTACTTATCTTCCTATATATCTCGCATTTGATAAGTTGTTTGACATGATGTTAGACAGAGAGCTATAGAATGAGACAAAGAGCTAGATTAATTTTAAGGAATTGGCTTATACAACTGTGGAAGCTTCCAAGTCTCAAACTGGTAGAGCAGGCCAGCAGGCAGGAGACTCAGGTAAGAGTTGATATTATGGTCTTGAGCCTTAAATCTTGCAGTCTTGAGAAAAACTTCATTTTCCCCAGAAACTTTCATCTTTGTTTTTAAGGCCTTCAACTGATTAGATGAGGCCCACACATTTTGGAGAGTAATTTGCTTTACTCAAAGCCTAGTGATTTAAACACTAATTGTGTCTAAAAATATCTTTACAGCAACATCTAGATAGTGCTTGACTAAACTAGCCACTATGGCCTAGTCATGTAGAAATATGAAGTGAATCATCACACTAACTAATGCCTTCTGATTATTTAGATTCTAAGGGCTTTATTTCCATGACCTTACTTAGTAGTCAAAAATCCAGTGATCCAGGAAATGATTACTATAGATGAGGAGACCTAGGCTTAGGGAAATAAAATAGTTTACCCAAGTAACACACTTGGAAAAGGGCAGAGTTGACAGGAGGTCTGGCTCCCTAGGTGAATTGCTTATTTTGTGCCCTGTACTGACCTGAAGCACATGCTTCTTTCCCCCTTCATTGTGACTTTCCAAGTCCCCTTCCTTGTTACTTTCCAACCCTTGTGGCAGTCATAGACACAAGTTGAGGCCTCAACAAGTCCCCAAATCAGAGCCATACCCGAGTGAATAGTAGCTGTTAAGGAAGGGTCTGTAATTAAGTGAATGAGTGAACAGATGAATGAAGTGTCCACTCTTTATGACAAGGCATCTGAAGCACCACAACACAATAGTAAGGAAAAACAGTTTTGACGCTTAAGGAGATCCTGTTTCTCATGGTGGTGGTGGTGTTGGGGATATCTTAACAACAACAAAAAAAGGCAATGGCAATAAAGATCATAATTTTTTAATACCTTGGTCTTTGGGAAAGACAGACTTGAGGATAAGGTATTGGTTTTTCCCTGAAGTAGACAGGATGCTGCACAAGGTTGTTCATCTCTCTGGGTCGCTCCCCATCTGTAACCTAAAATACATACAGATAACACTATCTGTTGATTGAAGTAAAACTTATGAAGTGCTGATCCCTGTATCCAGAATGTGGGAAGTGTTTGATCAGTGGAAGTTGTACTGTAAGAACCTGGATGAGTGCCCCATGGTCAAAGGTAAGCAAGTGTGATTTCATCACATTGACCTCAATATTTGAATTCAACTGCCAGCTACCTAAGCGAGAGAACATTTTAGGCAGAGGAAAGAATTTACACCGAAATGTAGAGCAATTTATGAGCGGCATCTCATATTTGGCCTGAACATGCATTTTGTTTGAACTTCCGAATAATTTTTCAAAAACTTAACTAGTTTTAACTTTGAAAACCATTGGGAGACATATCCTAAAGCTATCTAGGCTCTAGCCAAAAACAGATGGAAATATCATGCAGCTCTAGATGGGATCTCTGGTTTCCCATTTCTCCACATCGTGTGCTCTTCCTTCCTATTCCTTCCTATTCCTTTATTCCTTCCGTATACTTCTCTGGATCTTGTAGGTTTTGGGGCCAATGTACACATAGGAAGTGCAGGAAGTAAATAATTTAACTAACAGGACTTGCATGCCATGTTGTGGAATATGGATTTTATCATGCACTAGGCAATATGAAATGATCACAGACTTTTGAGCAAGAACTACTCAAGTTCTTGAGTAGATTTGTGTTTTAGATTTTTCTAGGCTGTAGGAGGTAGAGATAGAAATCAGTTAATGCAAAGGCTGTATTAATAGTGTAAGAACAGGTTGGTGAGAGTGTTTGGACAACATCAAACCAGCAGCATTGAAGGCAAAGCGGGAAAGGGCCTGCCAGAGATGGGTAGAGGGGAAGCTTGTATGCCTTCATGTGATTTTACATACTTATGCTGAGCCAAGAGTGATAACAATTTTTGAAAATGCTGAATGGATTTCTCCACCACTACAGGACAGGTGATGGAGAAATGTTCTCTTGAAGGAGAACATTGGATGGGAAATAGGACTCTCTCAGTTTTGACCATTTAAAAGATGGAGGAGAAGCTGGACTTTTTGGGTTTACACAGGATGATTTGTCTTTGATGTAGCTCCTTCCTATGAGATATTCAAAGTGAATTATACTATATATGATTGTGGTCTACAAAATGCAACACTGCTCTGTTGTATGGAGGAATAATAAGAGTTAGGACAAGGAGGATTGGTGAGGAAGAATGGGTGTTAGAGATTATTTTTAACGAATATGTAGATGTAAAGGATGGGTTCCACCTAGGGATATTTCGATCTTTTCCTTGAGGGCATTAGAAAAGCATGAAAAAGTTTTAGGTAGGAACAAGATTTAATAAGGTTTACTTGATAATGTTTTTAATAATATTGTTCTGAAAAGGGAAGAATGGATTGCGGAGAGGGATTGTGGATTGGCACAAGAGTGCACTCCAGCTAGAAGGATGTAACTAAAACCTGGGGTGAGGGAGAGCTGGAGGCCAGGATCAGGGGCCCAGATGGAGAGAAAAATGGGAATAAGCAGTTGAAAAAGTACGATGGGATTAGATCATTGGTATGCTGGAGACTAGTTAATTGCCTAATTAAGGGGCTCTTAAAATATTGTAGGATAGAGATCTTAAACTTCTTCCCCTCAATCATCTATATATGGTGGAATGCAATGTTATATGCAATTCCAGGTGCTGGGACTATATGTATTTCCCAATTCAAGAATATAATACCTAACATTTATTAAGTCCTGACTGTATGCTCACTGTCCTAGATTCTCTGCCTGAGACTTTTAGAAACATAAACCTGAATTCCCTGTATCATCCAAAAATCTATTTTTTCACTGATAAATGTTAGCTCTAAGGAATAAATGAACTACTTGTTAATTTATTAAATTAACTACAATATTTGATAATATTAACAAGTGAATTAACCATTCATATCTAACTGATGACCACTGGCTGTGTGTCATAATCAAATTGCTGATGTCAATGTGGCAAAAATGATACAGAGCAGGGATTGTATCTCCAGATTTCCTGCATTTCAGTCCTGGCTTTGCTTCTTGTTGGCTATGTAACATTAAGCAAACTGCTTACTATTTTTTGGATCCTTTCTTCATCTGAAAAACAAGGATACTAGTATTATTGTCATCATTTGGTGGTGGTAAGGAGAGCAATGTTACAAGAAACACATTTCGAAAATGGTCTGGTGCATATTAACTGTTCAGTAAGTCTTTTCTCTAAAAATAGTGATGTGGAAGGAAGGTGATCGGGGTCTGAACCAGTACCTAAGTGCGAGGCTGGAGAAGGGGGTGGAGGTGAGAGGTTTTGCAATGAGAGAAGCTGCCTTATTGTGCCATAAAATGAGGTATAAGTAAATAATTAAGACCCCATAACCCACATAAAAAAATAGAACAGAAGTTAATTTCAGTTTTCAAAGGAACACGTGTATGTATGGACCTTTACCGTCAAATTAGAATCTAAACTCTCAAAGTCTGCCATTCTTTCAGCCGTCTCTTCCATCCTGTTTCCCCCCCGTCTGAGAAAGCTTTCGAAAAGATTACTTATTTTATGAAAGTTGCACAAAGTAGAGGTTAAATAAGGTGGAAGCAGAATCAGTGAGTAAACATGAGAAAATGGAAAAGGACAAAGAATGTGGCATTGCAAAATTCCCCTAGTTAGGAGTGAATTTGAAACTGATTTCCTGTTAACTTCAACCTGCAGTAACACACATTAGTGGGGTCAGGGCCACAAGATGTGAGCCGTTTGCTGCTTGGATACCCCAGTCTTACTTCTGCAGAGGTTTAGCTAGCTAGAATTTGTCTGCAAAAAGTTGGTATCTTTCCCTGAGTGACTGTCTTCTCCACGTCCTTCATGTTAAGGGTGATGGTCACCACCTTCCTACAAGTTCTGTTAAATATTTACTGAGGACATTATTTACTAAACAGGGCTCCATTCAGTACTCAGAACTGGCAAAGACTCATTTCTGATTTGCTCCATTATAATTCTGTGAGAATTGTCCTTCGATCCGTTGACAGGTGATAGGGGAGAAGCATTTAATTATAACTCTCATAAAATAACTGTGCTGTCCAGTTTAATAGCCACTAGTCATGTGTCTATTTAAAGTTTAACTAATTTAAATTAAAATAAAAAATTCATTTTCTCTGCTGTACTTGCCACATTCCAAGAGCTCAGTATAGTGAACACTGGACAATGGCAGATGTAGAACATTCCATCACCTCAGATTTTTCTATCGTTTAACACTACGCTTGAGTGCTCTGGTCACAGTTCTGCATCCATTTGACAAAAAATATAGGTTCTGAACTTTTAAAAATGTTTTTATATTCCTCCAAAATGAATTATTTTTGTATGAATACTATAACAAATTAACACCAAGTTAGTGGCTTAATTAATGTATTAAATTAATGAATTTATTATCTTACTGTTCTCTAGTTCAGAAGAATGAACTGGTTCTCACTGGACTAAAATAAGGTTGCCAGCAGGGCTTTGTACCTTTCTGGAGGTTTTGTTCCTTTTCTTTGCAGATGCTGGAGGTATCTACATCCCTTGGCTCTTGCCACTCTTCCTCCATCTTCAGAGTCAACAACTTTGGACTAAGTACTTTTCTTACTGCCAACTTTCGACTTTCCTCTCTTTTGCCACCCTCTGCCAGTTGCAAGCATCCTAGTGATAACATGGTCCCACTGGGATAATGCAAGTAAATCTCTACATCTCCAAGTTAGTTGATTAGCAACCTTAATTCCATCTGCAACCTTAATTTCATTTTTTTAAATTTTCACAGATTTACATTTATTTTTTTCATCCTTTGCTATGTCCCCATTTTTTTTGCTATAAAAAAGATTTATTTTTTTTTTCAGTGTTCCAAGAATCATTGCCCATGCCCCACACCCAGTGCTCCATGCAATAGGTGCCCTCAGTATCCACCACCAGGATCTCCCATCCCTCAACCCCCTCCCTCCAAGTCCCTCAGTTTGTTTCTGTGTCCAAAGTCTCTCTTGTTTCATTTCTCTCCATGGATTACCCTACTTCCCATTTACTTTCCTTCTCCTACTGTCTTCTATATTACCCCTTATGCATTTCAAGTAAGTGAAACCATGTGATACTTGACTTTCTCTACTTGGCTTAATTTCCTTTTTGCCAGGTAGTATGACCTACTCTCTGGTCTGGGGAGTTAAAGCACAGATATCTTTGGAAGAGGCTATTATTCTACCTACCTTGATGAGTAAATGTTTCAAAAAGTACAGTGATTTTCCTTAAAAAGAGAGTTACATACACATTATAAGATAACTATTTGTATGTTACTGATTTAACAAAAATTATGATTACATATAATATAATTAAATAATCTAATGAAATGATAGTTACAAGAAAAATAAGCTTTAATAGATGCTATGGGCACCAGACACTAAGGTCCAAGATTCTAAGAGCTTACACTTATGAACTCATGAATGAATGAGTGAGTCAAGGAATTAATAGCAGCTTAAGAAGTAGTGTGGGATAAATGAAGGACACTTGGGGAATATTAGTCAGGAAACTGGGGTCATCTTCTTAGCATAGGAACCTTACTCACCTCGCGATTTCTCTGGATTTAAGTTTTTCATGTAGATAAAAGAAGGAGACCAGATGAAACTCTGTAAAGGTCCTTTCCAACTGTTAAAATTTTCCCTTATGAATTCAGATAGAAGCAAAGATAAGAGTGTAAGAAAACACAACATTGAGCAATGCAGAATTGCTTCATATTGAATTTCATATTACTTCAAAATAAAACAAAACAGTAGTTACAGACAAATTAAACAGAGGTGATTTAATCAAAGATAGCAGAGCATGGTTTTATTTTTGTTACCGATGAGATACATTAGGACTCAGGAGGTAAGGAAATTGGGTAAAAATAGTCAACCTGAGCCTGGGAACTGTGATTGCAGTCTGCTTTATTAAAAACCAAGATTAGAAGGAGGAACACTTGTTCCTCAGGCCAAAGGTATGAACAGTTGTATTTCCAGTTGGGTTAGACTGACATTAATTATTAGTCTGCAAGATGTATAAACATCTTTTCATTTTCTTGCTTTATTTTAATCAGGTGTTTCAGAAAGAAGATGGATATTATTGCTAAGAGCTACAGTTCTGTCAAAACCTATCAGACTTTACACAAATAAACTTTTGCACTCATCAAAGTTCATAAATAACTGAGACTCTCTGTGCTAGAGGCATTAACATGTACTTAATGCAAGTGCTCACGGAAAGATCATCCCAAGGAATGAGATAAAGGCATTGTTCCATAAAATCCTGCAAGGAGGTACTTTTTGAATTAAATATATTTTGAGTTTGAGAACCCTGAAGAACCACAATATTCATATCAAGTTATTTTAAAACCATTTTGTCTAAAGGGTGTTTATTCTAGAGATCAATCAGATTCTTAGAAATCTTTGAGCCAATGACTCTTTAAATGTATTAAATTAACAGTATTGAGTACCTTAAAACACTAACTGAAATGTATTCTTACTCAAAGACTAGATAAAATTACGTATGCTATCAAGTGGGAATTTTTCCTTATAAGGATTGAAAACTAATTAGATAAAATTACTATATTTTATCACCTATTTCTGCATTTCTCTTTCTATATAATCTGTCATCTGTTTATGATATTCTGTAACATATCGTGCAGCCCATTGAACATGTCACTCTTATTAAAATCCTGTTATAATTTGCAATTCTTCCTCTGATTCTAAAAAAGAAAAATAAGCTTCCTCTCATGGAGCTTGAATGTTTTCTCACTGTCTATTATACTCATTCAACCATTTATTCATCTTCCATATTTTTCAAGGATCTGTTATTTTCCAGGCACCAGAAATATAATGATAGAAGGCTCATATTCCAGTATGGGTGACAGACACCTGACCAAACCATTACAGTATAATATTGAAAACTCTATGAAAAATGTAGGTAAAGAGTTATGGAAACAGAGTGGAGGGACATCTAAAACTTGATGGAGTAGGAGGCAAGAGTTGCCAATAGAAAGATGGTACTTAAAACTGAATATTGATGGATATGAATAAATCATTATTTTTCCTTTCATTCACTCATTGCTGCTCTGTCCCCCCAAATGAAAAAAACCAAACCATCCCTTTCCTCAAGTAATTCAAAATCTATCTAAAAAAGAGATTTATAAAGAACTACATTACAAAATAATGATTACTGTTAGGAAAAAGTCATGTGTGTGGCACAGTAGTGGGAGGGTAACAGGAGGATGTACTGAGATTGGGAAGGGGAACATCAGGCAAGAGTAAAATTATGTCAGAAACAGAATTCAGGAAAATTTTGGCCAGAGTATATGTTATATTAGGTAGGGAGGCAGAAAATAGAAAGCCTTGGGGCAGGTGAGAAAGAGACACTGTGAAGATCATACGTTCTTATGACTTTGGGCTTTATTTGTTAGGTTACGTGGAAATCCTGAATGATTTTCGGTATAAGCACCTTTTCTGTGTACTCCTGTACATCCATTCTGGAATCATCTCCACCCTTCTCTGTATCCCAGGAAGTGAATCTTTATAGTTGTTTCAGTGGACTTTCTTGCCCTCTGGCTTTGACCAACGAGAAACAGCTTTAGGAAGTCAGAGAACTGGAGAAGAGTGGCAAATGTTATTGGTGTCCCGACTCATCTTCTTTGTCAGGACGGTGCACTCATTCCCCAAATGCTGCAGGTATTGGCTGACAAGAACATATTTTAGCAGCGATGAGGAGAGACCTTGGATAGTGAGGGCTATTTTACTGAGCTATGCCTAGGAAGTTATGCAACCCTCACCTGTAGCAGTGGCTGGTAACCAGTGGTTGGCCCAGCACCCTTGGATCTGGGGAGCATGCCCTCTGTAAATAACTGAGACTGCAGAGCTCTTTGTGGGTTCAGGATGAAGATGAATTTCTCCTCAAGCTACATCTTTGTCTATTCCTGCCCTTGCCCTAATCTGTTTCCCTTGCCCCTTTTAAGGTTTATCCTAAAAGCATTTCTTAAATCAATCATTTTTCTAAGATTCTCAGCCTCAGACTCTGCTTCCAGGGAACATAAATTAAGAAAATTGGTACCAGAAAATGTCTTGTAAAACACACTCTAGAATTTTAATTTTAGAGTTGGATTGTACACTAGCTGGATGGCAAGGAAGACCTTATCCCTAGTGATAAGTGAAATGTTGATCATTCCTTGGATTTTGTAGCAGTATAATTACTTCAATGTTGGAAATTCACTAGCTTGTATAATGCCTCTGGACTTAGAGATACAGGAAAATAATAAAATTAAGGAATGTGGACTTGAGTGGCTATTGATTGGTGCCCACTAGTACATTCAGAAGGGAAAACAACTCATCATCAATTTAAAACTAACTGTGAAGGTCAGAGGTCCTCTTTGGCAGATTCTTATCATCTGCAGCTGGAGGGCTTTATGATTTGGTGAACAGACACAGAACTTAATTGTGAGAATGGGAGAAATTCAGAGAATGCTGAATTCACAACGTACCTAAGACTCTGGATGCCATGATAAGACAAGTGTGCTTCAGAGAATGGGAGAGATAAGCCATACCATAATTGAGTGGCTTGTCACATCTGTGACACTTTTAGGTGTATAGAGCACAGTGGGATAACCCCTTCCAAGATAAAAAGGAAATTACTGCATCTTACCCATCCTACCACTTAAAAAGAAGCAAAGTGTGGCATATACTGTACTTGGGAATATATCGCTGAATGACATAGTAAGTGCTGTGGGAAGCTGCCAATTTTCAGTGGAGCGCATCCAGTTGTAGCACTTGGGTCATATGATCCAGAAGGTCCTATGATGGTGTAAGAGTTGTCTGTAAGAGATAAAGATATATGCGGAGTCTCTGGCAAGATCAAACAGAAGAGTTTCAAAACAAGCGGCCGAGATTCTGGAGCAAGGTTATGTCATCTGCAGTAGAGAACACCATGCAAAATGCAGCCACTGAAATGCTAGTGGGCTTGCTGTATCAGTCAGTGTTATTCAGAGAAACAGAACCAAAAATACATAAAACATATTTATGAGCAAGATATATGAATTTTATTTATATTTAGAATAGGAATCGGCTCACACAATTATAGAGGGACAGAAGTCCTAGGTCTGCTAACGGTAACCTGGAGACCAGCAAATCTCGTGGTATAATTCAGTCCAAGTTCAATGGTCAGAACTAGGTGCATAGAGCAAATTTACCCTTCTGTTGCTTTTTTGTTCTATGTAGGCCCTCAGTGTATTGGATGATGCCCTCTTGCATTGATGAGGGAGATCTTTGCCTTTGTTCAGTTTGCTGATCAAATGCTAATTTCTTCCAGAGGCACCCTCACAGACATACCCATAAATAATGTTTTACCAGCTATCTGGGAAACCCTTAGCTCAGTTAAATTGATACATAAAATTAACCATCACAAGTCCATCCCTTGTCAACTTGGTATGCATGCATTTTCTGAAATGATTATTATTCTCCACAGAAGACATTAACAAGGTCATAATTCCACTTAACATGATATAACAATTCTGTATATAACTGAAAATGCTGAATCTCTTCTCCTGAAGAGGGAGTAAAGTCCTTGAGTGATATATATTCTCCTCATCATAACCATAACTTAAATATTATAAAACAAAATTAACAATACTTACATACTGATATAAAACCAATAAACTCTATGTTACATGGAAAAGAAATATGAGAGGAAAGAAAACAAGGTTATTTGTTTAATATAAGATTATATACACAGAAAGTTATTTATAACAAAATTAGAAGGATCTTCTCATCACAGTTATACTCCTCAGTTCTTGCTGTTCATATGGTCATAACCAGTATTTGTAACTATTTTTTTTCTACTACCCATTCTGTATTCCCTTTACCTCCAGCAAAGACCTCTGGTGGTCATGATTCTTTACTGGCAGGGTGATCCAAACCTTCATTCCTGAAGGATCTTGGCTATTAATAATCCTACCTAGAATAGCTTGTAATTTTCCATTGACTTTAATCACAGGACATGGTAATATTAAGAGATGCCCTGAAGAATCTCCTGTATTTTGGGCATACTCTTCCTTACCTCTATTGTGGAGTAGTAATCCAATTTCCCCTTGGTTGTAGAGATGACAGGGAGATAATATCACATCAGACCAAGACATCCCCTTTATTGCAAAAGAGGCATGGTAATGGAAACATGGTAAAGGCATCCTCTGGTAGCACCATATATTTAATCATGTGGAGGCTGCTAACTTGACAGAGCATAGAAATGCCCATTTTAAGGCACAGCTTTCAGTACTAGCTTGGAGATGATGCCCTATAATAGGGACACTAGTCTTCAGAGAGCAGTACATTTTCCCCAAACCAATGGCCATTACATGGTGCTGTGTCCCAAATAGGTAGAATACCTAAGTCCAGAAACAAAGAGATGGTGGAAGGCATGACCCCACCGCACCATCACTCCAGGGCTTACCTGGAAGAATTTGTATTTCCTGTCTCCCCTACCATAGGCCCTCGAGATCTAGAGACCCTTTTTCTAAGAGGAGGGATGCTTCCACTCTGAGACATGGCAGAAGTGCCACTAAGCTTAAGTCATGACTGATATCTGATCACTTCAAGTTCTTCAAATAGACCAACAAGCAAAGAAAAGAGTTCCTCTACTGGCACAGTTGTATTTACTGGGGTATTTTAATAGACACTGATTATCCTAAGGAGGCAGGGTGGATGCTACTTAAGAAGAAGAATACATTTGTGTTCAGGTGGACTACAGGATATCACTTGGTACTTCCATGACAAACTTTAATTATAAAGGAAAGTACAACAATCATGGTAAAATAATGGTAACTGGGGCATCAACTCTCAGGGATTAGAGTCTGAGTCATCTCACCAAACAAGCCACCTTAAGTCATCTGAAGTTCTAGGTGAGAATAAGGGGCATTTAGAAGGGAAGGAGAAGGAAATGATGAGTATCACTTACAAACTTGAAATTAATACCAGCAAAGAAAGCAGTAGCTCATCCTGTTAATGCTCCTCTTTTAAGTTTTCCTGGAAATTGAGACCAACCCAAACTCTGAAGAGGCTGAGAAGGGATGGGAAGTGCTAATTGTGAGAAGCAAATGGATCTGAGACTACAAATGATGGACCGTGGCAGAAGCTACCGGACCTCTCCTGGTGCCCTTTGCTGAGTTGGTGCACCCACACCCCTGTGGCTGCAGTCTTAGCTGAATTGCTCAAACTGGCATATTATTCTGGGAGATTGCCCAAGGCTGATTGAAGCTGTAACACCCGGAGATTTCTGAGAAGTTAATAATATCCTCCTCCTTGGGTCAACCGGCAGCTAATGACTGGCAAATTCACACATGTGACAATGCAGCCCTCCTTTCTCTAGGCATGAAAACCTCTGGTTACAACCTATGTTCTATGGTTTCCTATGGGATTTGATTGATTTTATCTCTATCCTGAAATCACATTTTTATCAAACTCTGCCCTTAGCCTTCTCTTGCTCTCCTTACTCCCCTTCCCTTGAAAACTCTCTCATAAATCACTTGTGCAAGATTACTTGTCTTGCCTCTGCTTCTAGTCTACCAGATCTAAATCAACTGGGGATACTGATGGCTGCATCCTTCTGCTGAGAACCGCAATTTCCTCTGGCTGTCATTTCCTGCAGCTGAAGCCTCTTGCTGGGGTTTTTGGTAAAGGCTCTTTCCCCTTTTCCTTTACGATGCCTCATGATAGCTGCTTTCTCCTCTTGATAGGCCTGAGGTCTTTACTATTACTTTAATCTTGCTCACCTCTTTGAAAACAGTCCCTTCATTTAATTCCTTTCAATTCCCCCATTTTTGTGACATCAATTTCTTGCCACAATCCTGACTAATAAGGTGAGGATAAACAGGGAGTGATCTGATTAGATTTATATAGGAAAGATCAATCTGGCAGAAGTATGGAGGAGAGATTTTAAGAAAGGCAAGTTATAGGTTATTGTAATAATTTAGAAAGTAATTGAAACAGTTTAAACTTCAATATTCATGGAGATAGCATTTTCAGGATAAAGATGAGAGATAGGTAGGCAGTAAAATTGGCTTAAGGATAAAAATGTCCTAACTTTCTGAAAGAACTAAAACCACATATGTTGCCTTATGAATTCATTAAACAATAACTGTGTTCCTACAGATAAGATTACCCTTACCCTCTAGGAGCTTGTGATCTTAATGGAAAATCATGTCTATCTTGATAGTTATTATAAAAGGCAAAACAGGGGTGCCTGGGTGGCACAGCTGGTTAAACTTCTGCCTTAGGCTCAAGTTATGATCCCAGGGTCCTGGGATCAAGCCCTACACCTGGCTTCTTCTCTCTCTCCCTCTGCCCCTCTCCCCACTCATGTGCACTCCTACTCTCTCTCTCTTAAATAAAGAAATAAAATCTTTTTTTTTTTTAAAGATTTTATTTATTTGACAGAGAGAAACACAGCCAGAGAGGGAACATAAGCAGGGGGAGTGAAAGAGGGAGAAGCAGGCCTCCCGCTGAGCAGGCAGCCCCATGTGGGACTCGATCCTGGCTCTCCGGGATCATGACCCGAGCCGAAGGCATTCGCTCAACCAACTGAGCCACCCAGGTGCCCCAAGAAATAAAATCTTTTTAAAAAGACCAAACAAAATGAATATTATACTAGAGTTATAAGCAAGAGATTGTGAAATCACACAAAAAGGAATAGCCATCATTCTAAGTTTATAAAGTACAGAATTGCCTAATTTCTATAACAAAACTCATGCCTTCAAAGAAATTGCTGCATTACCCAAACAGATCTGAGTAACTTCTTAAAATTATCCCAAAAGCCATACGTGGGGTTTTAGGCATTCATATTCCAGAGGCTACATTTAATTATCTTAATCATCATCAATACTGCTGTCGAAAGAATACAAAGAAGTTGCTCTTAAATATTATTTAAATGTCATTGGCATTTGATGAGCTTAATGTGCATATAATTGCTAACTCTAAAGTTTCATGTAAGTATAGTTGGGCAATGAATATATGTTATGTATATAGACTTCATAATTACATATGCTGTATACTTTATTATATATTATATATTCTCTATATATGAAAATACATTAAAACTATACAATATATTCAGATTTCAGGGGTGCCGGGGTGGCTCAGGTGGTTAAGCGTCTGTCTTCAGCTCAGATCATGATCTCTGGGTCCTGGGATGGAGTCTCCCAGATTTGTTGGGCTCCTGGATCAGCAGAAAATCTGCTTCTCCCTCTCCCTCTGCCTCTTAGCCCCTGCCATGCTCTCTTTCTCTCTGTATTGCTCTGTCTCACACGAATAAATAAAATCTTAAAAAAAGAGAAATTGCATATGAATATATCATTTTAGCCCAATTACTTATTTTGGCAAAATTCAGAATTGAATAAGTAGGTTATCCCTTGCCCCTCTAGGAATGAGTATTAAGCAGAAGTATGAAAATGTGAAAAACACCTGAAGATTTTAGAAACCAGTGTGGCTCTAGGGTATAGGGTGTATGAGGAATAAGGTCTGGAGAGAAGGTTGGAAGTTAGCTAAGCAAGCCATGAAAGGTCTTCTTGTCCATGCTAGAAATTTAGTTGGGATTTAGAGACTGATTGAATAGAGCAGAGAATCCAGGTAACTGTGAGTTTCCCAGTTTGGTTGACTGGATATAATTCTATTTACTTAGAATTTTAAGTAGAGGGAATAAGAAGACTAATTTTGGCTCAGAAAAGAATATAGGAAAAATAGGCAAAATTGTGGGACAGAGGAAAATGTAACCTAAGGCCAGCGTTGACCCTGGAATTTGTGGATTTGGTGAATAAAGGGATCTGACTACTGGCATCTGGCATCCGGTAGGAGTTGGTCAGGTACACACAAGGCTGCTGTTATCCACGTGAAATTGCTGTCACTTCCTGGTTCTTGTTCTCCTACCAACTCTGTGGGCACCCAGGGCAGATACTACTAGATAATAGGTCTTTCATGAATTCTCTGCTCCTGCTGTGGTGGATTTCAATTTAGGGAATTTCTCTTCTCCTCCTCCTCAGATTACATACTTGCTGCACTGCAGGAATGTAATTTCTCCTCCCTTAGTTACACATTCTCTCATTGCACTTAAGGAATTTGAGCTACTTCCTATCATTTTTTAATCACCCTATTTGGCAATCCTGAAGGCTTTTGAATATACTCTCATCTCATCCCTATTCTTGTCCTCTGTAAACAAGTCTAGTGTTCTCCCCAGGTCCATCCCTTCAGTTCTGTTCTCTCTCATTCATTTATTTTTTAAATGTCCTGGCCCCATCTTTCTTTAGTTAAAGCAGCAAAATGCTCTAGAAGAACTCTTTGGAAAGGAAAAAGCATTTTGGTTCTGGTATTGCCATTGGTGGCTGTTCAGCCTTGGGCACATGTTTTACCTCTCTGGGCTTCTGGTTACTCATTTATGAAATATAGGAAGAGACTAAAATAAATGCACGTTAGCAACTTCCTTATCTGTAAAATTCTAGGACTCTTGGTTTTTGCAGGTGATCTGAAAATGGATCTGTCTATTCTTCTTTATGGGTCATGGTTGTATGTTTATTATTATATCTATGACATTGTATTTAAATAACCTGATTCATTTTTTTTAGATAATATAAATTTCTTAACCAAGGGCTGACTATACGCCAGGTACTGGCTAAGCACAAAGAGCAGGACAATTGGGGCCTGTCCTTTCAGAGCTTACTGTATAACTAGGAATACAAACGAACATTCACAAGTGTGATGAAAGTAGCAGAAGATACAAGTAGAGGGTACTCAGGGATGCAAGACAGAGGAGTGTCTCCTAATCAGGAAAGCCTCCCTAAGGGACTTCAGACAGAGACCTAAAGGAGAGTATCCCGGAAAGGGAAAGGAAGAATACTCCAGACCAAGGAATATCATTTTAGAATGCCTGGAGATGAGAGAGAACAAGGATTTGAAAGAAAGTCTGGATAACTGGAGAAGAATAAATACAAGAGCAAGAAGTAAATAGAGGTGGGTATGTGGTTAGATTTCGTTCAGGGCACTTTGAGTGATCTTAAGGTTTTGGACTCTATCCTGTGAGCAATGAAGGACCTCTGCAAAATTTTAAGTAGGGAGGTTCCCTGCTTATATCTACACTTTAAGAGTTTCAATCTAGATTCATAGTGATGATGCAAACAAAATAATTTTCACTGCATGCTTACTGCAGGCACAGTTATAAATTATCTTGCTTAATCCTCAAAGCAACCATGTAGTTTCTTAGGGCTGCTGCAACAAATCATCACAAAATGGATGGTTTAGAATCACAGAAGCTTATTCTTTCACAGTTCTGGAGGCTAGAAGTCTGAAACCAGGATGTGGACAAGGTCATGCCCTCTATCTCTGTAGGCTCTAGGAGAGAATCCTTCGTGGCCTCTTCCTAGCTCTTGGTGGTTGCTGACAATCCTTGGCGTTCCTTCCCTTGTAGATTCACCAATTCAATATCTGCCTTCATCTTCACATGGCCTTCTCACATGTGTCTCACATTTTCTTCTCCCTGTCTATCTCTTTATCTAAATTTCATTCTTTTTGGGGCACCTAGGTCACTCAGTTGGTTGGGCCCCTGACTCTTGGTTTTGGCTCAGGTCATGATCTCAGGGTCATGGAATCGAGCCTCAGATTGGGCTCCACACTCAGTGGGGAGTTTGTTTCTTTCCCTCTCTATCTTTCTCTTCCCCTCTGATCCCTCCATAAAATAAAGAAAATAAATAATTTATAAATAAATAAATAAATAAATAAATACTAATCTCATGCTAATCCATTGTGACCGATCTTAACTTGATTACATCTGTAAAAACTCTATTTCCAAATGATCCCATCCTGAGATTCTGAATCAGTTTGAATTGATTCTATTTAAGTTACAATGATGATTGTAAGTGGTAAACCCAATTTGAGAGATGAGAAAACTGAAACATTATGAAGTTAAGAAATTTGTACAAGGTCACAAATTTAATATGGGATCAAGCTGGGGAACAGGGAGCTCTATGAGGAAACAACTGCGGAGTGACGATGGTGGTGGTGGCAATGAGACTGGAAATGTGGATCATTCTGGTAAATATTTTCAAGATTTATTTACTTATTTGAGAGAGAGAGAGCATGAGCAGGTGAGGGTGTGAAGGAAAGCCCAACTCAGGGCTCAATCCAAGGACCCTAACATCATGACATAAGCAGAAATCAAGAGTCGGACACTTAACTGACTGAGCTACCCAGGTGTCCCATAATAAATTTTTTAAATTAAAACAAATAACATTTGTTAAAAATTTGATATGAAGGGTCAATGAGTGGAAGGAGTCAAGAAAAACTACAAGTTGGGGCTCCTGGGTGGTTCAGTCATTAAGCATCTGCCTTCAGCTCATGGCATGATCCTGGACTCCCGGGATTGAGCCCCACATTGGGCTCCCTGCTCAGCAAGAAGCCTAATTCTCTCTTTCTCATTCCCCCTACTTGTGTTTCCTTTCTGAAAGCTGTGTTTCTCTCTGTCAAATAAATAAATAAAATCTTTTTAAAAAAGAAAGGAAAAACTACAGTTTTCTGACATAAGCAACTGAATGCAGATTCTACCATTTACAACCAGAGAGAGGACTGATGAAAGGGTGAGTTTGGGGAGAAAAGGGATCGATTCAAGGTTGTCAGTGTTGAGTATGATATCCATGGGACATCTGATCATACATAGATATAATAGTCTAGAACCCAAGAGAAAGGTTTGGGCTAAATCATCAAAAAATTGAGTCATTCATTCATCATTCATAAGTGCCTACCAGGTGTCGTCACTATTAGGCTGCAAGAACACAGCTAGGATGACAGGCAAATTTCCTACTCTCATGAAAATGTTATTCTGAAAGGGGGAGACAGAAAATAAACAACAAAAATGAATAAGAAAATTTTAAATAGAGTTGAGTGCTGTGTAGACAATAAAAAACAGGTAATATCAAAATGAATGATGGGCAGAGAATACCTCTCTCAGTTTAGATGGTAAGAGTAGATTTCTCTGAGGAGGTAATGTATAGGAGCTGACTTCACGTCTTAGTGTACAAGAACCCTGAGGCAGGAAAGTCTTTGTAGTTTGTGAGGAACAGAAAGAAGGCCAGCATCACTGGAGCACAGGGAACCTAGTGGGTGAGGGAGGATAGTAGGGGATGAGGTATGTCAAGGTCCGTAGGAAGCCTTAACACTGTGTGTGTGTGTGTGTGTGTGTGTGTGTGTGTGTGTACACCTGTGTATATCTTTGGAAATAACATAATCATATTTTTGCTTTTCTAAAGCTATGAGAATGGAAGATACCACCCACATAGAGGGGAGAGTGAGGCAAAAGAAAGACATACCATTACACAAGTTTCATGAAGAAGAGATGGTCAGACTGTAAAGTGGAAAATAATATACTGTCTACTTCCCCTATTAAAATGAGCTCCCCACCTGAATGCCAAAAAAGTATCTTGCACAAAATTATATCAATAATTACTAAACACAATAGTTGAGCAAAGATGAGGTAAGATCCCCATTTGTAATATTTTTCATCAATGGCACCAAGTTCTTATTTTTTTTTCTTTAGTCCACATCCTTAGCTATGTGACTTAACATGAAAGTAATGAAAGTAATATAGTATGATTTCCCGACCCTTGACTTTCACAAGGTCTGTTTGTGTGATCAGCTTTGACCAGTGGCATGAACTAATTCTAAGTGCAGATGTTAAAGGGTCTTGTGTGTCTCTTCTTAGACTCTTTCTTAGACCGCCATCACCTGAGAGAAACATGCCCCAGCTAGACCCGGGAAGAAGCAAAAGAGAGGCATAGAGTGAAACTGCCCTGCTATGCTGCCCCATCAAGCCCACCCTAGAGCAAAGGTCCTTGGCTAAGTGGCAGGTCTATAAATGAGTACAACCCAGATTAGCCTAGATCAACTCAGTTAACTCACAAGCAGAGAAGTTAGAAAATGAAGGTTTGGTGGTAAAAGTGTTGAGTTTTGAGGTGATTTTGATGCCCTGCAATAGTTACTGATTCACCAGTCTTTGAAGGAAGTGACCTGGTTGAGCAAGCTGTAGGATAATGAGGTACTGATGGGTGAGTCAGGGAAGGGCAAGGAAAAAGCAGCCAATCATCTCCCATACCCACATGACAATATTTCACAAAGGTTATAAGAGTCCAGTGGAAATATCTGCAGATTTGGTTTAGAAAAGAATGTGTCTTCGAGATATGATTCATTTTATTCTCTGTATAAAATCTGCTAAATTGACCCAAAGTCCAGAGTAAAATGACAAAGCTTTTCTACATGAGACCAGGGCTTGGGGTTTAAGAATCATCGTTTATGATGACAGACTACATTATAGATGTTGAACTACATTATTAAACTACTTACCATCCTCAAGATACTGAAAATGATTTACTCTATGTTAAAGAAAAAAGACAAAGCCTATTTTTAAAAGCAACCAAGAATTGATAATTCTAATTTTAAATGTTGAAAAGATTAATACAAAAATTGAGAGAACATGCAAAAGTCATGAAAAATATAATAAGCCTAACAGTAAAGGGGACCATGTCTGGAGTTAGGGATATACCAGGTTGAATTTCAGCTTCTCTGCTCACTTAGTGGTGGCTGCCATGAGAAGGCACCTCCTGGAACTATACGGAGCATGACCAACTACTCTGGCTCTGGCTACTGGATTTGAAATCCCTTCCTGTGTTTGGGTTGAGGCCATGCCTTCCATGGCTGCTTAGGCCAATGACTGAGAGTGGCAGACATATTTGGCTGACCCATTCTCTTTTGTCAATGACTTTGGCACAAAGACTCCAAACAAGTTTGCCAAAACTTCTTACACATCAGGAGTCTAGGACATTTTCAATCAAACCCCATTCCCACCCAGTGCCTCCTTCATTCTATGTCTAACTTGTATTGCGGTCTGCCTCTTTTACCTCCTTTCATCTTTTCTTCCACACCAATGTTTTCTCTAATAAATTTTTTGTACATTTAATATTATCTTGGAAGCTGCTTCTTAAGGACCCAGAATAATACCCTAGACTTCCCTGAGTCTCAGTCTATTCATGTGTAAAAGAAAACCTATGCTCTAGGATTATAATGTTTAAATGAACTAATGAATTTAAAGTAAAATTGTATGGTGATGGGCTTTTTTGAAGGTTGAATTAGTTAATGGAACCTTTCATTATTGATGGTGTTATTGTTATTGCTTAAGGGACTGCTGTTGCTATTGTTGCTTAAGTCAAAAATGTGCAATGCATTAGCAGATCCTGGACTGAGGACTGTCTTCTAGGAAGAAATAGATGTAAAATAAATGAAAAGTGAATGAGTAACTGAAAAATAAACTATATACACAATTAATGCAAATATAAGAGCCAAAAAAATCACCAAAACCTCAGGTTATTTAACCTGGTAGCCATCTGAAATGAAAGATGGTATTTGATACCAGGGTGAAGTAAGCTGGCCTTAGTGTTGCAGAGCCCCTGGGGACTCAGTTCTCTTGGATTAAGGAAAAATTCAAGAGCATTCAGGTTAAACTGGGCCATCTTCTCCCAAATATAAATCAGCATGTTAGGGAGAGGTCTCGCAATGCAAAATATTTTTCTTAGCTTGAATTATCCTGGTAATTATGTACATTCTATATTTTGCTTAGGTTGAGAGCACACAGGTAATTAATCATCTTCATTTGATAGTGATTACAATGTGGGATCATGATTTACTTAATATTGTTTGTCTGCGACTGAAAATGGAGGGTAGCTGAAGGAGTGAATTTTTTTTAAAGGAAAATAATAAAACTTAATAAAACAGTTCAGGATCACTTCTTTCTAGTGTCAAACATAATTAAATATGTTTAAAGAATAAGGAAGAGAATTACCAAGGGAGTTTGGCTTTTTGTTTGTTTGTTTTTTAGACATTGTGCCTAGCACATCAGTTCTCAATAAATATGTCGTAGTTAATTACGTTGGAATATTTCACACATAGGGTACAAGATTAGGATAATCTTTATGCAGATCTGCCCTACAGACCTAGGTAGAAGGATGAACATAGAATGATAAACAAGATGAACCTTAAAGGTCATTTCCAGCTTTGCGAATATTTATGACACTATTTTGGAATGTTTAATCCAACAGTGAATTTTATTTTATGTAGCAAAGTGCAGTTTAAATTACTTATCCTGGAAAGAGCTAATCAGGTTAGCTTCTAATCACATAATTAGAAATCAAATTAGCTATGGTTGAGAAAAGTTGCACAAAATACTGCTGTATTTGAATATGATGCCTTTTTCTTTTTTCCTTTTCTTTCTTTCTCTCTCTCTCTCTTTCCCCTTTCTTCTTTCCTTCCTTCCCTCCTTCCCTCCTTCCTCCCTCCCTCTTTCTTTCTCTTTCTTTCTCTCTCTCTCTCTCTCTCCCTTTCTTTCTTTCTTTCTTTCTTTCTTTCTTTCTTTCTTTCTTTCTTTCTTTCTTTCTTTCTTTCTTTCTTTCAAGTGGCTCATTAGTATAAGCCAAGCTATAATTCCAAGATATCCAAAGGAATTTGAAATGTTGCTATTGCTTTCAGAATAGTTTGGGACCCCTCAGTGAGCATCTTTTAGAGTTTATCAGGACTTTCTTGCTTTTTCTCATATCAACTGCCTTTAGCAATAGGTGGATCACTGGTTTTAAGCAGTAATGGTAATGCTGTTATTTCATGATTTGCTTTCCTTTTTCTTCTGCCCTTTGCTCTGCCCTTCAAAAATAGGTGTCAAACAGATGTAAATGTGGCCCCAGCTCAGCCCCTAGAAGTTGCATGGTCTAGGAAGTGCCCTTGGCTCCAGCTTCATCTAGATTTCCTCCTCAAGCCTTAATAAAGTACTAAGCCCATAGTAAATGCTCAATAATATTTGTTGAGGTATATGACTTTAGAAAATGAGATCAACACAGTATCTATCCTAGAGAATTATTACAAGGATTCATACAAAGTCACAGAGATTTCCACATCTTTGGTTATCCTCTACATTGCTTATTGTATTAACAGTATTAAACACAAGATGTGCTACCTTCTTCCATAACAGTCTGAGTGATATCATGGAATTCTCCCTATGTTCAATCTTCAACCCCTACTTTCCACACTACTACCACATTATTTTTCTAAAATCTAAACATTATCATGACAAGCCCATGACCTCCAGGAGCTTCTCATTTTTTATGGATATGGCTTTTAAACTCCTAACAGTAAAAAAATAAAAAAGTTAAAAATTAAGTATGCATCCCCAAAATATGTATATTTAATTACTTATGTGTAACACTCATGGACCATTAAGTTGTCATTACTACTTACACTGTAAGCATCTAAAATTTAAAAAAAGATGAAATAAATCCTAATTTAAAAGATTTTACTAATCACAGTGATTATGTTTTAATATTCATGCCATGATATACACTTAGGATAAAGTCCATTTTAATAATTGAGGTATCGGGCACCTGATGGCTCAATCGTTAAGTGTCTGACTTTGGCTTGGGTCATGATCCCAGGGTCCTGGGATTAAGTGCCGCATCGGGCTCCCTGCTCTGCAGTGGGCCTGCTTCTCCCTCTCCCACTTCCCCTGCTTGTGTTCCCACTCTCACTGTCTCTCTCTCTGTCAAACAAATAAAATCTTTAAAAAAAAATAATTCAAGTATCAAATAGTCCTCTTGATATGTCCTTCCCCCCCCTTCTTTGGTCGGACTCTACCAGACCTGTTTGCAACCATCATTTGAATTTACAAACTTGCTAACAAAAGAGTTGAGTCTGGTATTAAGCGTGACAGCCTTGCTGTGCTGGTCTCCTATGTCTGCTGCAACAAACCACCATGAACAGGGCGGCTTAAAAGGATAGGCATGTATTTTCTCCCAGTTCTGGAGGCCAGGTGTCTGAAACTATTTTCACCACGCTGAAATCCAAGTGTTGGCAAGGTCTGCACTCGCTCTGGAGGCATGCTCTGGAGAACAAGTCCTTTCCCTGCCTCTTCTAGCTTCTGCTGGCTGCTGGCAATACTTGGCTCAGGAGCACGAACTCTCTGCTTTCATGATGACATTGTCTTCTCCTCTGTCTGTGTCAAATTTTCCTCTAACTCTGTTTTATTAGGATATGTGGGATTGCATTTAGGACCCACCTTACTAATCCCAGATAATTTATTTATCTCAAAATCCTTCATTTGACCACAGCCACAAAAGCCCCCCCCCTTTTTTTTTTGCCATATAAGGGAATAGTCACAGGTTTCAGAGATCCGGACAGAGGTATCTTGGGAGTGGGGAGGGAGCGCCTTATTCGACCTACTACAGTTTTTTTGCAGGAATGTTTAACAAGCCCAGGTAGGCAAGAATTATGAAATGGCTCCCAGAAGTCCCACTCCCTGGTGTACATGCCTTGTATAAATCCCTCGTCTTGAGTGTGGGTGGAACTCTGATATGATAGATTTCATTCCTGTGATTATAAAATGTCACATGGCAAATGGATTTTTTAAAAAGATTTTATTTATTTATTTGACAGAGAGCGAGAGATTACAAGTAGGCAGAGAGGCAGGCAGAGAGAGAGGAGGAAGCAGGCTCCCTGCTGAGCAGAGAACCCGATGTGGGCCTCGATCCCAGGACCCTGAGATCATGACCTGAGCCGAAGGCAAAGGCTTTAACCCACTGAGCCACCCAGGTGCCCAAGCAAATAGATTTTTTTTAAAGGATTTTATTTATTTGTTACAGAGAGAGAGAAAATATGAGAAGGAAAGGGCAGAAGAAGACTCCCCACTGAGATGGGAGCCCAACACAGTGCTAGATCCTAGGACCCTGAGATCATGACCTGAGCCAAAGGCAGATGCTTAACTGACTGAGCCACCCAGGTGCCCCACAAGGCAAATGGATTTTGAAGTTGCCATTAAGGTCCCCAATCTGATTATTTTAAGTTAATCAAAAGGAAGACTATTTGGATAGCACTGACTTAATCAGGCAGCATCCCTTAAAGGAAGTCACTCTGAAGCTTGAGATTTTTCTCTTGTTGGTCTTGACGAAGAAGGAAACTGCCATGAGTTCTACAGATAAAAGGAATAGAATTGTGCCAACAATTTGAATGAGTTTGGAAGAAGTCAGCAAAGCTCTCATGGGATGGAAGTCCCAGCCACTACTCTGATTGCAAACGTGTGAGACCTGACTGAGCAAAAGACGCATCTAAGCCATGCACAGACTCCTGACCCATGAAAACTGTGAGATAATACACAATAAACTGATGGTGTTTTAAGGCACCTACTTGGTGGTACATTGTTAGTTAAACAAAAGAAAAGTTAATAGAATAGAATAACAATACACAGAGTTTTGTGAGAATTATGGTAGCTAGCACTGGACAAAATTATGCACTGATATGGATATATGTCCATTGCAACATGTGGCTATATTCTCAATGTGAATAAATGAGAGGAAGTGCCACTGTCAACCCCTTGGCCTTGTGAGTTTCCCAATTTATTCACCTTAGGGTACTTGGCTTACCACATATGTGATATCTGACTAGTTGACGGAAAGCTAGAATGTCTGGCAGGTCTCACAGTATCTGAAATCATTACCACATTTAAGGACCTCTATAATGTGGTCTCAACCTAGTTTTAGAACCCTATCCTTCAATTCACCTTCCATCTCTCTGCTCCATTTATTCAAAAAATGCTGGGACACTCCCTGATCTCCAAAAGAACAATTCTCCACATTTTCTAGAACTCTACTTTAACAGCTTTACTGAGAATGCTCTTGTTTTCCCTCACCTGCTAAGTTCCTTTTAATTAGTCAAGATGCAGTTCTGACCTCTTTGGAAATCCTTCCCAGCCAACTACCATTTTTGGTATGGCTGAAATTTGTCATGTCTTTGTCCAACAGGCCTTTGCACATCCTTTAGATATAGCACTCATATCACATTTTACAGTTTGTTTTTATTGAATTTATTATTTTTATTTTTTTATTATTTTTTTTCATTTGGGAAGCATTTTATTTATTTATTTTATTTTATTTTTTTATTGTTACTAAATTTTTTTTCCCAGTGTTCCAAGATTCATTCCCCATTCCCCACACCCAGTGCTCCACGCTTTAGGTGTCCTCAGTACCCACCACCAGGCTCTCCCATCCCTCCACCTCCCTCCCTCCAAGTCCCTCAGTTTGTTTCTGTGTCCAAAGTCTCTGTTGTTTCGTTTCCCTCCCTAGATTACCCTAGTTCCCATTTACTTTCCTTCTGCCACAGTCCTCCAGTTTGCCCCTCATGCACCGCAAGTAAGTGTTTTTATTGAATTTAATACTCGATTGTGAGTGCCTCAAGACTACTGTATTTTATCATTGTCCCATTTCTACATTCTAGTGGGCATCTTTACTTCTGATAATAATACACGTTTTTCTTTGGGAAATGATTCTTTCTCCATGTGTTTTTGTGTTGACCAGCCCAGGTTTCTTGTTCCCATGATGGCAAGACAGGTGGACCTGATTGTACCCTGGTGCCGAGGCCATAGTCTGTGATAACATGTGACCCAAACTGGAAAATCAGGAGCATCTCTCTACTTGTTAGATAGGATGCTGCCCAATATGTGAAATGCTTAATAAAAACAATAACGTCTTCAAAAATAAACAAATGAAATTGGGAAATGAGAGCCCTTTCTATTTTCTTAAAATGATACCATTGGAGAACAGCTCTATTCTCTTTGTGAGGTTGTGGAAGACGTAAGCCTTGGACTATTTGAAACAATGACTCAGGCCTATGGTGTTTCTGCCATTAAAGAATAAAACCAGTGGGGCCTCTGGGTTGCTCAGTTGTTGAGCATCTGCCTTTGGGTTGGGTCATGACCCCAGAGTCCTGGGATCAAGCCCCACATCAGTCTTCTTGCTCTAAGGGAAGACTGCTTCTCCCTCTCTCCCTCCCACTGCTTGTATTCCCTCTCTGGCTGTGTTTCTCTCTGTCAAGTAAATAAATAATAATTTAAAAAAACCTTAAAAAAAGAATAAGGCCAGTACATAGAGAGAAACAGAGAGAAGATATGGGAAATCTTCAAGGATTTATTACCTGGAATTTAGATATCTGGAGACTAGATCTATCACTGCCCCTTCTGATATCCCTACCTTTTCATGTCAGTTCATTAAATCCTTTCTTTGGCTTTGGTAGTTGGATTTTTATACACTCTACAGAGTTTTGCTTAACACATCTGGGGTAGCTAACAAGTAGATTGGTTCACAGAAGGTATTCACAGTAGTTGTTTAAGAAATAAACATTATTCTAAATGTCTTATACATTTTGGAGGGAGGTGCATTATTATTTGTACCTGCAGAAAAGAAGCTAAAAGAAGCTCAAACATGTAAAACATTATGAAGTTATTTTTAGAACTCTTTTGTGTTAACCTTACTCTTCCACACAATAAACCCCTAGTAATCTGGCCTCTCTTTCTCACACCATTATTACATGTTCAGAGGTAATTACACGTCTATGATAATAGGGGTTGCAGTGGCTAGACTTAGACTCATTGGCTTTTGTCTTGTTAATACCTTTCATTTTGTTGTTTTTATATTTTTATTTTTACCAGCAAATTTATTCCTGTGATCTTTCTTTATCCAACTTCAGCCAAATACTAAAAGATTCACTGACTTGTTGAAAATTTCAAGTCCTAATTCTTTCTCTTTAAGCCTTTGGTTTAGGGATGCTAATATGCTTCTGCATACTTACAGATTTTTGAAACTTTTCTAATAAAAAGTACCTGAGAGGGGCGCCTGGGTGGCTCAGTTGGTTAAGTGACTGCCTTCTACTCAGGTCATGATCCCGGAGACCCTGGATCGAGTCCCACATCGGGCTCCCTGCTCGGCGGGAGGCCTGCTTCTCCCTCTCTCACTCCCCCTGCTTGTGTTCCCTCTCTGGCTGTGTTTCTCTCTGTCAAATAAATAAAATCTTTGAAAAAAAAAAAGTACCTGAGAAATGATTTGACAGAAAGTACACCTTTTCTCTGAGATGATTTATAACATTCTTTTTTTTTTTTAAAGATTTTATTTATTTGACAGAGAGAAACACAGCCAGAGAGGGAGCACAAGCAGGGGGAGTGAGAGAGGGAGAAGCAGGCTTCCCGCCGAGCAGGGAGCCTGATGTGGGATTTGATTCCGGGTCTCCGGGATCATGACCTGAGCTGAAGGCAGTCGCTCAACCGACTGAGCCACCCAGGCGCCCATGGGATGATTTAAAAATAATAAGTATGTTTGTTTGTTTGTTTATTTAAAGATTTTATTTATTTATTTGATAGAGAGAGAGAGCAAGAGAGCACAAGCAAAGGGAGCAGCAGAGAGAGAGGGAGAAGCAGACTGTCCACTGAGCAGGGAGCCCAATATGGGGCTCTATCTGAGGACCCTGGGATTATGACCTGAGCCCAAGGCAGATGCTCAACTGACTGAGCCACCCAGGTGTCCTTAAAATAACAAGAATTTAAAAGAACACATGAGGGTGCCCAGGTGGCTCAGTCATTAAGTGTCTGCCTCCCGCTCAGCTCGTGATCCTAGAGTCCTGGAATTGAGTCCCACATCGGGCTCCCTGATTGGCGGGAACCCTGCTTCTCCCTCTCTCACTCCCCCTGCTTGCATCCCTGTCAAATAAACAAGTAAAATATTCTAAAAATAAAAACTAAAAATATAAAAGAACATATGAAATACCAGAGTATTAGAAAAACATGTAATTTGTGGGTTTTACATATCATTATCCAGTAATTCTCAGAGTAAACATGTATAGTGCTATCAGTTTTTAAAGACAATTTTCCTCACAATCCTGTGGGAATCAATAGAGGCCATTTTAAGGTAGCATTCACATTCACTAATATTTCAGTGGCATGCACATCATTGATGCCAGGAGATCACTCACATAAAGGAAAAATTGCAATATAATGAATCATTGTTGCAGCTTAGGTATGAAAACAAACAAAAGAGAGTTGAGCAATATCCAGGACCACAGTAAGATTTTCAATTTATAATTTTTTTTTTTACTTTTTTTTGAGGGACATCTGGAGTCCCTCACAATTTTTACATTTTAGGGTCTTTCACATGAAGACCTCCAGGTTCATTAAAGTTAAACTGATCCTAAAAGAAATCAGGAGGAAAATCAATATGGTTTTTGCAGAAAATAATAACAACCATCATCTTGGTATGTTATTTTAATTTTCTTTGCAAGTTCTTGCATCAAACAAGTACAAACAATATATTCATAATTACATCTTTAGGTTATTGTTACAACCGCAGTTTATGAGATTAACAAACAACAAGCTTGAATGTGTCTTCCTTTTTTCGAATTTTTCCCATTTAATTGCTGATAAAACACTGCTATAGTTAATACACTATGATCTTGAAGGTATATACTAACTTTCAAATTTAGAGGATTATGTTTGTAATAAAATGTTTGTATACAGGGAGCATTAGCTACATCACGTCTATGAATCTGTAAATTTTCAGACTATTGTACTAGTTGATGGAAATTTTAGACCTGCCACACACAAATAACACTGTAGTAAATTACGTATCTGCGGTAAACCAAAGGCATGTTTATCCCAAATGACTAGATAACTCTTTCCTAGTCTCATGAAAACCCAATGTTATTCACACTGAAACATAAAATAATTTATTTCATTACAGATCTGACATTTAAAAGCAGTAGGGATATGATATTCAATAAGTGGTATTGAGATGGCTCTCTAATTTGAAGAATATAGTTATATCTTTCCCTTGCACCACAAAGTCTTGCTGAAATACATATTCAGTGCTATAAAAGAAAACAATAATTATCATTACAACTATGAATCATTTATATAATTTTGAACTTTAATGATTGCAGATAACATTCATCATTTAAGTTGGAAATATTTTATCATTTGATCATGGAGTGTGTTATACAACATTACATTCAAATTGAGAATTTATTCTGAATGGATTAATACCCAAAGATGTTAGTATTACTAGATTATACAGTCTTGCATCTTAACTTCTCAGGAGATAAAAATTAATGTTTCATATTATAAAAATGCCTACTATAATCCAATATATGCAAAGCCATTTTTTTAATGTACCAGCTTTAAAGAGATTCAATCTAATCAATCATCATTATTTTCAACTTAAAAAGAAGCTCATTGCTTCTGCTTTTACGGAGGATGTTCATACAGAGTGAATATCCTTTCTTGGAGTATGTCCTGACATCAAATTTTGGCAGAATTCTGGAAATGTAGTTCTAAAACATGAAACTTTTACAAGAATATGCAGCTCATCAAAAGCAGAGTTGGGATTAGAAGCAAGATAACCTTGACTCTACTTAATCATTAAGCCATACTCTTCCTTAACTGAGAATTCTGTATCGAAACAATTTTTTCACATTTATTTCTTCTTCTTTATTCTTCAGAGCCAACACTTGTGATTGTGAAAGTCTTACAGTACACACACACACACACACACACACACACACACACACTGTTTTTATGTGAATTGTGAAAAGCAGCTTTTTTTTTTTTTTAAAGATTCTATTTATTTGACAGAGAGAGAGATCACAAGCAGGCAGAGACGCAGGCAGAGAGAGGAGGAAGCAGGTTCCCTGCCCAGCAGAGAACCTGATGCAGGCCTTGATCCCAGGACCCTAAGATCATGACCTGATCTGAAGGCAGAGGCTTTAACCCACTGAGCCACCCAGACGCCCCCATCTTAGCCATTTTTAAAATGTACAGTGAAGTAGTACTAAAAATTCATAATTTGTGCAACCATCATCATGTTCCATTTTCAGAACTCTTTTCATCCTGTAAAACTGAAGCTATATCCACTAAACAATAACTTTCCTTCTCACCTACCCCCCCACCCCTAGCAACCACCATTCTATTTTCTGTCTCTGTGCTTTTGACTACTCTAAGTACCTCACATAAGTGAAGTCATATTGTGTAAATATTCTAAGACCCAGTTACAGTATGTGTGTGTTGGGGGGGCAGTTTCTTTGGACAGCCTACCAAGCAATTCTCTGTGACACCGGCTAGGGTGGTTCTACAGTTTAACTCAATTCTGAGACTATCTACCTGGAGATGGCATCATATCTCCTAGTTAAGGGTATAGTCCCACAGTACTCATCACTCCCATAACACACACACACACACACACACACACACACAAACACACATACACACTCTTTCAGATACTTGTGCTTATCAAATATGCTTCTGACCAACCAGATAGATTGAAGGTTCCAGTGACACCCCCTTCTTGGGTTTAATTAATTTGCTAGAGAACCTCACAGAACTAAGGGAAATGTGTACTAGTTTATTAAATGTTATGACAAATAGCCAGATGAAGTGTCATGTAGGGCAAGGTGTGTGCTGGAGCTTCTCTGCCACCATGGAGCTGGTGTCCATCACATGGAGGTAAATGTCTTTGCCCACCTAGAAGCTCCCTGAACACTGTACTATTGAGATTTCATGGAGGCTTTCTCACATAGACGTGACCAGTTTTTAACTCCAATTTCAGCCCCTCTGCGGCGTGGAGCTGAAAATTCCAAGGTTCTAATCACGGTGTTGTCTTTGTGATGATCAACACCATTCAGGAGCTATCCAGCAGAGCACGTAGAGTCAACTCATTAAAACAAAAGATGCCCCTAGATGCTCCTATCACTTAAGAATTTACAAGGCTCTTAGGACTTATGTCAGGGAGGGTCAAAGATGAATATCATAGCAGGAGATACTCCTAGTGCTCTTATCACTTAGTATTTTACAAGGGTTTTAGAAACCCTGTACCAGGAACCATGAAGACCAATATATACATACTTTATTATCTCACATACAGAATCTGTCTTTTTTGAGACTGGCTTGTTACACTTATCATAATGTCTTCAAGGTTCATTTATGTTGTAGCACGTGTCAATCTCTTTTTCCTTTTTTAGACTGAATAATATTTCATTGTATGTGTATGCTACATTTTGTTTATCCATTCATTCCTCGATGGGCATTGATTGCTTTCATGTTTCAGCTACTGTGAATAATGTCTCTATGAACTTGGGGGAACAAATATTCTTTGAGACCCTCTTTTCAATTATTTTGGGCATATACCCAGGAGTGAAATTGCTGGATCATATGGTAATTCTATTTCTAATGTTTTGAGATGTGTCCATAGTGCTTTCCATAGTGGCTACGTCATTTTATATTCCCACCAACAGTACAGGAGGACTCCAATTTTTCTACATCTTCACTAACATTTTTTTTAATAGTAGCGCTGCTAATGAGTATGAGGCGGTATCTCATTGTAGTTTTGATTTGCATTTCCCTAATGATTAAGATGTTGATCATATTTTGCTGTGCTTATTGGCAATTTGTATATCTTTTTTTTAGAAATATATATTCAGGTCATTCATCCATTTTTGAATTAGGTTGTTTATTTTTATTTGTAGGAGTTCTTTATAAAGTCTAGATATTAATCTTTATCATATATGTGATTTACAAGTATTTTCTCCCATTCTGTGGTTTGCCTTTTACTCTGATAGTGTTTTTTGATGCACAAATCTTTAAATATCCATGGTGTCCAGTCTGTCTAATTTTTCTTTTGTTACCTTTTCCTTTGATGTCGAATCCAAGAAATTGACAAATCCAACGTCATGAAGTTTTTGTCTTCTGTTTTTTTTTTCCAAGAAGCTTTATTGTTATAGGTCTTAAATTTAGGACTTAGACCCATTTTGAGTTGTTTTTTTGTATATAGTATTAGTGAGGATCTACCTTCATTCTTTTGAATGAGGGTATCTAATTTTCCTGGAATCATTTGTTGAAAAGACTGTTTTTGGCATCCTTGTCAAAAATAATTTGACCATATGTATACATGAGGGCTTATTTCTGGGCTCTCTATTCTATTCCATTAGTTTATATATGTCTTTATGCCAGGTCCACATTGTTTCAATCACTGTAGCTTTGTAGCATATTTTCAAATCAGGAGTGTTAGTCCTCCAGTTTTGTTCTTTTTCAAGATTGTTTTTGGCTATTTGGAGTCCCTTGAGATTCTATATTAATTTTAGGAAATTTTTCTATAATACAGGAAATGTTATTGGGGTTTTGATGGGGATTGTGTTGATGCTGTGGATGACTTTAGGTAGTGCTGACATTTTAACAATATTAAGTTTTCTATTCTATGAACATAGGATGCATTTTCATTTATTTACATCTTTAATTTCTTTCAGCAAAGTTTTATAGTTTTCATTGTACAAGTCTTTCACCTTCTTGGTTAATTTCTAAGGATTTTATTCTTTTTGATATTATTATAGATGAAATTGTTTTTGTAATTTCCTTTTTCAGATTGTTTGTTTTGGGTGTATAGAAATGGACGTCAATTTTGTGTGCTGACTTTGTGTCCTGCTACTTTACTTTACTGAAATCACTTATTAGTGCTAACTGTGTGTGTGTGTATAATCATCAAGGCTTTCTACATATAAGGCATATCACCTGCAGAGATGATTTTACTTCTTTCTTTCCAATTGGTTGTCTTTTATTATATATATTTTTTCTTGCCTACTTTCTCTGGCTAGAATTTCCAGTACTAAGCAAATGCTATTTATCTTTGTTTACTAAAACAACAAGCCTTTATTTTACTTGCCCTCATTTTTTTGTTGTTTTTGTCTTTTTTTTTTTCCCTTTTCTCATTCCAGTCATTTCCCCATACTTTACTCTGTTCTAGAGGGATCTTTTAAAATTCCAAGCATGAACTTCAAGGGCCTCTGCTTCTTAAAGGCTAAAGTCCAATTTCTTCACATTATACTCAAAGTTCTTCACAAACATTATTGGAACTGACTTTTCTTGCTTGTAAATGACATTTTTCATTTCCTACTTTGGTGTTTTACTCCTGGTTTTCCGTCACTCCAGATTACAAGTGTCTCTCTTTCTTGCCATTTGTAATTCCTCAACTTTAAAATCCAGTTCAAACATCTTCGTCTGCTCAAAGCTACCTTGAACCTCCCTGACACTTATATTTCCATTTCCATAATCCTACAACATTTTATACTAATCTCATGGCCCTTATTAAACTTTAATTCATATTGGCATTGATTTATCTCTCTGCTATAATGTTCTCATTCTGGGCCGGGGCTGTGTATGTGTATTGTTTATTTTACTTTTATTTAAAAAAAATTATTTATTTATTTGACAGAGAGAGAGATCATGAGCAGGCAGAGAGGCAAGCAGAGAGAGAGGGAGATGCAGGCTTCCTGCTGAGCAGAGAGCCTGATGTGGGACTCGATCCCAGGACCCTGGGATCATGACCTGAGCCGAAGGCAGAGGCTTTAACCCTCTGAGCCACCCAGGTACCCTGTTTATTTTACTTTTAGATTTGCATCTTTTCAAGATCCTAGGAAGCAGCACAGACATGAAGGTTGTAGGTTGGGAATCAGATTTTGAACTTTGTTTCCGGATTCTCTCATCTTTACATTCCTTCTACAGATGATCTTGCATATAATTTTCTTTGTGATATGAGGAAACAGTATTTTCTTCTTGCCAAATTCCCATTTTTTTTTTTTTTTGCCACATTCCCATTTTGTAAGCCTAAAGTATAGCTAGGTGAATTTTATATCATAACAAGGGCCACGGAGAAGTGCTATAACAATAAACCAGAAATAAAACATGATTTATAAAACATGTTTTCCCTCACAATGTAAGAAGGATGTCTAACGATGAATGCACTCATTTCTCCAGTTCATTAACTTTCAAATTACAAATGCCACATAGGACTGACTATGTAAGGTAGAATAAAAATCTGGCAATTCCTTCCTGAGTACAGACAAATGGGTCAGGCAGGCACAGAAACTTACCTATAAATTCTCTACAACATACAAAAGATGGAAAGTAGAAGCATCTCCAAGAATGGTAGTATTTGTAAAATGATTACAGATTGTGTGGGATTTTAAAGTGAGAGCGAGATTTTCTCAGCATGCCAATAATTTGTCCTCATGGTGACTTTTTTCTGGAAAATTCAAACACAATTCCATTGCTCAAGACTTCAACAAATTGAGTGTCTGGGTGGATCAGTGGTTAAAGCCTCTGCCTTCAGCTCAGGTCATGATCCCAGGGTCCTGTGATTGAGCCTCACATCTGGCTCTCTGCTCAGCAGGGAGCCTGCTTCCTCCTCTCTCTCTGTCTGCCTCTCTGCCTACTTGTGATCTCTCTTTGTGTTAATAAACAAACAAACAAATAAATAAATAAATAATCCTAAAAAAAAAAAAAAAAGGCTTCGACAAGTTAAGATTGCATTAAGAAACAGATAATGGACTGACCCATTGTATTGGCTTGCCTATATTGAAATTCAACAGGCATAGTCTTTAGCTAAATCCAATTCTGCTGCTGATCATCTTTTCTCTTTGAGTTGTCATTCTTGGAGATACTTGATTTGTTATTGAAATTTGTAGTTCAATTTAGTAGGCAAATTTGCCTAAATAAGAGATCCTATGGCCATTTTTTGAACAATATTTATGATCTAAGACTTTACTGGAACCTAATTTTTTTTTTTTAAAGATGAGTTTTACAAGTTGCAGATGGTCTCATTCCAGGCTAACTTTCTAATATTCTGTTGTTTTGATGCATATGCATATTATTTACTCAAGTTAATTAATAAGCTTGTTGGATAGAAGCCTTTTAGAACTTTTCTTATAACACAGTAAGTATGATGTATAATCAAGCTCTCAATTTGCTGTATATAATTGTGTACTTATAAAGTGCTAGAATTTGTTAATTCAAGTGTTTTAAGCACTACTCTCCAACTTGTTTGTGCAGAAATTTGCCCAATCTCTGCAAAAAAATTGCTGAATAAAGATTATCAAAATTTTTGCTCCTGAACAAACAGCTCTAACATTTAAATTCAAACTTTACCCACCTTGCATGAAGAACTGCTAAATTTGACTCCCTACCTCTATCTATTCAGTATTATTAATCATAAGTTCTTTGCACATACTCGATCTCTAGTGCTATGTAAGGTCTCAGTAAATTCCAATTGGATTAAATGAGTAAATCAAGTGCAGCTTTATTATAATCCTATAGTTAATTCTAACCAGTGGAAGGGTATAGCTCTCCATTTTTTTGGATAGATTTCTTGCTGTAGATTGTAGTGAATCATATTTTCCCTTAAATGTATTCTTTAATGAAAATCTTTTAAATATCAGCATTAGTACTAAGTGCAAAAAGGATACAATAATCTTTTTTTATTTGTCAATTTTTCCATTTTCTTGACAAATAGTTGATATACATGATTGTGTATTTTTAAGGTGTACAGCATGATGGTTTGATATACATATATTGTGAAACTATAGCCATAATAGGTTTAGCTAACATCTATCTTCTATATATATACCATAAAAAGAAAAGAAGGGAAAAAGGAAAAAATAAAATGTTCTCCTTGTGATGAGAATTCTTGGGATTTACTTTTCAAAAATTTCCTATATAATCATATGGTAGTGTTAGCTATTGTCATCACGTTGTATATTATGTCCCTAGTACTTGTTTATCTTATGACTGGAAGTTTTAACCATTTGATCACCTTCCTCAACTCCCCCTTCCCTTACCCTATGCTTCTGGTAACCTCATATCTGACCTCTTTTTCTTTTTCTTTTTCTTTTTTTAAGATTTTATTTATTTATTTGACAGAGAGAGAGATCACAAGGCAGAGAGGCAGGCAGAGAGAGAGGAGGAAGCAGGCTCCCCGCTGAGCAGATACCCCCCCCCCCAATGCGGACCTCGATCCTGGGACCCTGGGATCATGACCTGAGCTGAAGGCAGAGGCTTTAACCCACTGAGCCACCCAGGCGCCCCTGACTTCTCTATCTATGAGATTGTTTTTTTGTTAGATTCCACATATAGGTGAGATCATGTGGTATTTACTTTTCTCTGCATTCAAGTTTCATACATGTTGTCACAAATGATAAGATTTACTCATTTATGACTGATAATAGTACATTATATATATACCTGCACATTATAGATATATATTCATATATAATATATATTCATATATTTTTTCATATAATATATATATGGCACAACTTCTTTATCCATTCATCCATCAATGGACAACTTAGGTTGTTTGCATGTCTTAGCTATTGTAAATGATGCTGCTATGAATATGGGGGGAGCAGAAACCTTTTCAAGTTAATGTTTTTATATTCTTTGGATATATTCTTGGAAGTAGAATTGCTTGATCAGATGGTAATTCTATTTTTAATTAGAGGATCCTCCATACTGTTTTCTATAGTGGCTATACCAATTTTCAGTTCCACCAACAGTATACAGGGTTTTCTTTTCTCCACATCCATGCTAGCATTTATTATCTTTTCTCTTTTTGGTGAAGGCCATTCTAATAGACATGAGGTGACATTTTTTTAACTTGCACTACTCTAATCACTGGTGATGTTGAGCATCTTTTCATGTGGCTAATGGCCTTTCATTTATCTCTTTTGGGGAAAAGTCTATTCAGAGCCTTTGTCCATTTTTAACAGGTTATTTGTTTTTTGCTATTGAGTTATATGAGTACCTTATACATTTTGAATACTAACCCCTTATCAGATATGTGATTTGCAAGTATTTTTTCCCATTTTGTAGATTGTCTTTTAATTTTGTTGATGGTTTCTTTTTGTGTGCAGAGGCTTTCCAGTTTGATGTAGTCCCACCTGTTTATTTTTTATTGTGTTCCTTGTGCTTTAGATATCATAATAAAAAAAATAATCACTATGACCCATTCCTGTGTTTTCTTCTACGAGTTTCATGGTTTTAGGTCTAATATTTAAGTCTTAATCCATTTTGAGTTACCTTTTGTTGGTGGTATAAGATATGAGTCCAGTCAGTTTCATTCTCTTGAATGTGAATATATAATTATTCCAACACCATTTGATGAAGAGGCTTTGTTATCTCTATTGAGAATTCACAGCTTTTTTGTCAAATATTAATTGACCATATATGGCTGGGTTTATTTCTTGGCTCTTGATTCTGTCCCATTGGTCCTTTTGCCTATTTTTTTAAAGCCAGTACCATACTGTTTTGATGACTATACTTTTATAATACAGCTGTGCACTATATGTGGCAAGACTTTTTAAATCTATTGTATATAAGTGGAAAAGATATTAGAAGTATAATTGTGCTATTATTTAAATAAAGGCATCTTGACATCTAAGAATTAAGAAAAATAAGTAATTTTGATGGCTGCTGCTTTCCTCTTCTTTTTCAGGATTTCTTTGATTATTTAGGATGTTCTAAATACATTTTAGGAGTGTTTTTCTACTTCTATGAAAAATGTCACTGGAACATTTATAGGGACTGCATTGAATCTATAGAAGCCTTTTGGTAGTACTGACATTTTAACAATATTAATCATTCCAACCTATGAACACAGGATACCATTCCATTTATTTGTGTCTTCTTGATTTTTTTTTGCCTTTTTTTTCACCAGTGTCTTGAAGTTTTCAGAGTATAACTCATTCTCTCTTTGGTTAAATTTATTCCTAAGAGTTTTATCATTTTTATGCCATTTTATTTATTTATATTTTAAAGATTTTATTTATTTATTCAACAGAGAGAAATGCAGTTAGAGAGGGAACACAAGCAGGGGGAGTGAGAGAGAGAGAGAAGCAAGATTCCCCTTGAGCAGGGATCCTGAGACTCTGGAATCATGACCCAAGCCAAAGGCAGATGCTTAAAGACTTAGCCGCCCAGGCGTCCCATTGATGCCATTTTAAATGATATGAATTTATTTCTTTTCTAGAAAAATCATTGTTATAGTATTGAAATTATAATGATTGTTATATGTTAATTTTATATCCTGCAACTTTATTGAATTTATTTGTTAGATTTAACAGTTTTTTAGTTGAATTTTTAGGATTTTTCTATATATAAAATTGTGTCATCTGCAAATAAAGACAATTTTACTATTTTTTTCAAATTCTGATACCTTTTTTTTTTTTTTTTCATGTCTGATTGTTCCAACTAGGACTTCTAATGCTGTGTTGAATAGGAGTGAGTGATAAAAGTGGGCTCCTTTCTCTTATATTTGATCTCAAAGTATAAGCTTTCAATCTTTCACAATTGTGTGTGGTATTAGCAGTGGGCTTGTCATATATGGCCTTTATTATGTTGTTATGTTTTTGCTATGCCTGATTTCGCTTTTAGCAGAAAAATGTTAAAATTTTTGAGGTTTTTCTGCAATTTTTTTAGATTACCATAGAAGTCTTTTCTTTCATTCTATTAGGGTAATGTATCACATCCTTTGGTTTGCATATATTGAACCATTCTTGCATTCCAGGGATAGATCACACTTGGTAATGGTGAATGATCTTCGTGATGTGCTCTTGGGTTGTTAGCCAATATTTTATTGAACATTTGTGCATTATATTTGTCAGGGATATTAGCCTGTAGTGTTCTTTTCTAGTAGTCTTCTTTTTGGGTTTTGCTATCAGAATAATACTTGGGGTTTGGGAGTGCTCTCATGTTGCTTTGCAATCCTACAAGCTTTGTTAATTGTTTCCTGGATATTTTGTAGATCTTCTGCTTTTTGTTTCTTATCCTGCTACCAGTGCATTCTTTATTGTGTTGGCAAATGGGGTATCTTTTGGGCCCTTCCATAGGAAATAATTGACTGTGGGCTTCTGGCCTTAGGTGGCATAACCATTCTGGCATGCTGACTTCTTTGGGCCTTTTGTTATCTCCTGTTACCATCCTCTATGAGATTTTTAGTATTTCCACTTCACCTAATATGAGCCATCTCTTTCCCTGAGCTTCTAAGAGCCAGGGAAAGAGAATTATTAATATTCTTTACTACAGTTCTTGATTGAGTATTAAATCTTGTAACACAGAAGAGTGATCCCATATCAGTCAACTCTACCTTTGATTCCTGTCTGTTTTCTTTCGTTTAGCACTCTTAGGTCCTAATCCTCTCCATACTCTCTGAGCTCCTGCCACTGTATTTTGGTTAGGTCTAACAATTTCTTCAATAAGTGTTCTTTTCTTCCTTATCAGGCCCAGTTTCTCCAGGTAAGTTATATTATTAGTTAACTCTAATTATTGATCTAGAGGACAAGTATAGCTATATTTAAGGAAGAGGGGGGAAGATATATGTTGTCTTGAAAGAAAGAGGCCTCTACATAGTCCCAAAGTGGGGGGGAAAGACTAATTGTTAACCTAGGGGAGTGGGGGGATTTAGGTTGAGGGGTTAAAGTTTTCAAGTGCGTCAATCCAGTTATTCTCATTGAAAATGGAAGGATACTACTCCTTTTCAATTTGGGCCTTGACTTTACCATAGCAGAGGTGCCAGGTAGCAATTCAACACTTTTTGTAGAGGTCTTGAGTCCTGGGACTGCTCTGACTGGCTCTCCAGCTATGGTAGACAAGAATCTTTTTATATGCTGTCGCTTCTACCTTAAATTGATAATTTAAAAAAGGTAACTATCACCTTAGGCCTTTTATTCTCTTTTTTCCCATTATCTGAATATAGCACCATCAGAATATTCCATTCCAACATTATTCCCTCCAAATTATTCATTAGTGAAATTTTTAATAATTTCACTAGTATAGCATACCAATGGCTATGAATACTCCACTCCAGCATACCAATGGCTATGAATCAATGATCTGGCTTCCAAATTCCCATTTTAAAATCTGTTTCTTAGACCCACTTTGGATACCAATGGTCTTAAGTCAACTTCTCTGGAAAAAAAATTCTGAGACAGAGATTTGGAAACAGATTTACTCAGAAGCACTATTAGAACACATCTGTAAGGGGGTGAGGAGGCAATATTGGAGACAACAAGAAGTTGAACTGTGTTGTACTTGCAATAAAGATATGGCCAATCCCATGTAGAACTATTACCCTTCAGAATTTTCCCAAATTGGGGAAGAGATCCATGACTTTGTTTCTCTACCTTCTGAAGTATGAGTTGCTTCCCAGGAGGGAGTCTATACTTAGGTGAAAAGCTCCCTATAACTGAGCAGTACTTGGAAGAGGACCTCAGCTGTGATCCAACAGTATCCAACACTCCCAGACACTTGGGAGAATTAATGACTTATTCTTCAAGGGAATTTGGACAACATAACACAGCTTCCACTATATTTGATATGATGAAAGATAGAGTCTCCCAAAATAAGAATGTCTGCAGGTTGCCAAGGCATTATAATTGCTTTGGGACAGGATGTGGGAGTGTTCAAGAAACAGGATAAATATAAACATTCAACTTATCATTTGAACTCAAAATTTGAAAGCATGGATTATTTTAAAGTTCTTATCTTTAGTGAATACTATCTTTCATACCCTGCTGCTTTTTGAGTGGATTCATCTGTCATTCTGGAAGTTTTTTTCTTTTCTGTTTTATGATAGAATAATGCTTTTTGTCCTGATAACTACAAAAGTTTGTATTTGATGATGGACATAAAAATGCATGGTGAAATTGTAGAGTGAGATAGAAAGCAAGATAATATATATCATTATTACTTCCATAAAACAATCTTTCTATTCTGTGACCTTTTGGAAATTTGATGATGCTTAAGACCTGAAATTATGGCATAAATTATCTTCCCTCAGGAATTTAACTGCATACCAGATGAAACCTATCAAATAAGGAAATTTGGCCAGTGAACCAGAGACTTAAAACTACTACTCACGTGTGAATTTCTCCAGTGGGGACATTTAGTACATGCTTGTTGACTAAGCAAGGAGTCAGCATAAGGATTAGAGGAGGATCAAGATGAAAAATTTCTCCAAATGCCCAATTCATATATGCAAGACTATTCCTCAGAAAACAGGACCTACAAAATATTTCATTGTGAAAGGATTTTTTACCCAAAAAGAAGCCTGTTTTATTGCCTGAACTTGTTTGGCCCTCAAACCCACTTCATTGTGGAACATTTTATAATTCATTAGAAATAATGTTCCATGGGAACACAGTGGAATCTAATTTATGTTGTGTTCTCATGCAGTGTTACGGAAGCCAGTACAGCTTGTAGCTGTAAAGCTATGAGCAAGGCTGCGGTAGCCAGCTTCTAAAATAACACTCAAATAGCTTGTTCTTTTATTCATACCTTGTGTAGTCCCTTCCCACATTTTACTGGCATTGATTGGTGTGACCAATAGAATTTAGCAGGAGGGATGCTATTTTTCAGATTAGGTTATAAAAAGATTGCAGCTTTTTTCTTGGGCACACTTTCTGCCTCTCTGACCATTCAGTCTGTGGGAAGCCAGCTGCCATGCCATGAGGACACTCAGGCAACCAATAATAATATAGACCCCTATAATGAAGATCTGAAGTGATCAGCCAATAACCAGTGAGGAACTGGGGTCCGTCAACACCAGTGGTGTGGAAATACATGCTTCCCAACATGTGCTATCATAAGACTGTGGCTCTGGTCAGTGGTTTGATTTCATGAGAGACCCTGAGTCAGAACCACCCAACTAAGTTGACCCTATGTTTCTGACCCATGGGAGCAAACATTTGTTGTTTGAAGCTACTAAGTTTTGGTATAATTTATTATATAGCAGTGGATACCTAATGCAATAATTTAAACTGAGCCAATCAGTGCATTTCATTCTTTTTGCCACAGTAATAGGAATAGAGTAGGACATTTGACCGAAGTGAGTCCATTCAGAGTAGCTTCCAGGAATTTTAGTGGGGATTTTAGTACATCAACAGTTTACTATCTCCTACATGGTGAAATATATATATGTGGGTATTGGAGTCATTCTGCCAGGATGAGGAAAACCAGTTGGAACACAAAGTTGTCATTCTTGAAGAAGGTGGAACATAAAGAATTGTGGAGAACGGAACCAGAAGCCTTTGTATCTTTTCACTTATGCAAGCCAACCAAATCCTTTCGTTGTTTAATCTAGTTTGATTTGAGTTTTCTGTGACTTGCTACATAAACAACAACAACAACCACAACAACAACAACAATGAATCTTGGAACACTGAAAAAATAAAATAATGCAATAAAAAATAAAAAAAAAATAGAGAACAGAATGAAAAAAAAATTCCAGCGTATCCACAGGCAGAAACTATGTCTTTAAATCTTAACAATCATCTTTGTTTATATTGTATTACTACAGCACAAAGGGCAGTCTTATAAAATATCCTTGATTCTATAGATCTCAAGAACCTGGTCATAGATCTTGACAACCTGATTAATTCTCTTTTCTTTTTCTCTGGATTATACCATCTTGAGTCTTGCTTCTTGACAGATGAACTCCGTTCTTTATAACACTGTTATTCTCCTCATTTGGGTTGCCTCTGCTGAATAGCATATCCTGCTGCCATATGCCACTCTCTTATTTAGACCGTTCCACAGAGACTGATTGCTTTTGAGGAGCCAGTCCCCAAGTCAGGCTTATTCTACTGGTCCATTCTACCTGACTGTACCTTTGCTTTTCTTTCTGGTGATTACCACAGTCCCAGTGCCAGCATATCTTTTAATCGACTCAAAAAGTTATGCTGAGGTTTAAGTGAAATTATGTATGGGTCTGATTTTTATAGTAGTTGCTCTGTAAATGGATGCTAGATACATAAAACTGCTCTTTGTCTATAGTTCTATGTATTCATGAGGAAACGTGAAGTGAAAAGTTCTATTATTCGATCATTCTATCATGTTTATTATACAATAAATATTTATTGTAGAGAAATTAGAGAATCTAGATAAGTAACTACTTTTTCTATTAAAATAAATAAAACATCAGAGGAAACTCTTGAATATTTAAATTTTAATATAAATTACCCTGACCTTTTTCTTTTCTTTTTTTTTAAAGATTTTATTTATTTATTTGACAGAGAGAAACAGAGCTAGAGAGGGAACACAAGCAGGGGGAGTGAGAGAGGGAGAAGCAGGCTTCCTGCTGAGCAGGGAGCCAGATGCGGAGCTTGAACCCGGTACTCTGGGATCATGACCTAAGCCGAAGGCAGACACTTAACGACTGAGCCACTCCGGCACCCCCTAGCCTTTTTCTAATAAAAATTATATATATAAAATGAGTCCTTACTACTTATTAATTAGCTTTTTATCATTTAAAAATTAATCATGAATGCCTCTTCCTGTGGATAAAGATAAATATGTTAATTTGCTGTTTGAGTTCTATGTCATAATAATCATTCTATTATTTCCTTCTTTCTGCCTGTCTTTAGGGAAAATGGTGACTCAAGCTCATTATGATAAACAAAATCTTATGAAAGGATGACTAGAAAAATGACTAACCCATCTTTGACTTTGTTGAGACTTGTGTGTTGGAAGGAAAAACTAAATGTTATTTTCCTTTGCTCAAATAAAAGTAGGTGTGGGTAGATGAAAACTGTAAAGATTCTATGAACTGAGTAAGTAATCGGACAAAGTTTCAAAGCAAATTTTATATCTGAAGAAAACCATAGACATACAGAGAACATCTCCCTTCACCCTACATGGCTGACATTCTTCTACATGAAAGCATGACATTATGGTGGAGATGGACAGAGCAGTAAATAAGCCTTGCAGGAAACATGGCTTCCAAATCTAGGGCTGTACTTGCATTTACATAACTTTGAGAAGGTCTCTTTCTCTTTTAGAAATCTCTTAAGGATATCCTATCTCTGCTATTTTGTCTTTAAGATTAGATTGAAAGATGTGTTTTTAAAAAACACATAGAGAGTCATGTGGAGGTCTTGTTTCTTCAGCTATTTTTATGTAATTTGAAAGTTCCTCCTTTAATCAGGAGAAAGAATAATTATGAAATTTTCCGTATGCTGTATCTTTAGCTATTTACTTTTGAACAGCTAGTTAATTTAAATGGTTTAATTTGACTCAGTAGTTTGCAAACTAATTTTTGGGAATGATTCTAGTCAAACATCTTGATTAACACTACCACCAAGTTAATATCAATCATTACAGCTCTTGGTAAAAGTTTAGGGCTGCTAGATATAGACATTCAAGTTCTAGACTACTATCTGCAGGGACATCATTCACAAAAATTGTGATCTGAATGATAAACAAGATTTGTGTGTTTGTAAGCATGAGTATTCTCAAACAGACAATCAGGTAGTTATGAATAAGCGATATATATATAGCCATTGCTGCAATGAACATTGGGGTACAAAATATAGGGGTACAAAATATAGTACCACATCTATATGTATATATATATATATATGTAAGTCAGTGAAGTTACATTTGTCCATGATAATTTCCTTAATATTCCTCTGACACCACCAGTGCCTCTTCTGCTATTATACCCTTCCAAACTAGAAAATGTGTACATTCAATGCTACTCCAGGCTTTGAGTCCAAGTGTTTCTTCATTAAGAAGAAAGCTTATAAATCATAAGTTAATAGTTCAGGCAGAGAGAATTGAGTCAGACTCTTTGATGTTCTCAATTTGTCTACTAATACCTATTATTTTTCCCTTTTTTATTTTAAAAATTTTATTTTATTTTCTTCAGTGTTCCAAGATTCATTGTTTATGCCCCACACCCAGGGCTCCATGAGATATGTGCCCTCAGTACCCACCACCAGGCTCTCCCATCCCCCACCCCCTTCCCTCCAAGTCCCTCAGTTTGTTTCTGTGTCCAAAGTCTCTCTTGTTTTGTTTCTCTCCCTGAATTACCCTACTTCCCATTTCCTTTCCTTCTCCTACTGTTCTCTATATACCTCTTATGCACCGCAAGTAAGTGAAATCATGTGATACTTGACTTTCTCTACTTGGCTTATTTCACTCAGCATAATCTCTTCCAATCCAGTCCATGTTGCTACAAAAGTTGGATATTCATCCTTTCTGATGGACATGTAGTATTCCATTGTATATATGTACCACATCTTCTTTATCTATTCATTTGTTGAAGGGCACCTTGGCTCTTGGTACTGGTACAAAAACAGAGAAATAGGCCAATGGAACAGAGTAGAGAGTCCACATATGGACCCACAAATCTATGGTCAAATCATCTTCAATAAAGCAGGAAAATATATCCAGTGGATAAAAGACAGTCTCTTCAATAAATGGTGCTGGGAAAATTGGACAGCTATGTATAGAAGAATGAAACTAGACCATTCTCATACACCACACACAAAGCAAACTCGAAATGGATGAAAGACCTCAATGTGAGGCAGGAATCCATCAAAATCCTGGAAGACAACATAGGCAGTAACCTCTTTGACATCGGCCACAGCAACTTCTTTCAAGACATGTCTCCAAAGGCAAAGGAAACAAAAGCAAAAATGAACTTTTGGGATTTCATCAAAATAAAAATCTTCTGTACAACAAAGGAAACAGTCAACAAAACAAAGGGGCAACCCACAGAATGGGAGAGGATATTTGCAAATGACACTACAGACAAAGGGTCGATATCCAAGATCTATAAAGAACTTCTCAAACTCAACATCCAAAAAGAAGATAAACACATCAAAAAATGGGCAGGAGACATGAAGAGGCACTTCTCCATAGAAGATCTACAAATGGCTAACAGACACATAAAAAATGTTCATCATCACTAGCTATCAGGGAAATTCAAATCAAAACCACACTGAGATACCACCTTAGACCAGTCAGAATGGCCAAAATTAAGAAGACAGGAAACAACAAATCTTGGAGAGGCTGTGGAGAAAGGGGAACCCTCTTACACTATTGGTGGGAATGCAAGTTGGTGCAGCCGCTTTGGAAAACAGTGTGGAGATTCCTTAAAAAATTAAAAATAGAGCTACCCTATGACCCTGCAATTGCACTACTGGGTATTTACCCCAAAGATACAGATGCAGTGAAAAGAAGGGTCATATATACCCCAATGTTCATTGCAGCAATGGCTACTAATACCTATTCTTGAACTTATGCTTGTGTCTGTTTCTTGGTATCTGAATTACTCATTGGTTTCCCTCTTCTAACAGAAAGTAAGTTTTATGAAGGTAAGCATTTTTTGCCTGCCGTTTTCACTGATATAGTCCTAGGCCATAACAAAGCCTCACATTCAGTAGGTGCAAAAGATGTAATTGTTGCTTTGTTAATTACTGAATAGAGCATTCTGTAATTCTGTCCAATTCAACTGGCAACAGAGATTTTGCCTACTTCTGAACCCTGGTTCCATGTCAGGCATCTACCCTCAACATTCTTCCATTCTCCTTTTCTGTTTACGTTGCCAGCTTCCAGAATCTCTGACACTGGAGCCCACATGCTTGCTGCCCCAGATGGTTGAACATCCACCTGGCTGGGCTGCTGCCTATCTGTGGTCACCAGATGTTCCTGTGTTCTACCTCCTGAGTTCTACCTCCTGAGCTGTTTGCCCTAGTATCTCAGAGAGTTTTGTTTGGCTTTGAGCATCTGCTCTAGTGTGAAATACATCCATCTCATCTCTAGGTCCTAGGACTGACATGTCAGCCTTCCTCAATTCCCCATAATTCACATTCTGGCAGTACTTACTGTACTTGAAGCCTGGTTAATGAAAGATCTTTTATTTGGATAGAATTCAGAGGTTTTCCTTTTTTTTTTTTTTTTTTTTTTTTTTTTTTTTTTTCCTACTCAACCCAAAGAATTGAAAGGCTTTACAAAAAAAGGCAAGGCTCACTGTCAGTCAAAGGGCTCATCACCAGAACTTTTCAGGATGGACACGAAGCTCCTTCCTGGTCCCTAAACCTGGAGAAACTTACCAACTTTCTCTGAACCTATTTCCTCAAAAGCAAAGTGGAATTAAAGATCTTGAATTTACGGAAGTACATAATATAGTCCTTGGCAGGTAACAATTATCTGCAAATTAGCTTTCTTCCATTGTTTTCTTTAAAGGCAAACATAAAAGCTGGGATTGGCAAAGGTCTGCCTTAGGTATCTAAGTCTACCTGCATGATGCAGGTGGCTTATATCTGATCAGCTTGCCAGGGCCTGCCTCCCACCTCCTGCCCCATCCTGCCAGCTCCAACTTCCTGATTATTGACATCAGCCTTCTTATAACTGGTGTTTCCATCAGCTCTCAGACCTTACTATGCATGCTGATATCTGCAAGAATCTCAAAATTTCAGCCCTTGGTTTTGTTCAACCCTTTCATCCTTGACATTGCCAGCCTAACAACTCTATTTCTCAGTCTCCTCTGCTTGGCTTCTGGAGGGTTTAGGAAATCCAATTTAAAATAAGACTTTTAAGAAGCTGAGAGCTCCCTTCCCTTTTCCCTTCCTCCCCATGCTTTGAAAATAAGACTAAAAGTAGTGAAATATTTTTTTTTCCTAAAATAATGACCATACCTCTGAGTTGGGGCTAAAACCTGGGCCTTTGAGAGACTTTATGCATCTTGTTCCATGTTCTTCATCCATCTCTTGCCTCCATCTCTAGAATGTCACTGAGCCTATTCGCTAGCAAATGCTTACTTCATACTTACGATAAAAGAAACAGTTTAAGAATGATTCCACTAAGCATACAGGCATACGAACATGCTATATTTTTAAGAGTGACTTATTTAGGAAAAATAAATGCAGTCCCTGATTCCTAATCTCCTTGACAAGCTTAAGGAAAGAAGTGTTGACTTAATTCTGTTTTTTAGCATAAATTTCTAAAGGATACTCTCCTTTTCTCAACTTCTTAGGTTGAGGAATTGATATGCCTCAAATTCTCAAATATAGTCATAATGCCTGGTATTTAACTACTTTACATTGCCTTAAAGCTATTGTGCTCATGGTAGATTGTGAGCCCCTAGAGAACAGACTCTTAATTGTCTTTGATTGTTCAGTATCCAGTACAGTGCTCAGGCAACATGTTTTCTTTCTGAATAAATTCTTCAGAACCAAAGAGTGAAATAGAAAATATATTACTGGTTCTTCAGAATCAATGCATGACATAGAACATGCACCCAAACTTTAAAAATATAAGACAGGCAGAGTATTTCTCTATTAGTCTGGTAAGAGATTTGAGAAATCCTTAAACATTTCCCTTGCAATTAAAGCACCTTACTTATTAGGAAACACCTAACTCCCCCTTTTCTTTTCTTTTTGTAAGAAGAAACTTCTCATAGGCTGTCTCAGATGCTTGTCTTCCCTTGTGGGTGACAAAAGTAAGAGTGGAGATTTTAGTCAGCAGAATTGGAGCTTGTTTGGATATATCTCCTACTATCATGGAACTCAGACATAGAAGGGTTCTAGAGAGATCAAAAAGCAAGTAAAAACTCCAGACAATAAAAATCTAGTCTTGTCGACCATGTGAGGTGTGGGGTCATGAATCATTGGGAGCAGCAATAGGGATTTCTTTCTTTGTTTTCCCTCCAACACTGAAAACAGCTTTTTTTTTTTTTTTTTTTTTTTTTTTTTTTTTTTTTTTTTTTTTTTTTTTTTTTTTTTTTTTTTTTTGGTAATTTCCACTTCGGCAGAGTTGGAGATCTTTAATGTGTGCAGGGTCAAATGTGTAAATTATCAATAAGGATTATGAATTGCTTTAGCTCAGAAAAAGTTGGCAGTTTATGGAGGATGCCATCTAAAGGAGTGGCAACTTGACTGTTTACTACCTTCTCTTCCTGACCTTTCTAACATCCTGAAGCACTCTATTCTTCATAACTCTGCAGGACTCGACATGTTGTTGGCCATCTGTTTGGAAAACAATCCTCTTGTGGTTGAACCTAATTCATGAAGCACATGGAGTTCAGCATGCAAGATTTGTGAATTTGCTCCCCCATTCAGATACTGACTCATCTAGCTAGATCCAGGGACATCACTTACTAGACTTAATTTTTCAGTTGGCACTCTTATTAAACAAACAAACAAACAATCAAATAACAGCAGTTGTTCAAATAAACAAGAAAGGGTCTTTTTTGGTTTAAAGTCAATACCTAACCACATTTTTTTAAATTTTACATATACTATATGCTGACATTTAGTACTATTTTTGCTCTAATGTTAAGCATAATTAATGAGTATAAGCAAAGATCAGTTAGGTCTATCTTAGTATTTGGCATCTTCAAAATGAAGATAACAAAGTAGGATAGAGTTAAATACATTTCAATAGCATTAGATTTATAGGTCTTTGGACCACATGCATATTTATTTATAAAGAGGGACGTGTGCTTGCAAAACTTTCAAAGATACCTTATGTCTTATTGTGAAGGACTGTGTTTCTGTTTCTTTCCTTTCTACACCTAACCCCTGTCATTTTTATATATTCAGAAATGTTGCTCAAACTCTAGCTAGTGAGATGCACTTTAGGATAAATGATAAGCAGTCCTACCTTTGCCTTTCACATACAATTTGTGAAGGTCAAATAAATAGTGTTTGCTTAATAACTTACTGGCAGCATTTTTGCAAATGTTAAGTGACCAAGGGGATTTAGGCTGTTTCATTTTGTTTTATGGACTTGGTATTTAATTTTGCTTCAACTCCTGGGCTCTTTGGAATGTCAGAGCTTTGAGTGTAGTCTAATTATAGATCTGAGTTGGGTCTTACTAGAGAAAGCCATTGGCTATTGCAGGGGCTCAGCTAAAAGACTCACATGGCAGGAGTAAGATGGAATGTTTTAGACTAAACAGGACTCATAAAGGAAGAAACCAGATGTGTGTGTATGAGTGTGTGTGTGTGTGTGTGTGTGTGTGTATGTTGGAGCCCAATTACATTTGATAGAATTAAACTTGTCTGTCCAAATAGGATGGCAGAGGGTTGAAAGAATAAAGTGTGATGACACTACTTAAAATTACAGACATAAATTGATCCAGATGTTCTTCTGTGCATTTGTTCATTCCTCATTTATGTGTATAGCATTTGCAGTTGATTCCAATTTATTTATTTCAAGAGTCTTTCCTCTACCCAACAAGATATTTGTGGGTTAATTCAAAATGAGTACACAATAAGTTTTCCATTTCTAAAAGATTTAGCCTTTCCAACTTAATTGTTATCTTCCTCTGGTCTCCTGCCTTCTTTAATCTTTGTCCATTTCTTCACCCTTGCTCTACCTTAGCTTTTCCCTTTCCTTTTTTTTTTTTTTTAATCCCTGATTAGTTATTCAGCTCTATATTTCTGTCTCTGTTTTCCCTGTATCTGGATTTCAGATCATCATATTGGGAACAATAATTTCAGTAACCACCACTTTCACCTTGCCAAGCATCACACCAGTTCTTGTGTACTACTTATGCTGAAAAGTCCTACTGGAGAGAGGTTGGAACTGAAGGGACATTGCTGATGGAGGCACAATTTTCAAACTAATCCATATCACTGACTTCAGAATAATTTTTTTTTTCTGAAACCAACTACAGATTTATTTATGATGAAGAATCCTGTGTCCTTGTGCTAATTATGTCCTACTCCCAAGGTCTAAAGCCTCATCTGTCTTCCTATTGGATACTCACACGCACACACACACACACACACACACACACACACACACAAGTGTGGTCCTAGATTTTTGCTTAAGAATCAAAAGCCTTCATATATGAGATCAACTTGAGATTATTAGATGCAGTCTGTGGAATGTTACATTTTATGTGGGCATAAGGTTTTTATTCTGGGAACCTCAGTGATACAAAAGATGAGAAAATCTAGAAAATTAAAGTAGTATAAAATTTCATTTTAATTCAACAAGTATGAATGGGGTATGTTGATGATTACTGAAAGAATCACAAAACCGAAAAGACTTACTCCAACTTCAGAAGTTCAGAATTCAGTGGGAGAGATGCCCAGATACATAAACATAGGTTAGGCTATAAAGTGTTGCAAAAGAAAAAAAAACAAAAATATCTACCATAAGGGCACATAATGTGATGAGCCCTGGGTGTTATACACAACTGATAAATTATTGGACACTACTTTTGAAACTAATAATGTACCACGAGTTGGCTAATTGAATTTTTTAAAAAAATTATCATATTGAATATACAGTAAGAAGAGATCAACTTTAACCAAGAGGATTTGAAAAGCTTATCTGAAAATAAAGGAATAAATATGCTTATACTTTAGGCATAGGAAACATTTTGAGAAAAGAACTTGATGATTTGCCAACTTCACTTATTCATGCAACCTTGATTAATAACCTCATGTTAGCTGGTGTTAGAGAAGTAGAAGGCACGTCTCTACCCATAAAGGAGCTCCCAACCTGGTTGGAGAAGAGATGTAACTACAGTCTGTTAACGGACACCATTGGGAACGATAGGCTCTGAGGAGTCTAAGGCAGTGATTTCCCAGAATTTCCCAAAGATCTTATAAGAAATTATGATGCCCGTAAATCACAATCACTGTGGGTATATATTATTATTATTATTATTATTATTATTATAAGCCAAGAGTTTAATATTAATTCAAAACAGAGAGTACATACAAATGGGAACCTCACAGTGTACTCATAAGAAGATAAAATTTGAGACCTTCCTTAAAGATGAAAGAGGATTGCAGTGGGTAGGTTTGTGAGAGAGAGGAAAAAGGCCAGAGTGGCAGGAGAAAGTCTTTCTAGGAGGGTAGAATTTTACGATGTTTCTACATATGTGTAAAACAGGACACAAAGTACAATATAGCCTTCCACCTTTCATGAGTGATGTCACTCAATTTCACTGCCTCCCTGAGGGCAGATTGGTTGAAACTATTTCACTGATAAATTCAAATGAGTAAGGTGACTTGCTTCATAGTTTCAGTAGAGAGCTTTGGCAGTACCAAGATGATAATCCAAATATTATGAATGCCATGCCCTGTGATTCTATCCTATTCTATTTTCCATTGATCTTACATCTGAATCCTGCTTTAAGATTTTTATGGAATCGAGATTTTGACTCCAGGTACCAGGTGGAGCAGAAGCCTACCCCTGAATATTTGCCAAGTGTGAGTGGGTCTTGATGTCCTCAGAAGGACTTCCATTTCCCTGACTCATCTACGTTGGCTTTTATAGTTTCCATTGGACACCTGCCTGTGTTCCACTTTGACTATCTGAGATCCAAACTTGGATTCAGCTACTCTCTAGTTTTGTCACTTGACAAATGGTTAAGTCACTTGACAAATGGTCCTCATTTTCAGCATCTGCAAAATGGTGATATGATGCTTTTCTAATTATGTCTGAAATACAAAATGAAATAATATAAGTGAAAATGTTCATGAAATGCAGTTAATTATAACTAAGATAAGTTGATAGAGAATTTTTTCCATTAATTCTTCAAAAACTGATATATAGAACTGTCATTCATTTGAAGCTTAAAGAAATTTACTTGAAGTTTTGTTTTGTTTTGTACCTCAGTTACATAAATTGACTATCTACAATGATGAAATTTACTGGATAATTATTAAAGCTCCTTCATTATCAAAAAATTTAAGAAAGCCTAAAGTGTACTTTGGACTGTACCAAATATATGGAATTCTAGCTAAGTATTTTCTACCAAAATGACTTGTCTTTTAAATGTAATATATATTCCAAATAAACTACTGTTACTAGGCCACTGTAAAGGATCTATTTAGAATGTGTATAGTGAACTTATATCTTTATCTGATAGAACATAAATATCTATTAAGAGCCTAAATATTATTGAATATCCTTCCCCCACCAGACTGTGCTATTCTCTGATGAGTTTCCTGCATGATGCCTGACACATTTATTAATTTATTCATTTAGTCATTCATTAATTTATTCATTAACTCTACATATATTCATCGAACCCTGGAATTTAATAAAACTAGGTAGTTCCTATTTCCAGGAAGCTTATATTCTTCAACAAACAACCTCAACATGTGAAATTCTGTAATGATGTAATGATTACTATACTCAACACTGTTGAACATTTATTTATTTTTGTTTATTTCTTTTATTTCTTTTTTTAAAGGATTTTGTTTATTTGACAGAGAGAAACATAGCCAGAGAGGGAACGCAAACAGAGGGACTGAGAGAGGGAGAAGCAGGCTTCCTGCCGATCAGGGAGCCAGATGTGGGGCTTGATCCCGGGTCTCCAGGATCATGACCTGAGCCGAAGACAGTCGCTTAACCAACTGAGCCACCCAGGTGCCCTATTTTTGTTTATTTTTTAAATATTTTTATTTACTTATTTGAGAGAGAAAGAGAGAGATAATGAGCATGAACAGGGGGAGGAGCAGAGGGAGAGAAACAAGCAAACTGCCCTGGGAGCAGAGCCTGATATGGGGCTTGAATTCATGATCTTGAGATCATAACCCAAGTCAAAACCCAGAGTCTGATGCTTAACCAACTGAGCCACAGAGGTGCCCTACATTGTTGAACATTTAAAGCACAGGCAAAATTAAAAAAAAAAAATCCCTGCTCCATTTGCTTATAGGATGATTGTCACAAACTCTTCCTGAATAATCTGATGCGCCCCTGTGCCTTTGTTCACCTGATAGCAACACAATTTTTCCAACTTCTGTGTTCAGCAACTTTTTATCATTTAAGTACCAAATCAACAATCATCTCTTCCATGAAAATTTAATAGTAATTGCCTGGAGATACTAATAACTCTATTGTTTATGTACCTAAAACATTTTTCAGAAACATATATTTCAACACAAGATCGATCTATCTATCTATCTATCTATCTATCTATCTATCTATCTCTTTTCCCATTTGACTGCAAACTTCTTGAATGATGTTTTATTGATATTTGGATGTCAAGTCTAATTTTATGCCTAATACTTTTTCTGGAGAGTTTCGTTTTGTTAAGCATCATCAGGAGACATCAAATTAACATATAGAAAACTTGAAACAATGACATGCTAAACTATCTGGCTATTGATTACAAGTCCAATGGACAGAGAAGAAAGTGAGCTAATCATATCAAATCAGGCTTCATGGAGTTAAGGATGATTGGGATTATAATAAATGGAAAAAATATAAAAAGCATCCCAGTCAGAGGAAAGGGCATAAACATATGTTCAGAGACCGAAGTAACCAGAGGTTAAGAAAAGAATTTGCATAATGACTAGAATGGGAGTTGCATTGATAAGAACTGAGTGAGTAAAGAGGGGGTAATATATAATTGTCTTAGGAGAGGTATGTTAATAGTCAGGATCCTACAAAGAAACAGAACTATATATCTATATCTATATCTATATCTATATCTATATCTATATCTATATCTATATCTATATCTATCTATATATTACATATGGGAGATATAGAGATATAGATATAGATATACAGATATAGATATAGATAGTGAATGATTCATCCATATATATATGATGAATGGTTAATATGGAGACCCAGAAGAATTGGTCCAAAGTCTGCAGGTCTGAGAACCAGGAGAAGCAATGGTATAGTTCCCCTCTAAAGACTGGTGGTCTCCAGACCAAGGAAGAGCAAATGTTTCAGTTCAAGTCTGAATGGAAGAGAAAAGCTAATGTCCCAATTTACAGGCAATTTGATGGGAAGAATTTTATCTTACTGGGAGGAGCTTAGCTTTGTTCTATTCAGGCCTTCGGAGGATTGGATGAGACCCACCCACATTAAGGAGAACAACCTATTTACTTAGTATACTGCTTTAAATATTAATCCCACCCCATACACCTCACAGAAACACCCAGAGTTATGTTTGACCAAACTTCTGAGTACCCTGTGACCCACTCAAGTTGATAATATAAAATTACCCATCACAAGCTGTATGGGAAAAATATCAGGAAAGAAAAGTTTTGTCCTATGTTATTAATAACAGGATTTCTGAAAAAGGCATCCTGAAAGATATACAGGTTTAGGATAAGTAGATTTGGGGTTTTAGTGGAGATCATTCCTCAATACAAAGCAAAAGGAGCAAAGGTTTAAGCTAGGAAATGTCAGGTTATTTGTGGTTCCAGCAATGGTCACTCACATGGAGCATGGCATAGGATATGGAAAGGGAAGAACAAAATGCCCCCACCATACTCTCTTCCCCCTGACCAATCAAACCCTTTGCATTTCTGTTCTCTCTTCATTTCATAATGCTTCTTCAGCTCAAGGCTGACCGTGAAAATAATGCTGGACGTATAAAGTGTAGATAAATTATGAAAATTTAAAAAAAAGAACTAGGCTGCTGAATTTGTATCTAAATAAGTAAGCTTTTAGGTCACATGCCAAGGAATCAGAGAGCCAATCAAAGCATGAAGTTGTGCCTTCTTGGTGAGCAGAAGGAAACAGGTCTTACAAACTAACTGATACAAGGTGAGGTCCCAGAGGGACCAGAGTTGAGCTGGATGGGATGGAGGTTATTCAGACTGGCCGGGAGGGGGAGTACAAGCTGTTTCGTAGAGAGGACCAAAAGTAAAAACTAGGGCATCTGGTAAATTGGCAAGTCCAAGGGTTCAGTACTGGGGTTTAAATGACAAATAAACTCCAAAGGCTCTGAATCCAGGAAGCCACTGGAAGACAGAGCACTGGTATGCGGTGATGCGGGGCAAAGAGCAAGGGAAAGAGTGAAGGTAATTTCCTAAAATATAATTAATTGATTAGGTGTTGTTTATATTTGCTTCCCTGGGATACCTGGTTGCTGGGGATCACTCTGGTTAAAGGCTAAGGATTAGGGCAGATAGGAATTAAGTTTAGAGGTAGCAATAAAAAGGGTCTCTCTGGTACTTGATCACTCTTGCTTTCTTGTCTAAAACCTTCATTGACTCAACAAATAGCAAATTAATCCATGCTCCTCAATCTGTAATTGATTATGTCCACAATAAGACTATAACCTGCCACTCCAGCTTTATTTTTTCTCCACTGCCCTAAACATATACTAAACTAAGGTGATAGCAGAGCACTCAGTATTTCTTCATCTTATACTTTTAACATTATTTTTATCATTGATATCATTTAGCACCAATGCCATTGAATGAAATTGGAAGTTAATACTCCAATCTTGATAGGAACTTTCTTTGTGCAGTTGTCATTCCCGAATGCTGAAGTGAGAGCACAAGAATTGCACCCACTGGATTGTAAGGGTTGGTACTAGGTGACAAGGACATAGCCTAACCGTTTATAAGCGCATCTCCTACAGCTGCTTGACAATTTCAGTCTTTCCTTGCCCAGCATGGATCAAGGACACGCTGAACAGCCACCGTTCACATGGCCTTTGTATTTAAAAAGACGAGCTGAAACTGGCTCTGTAAATAGATACTAACATATGTGGAGAGAAAACAAGAATGAAAGACAAAATGATGAGAAAACATTAGTAATGGCAAACTGAATGTGCTAGTCAATTGGAAAAGTTCAGCTTGTGAGATCAAGCCTGATTCTGTTAGATTCACTTAATACCAATTTAATAGTGAACATAAGGACATATATGCTGTGGTATAGGCCTTTTCAAGAGAAAAGTTTCATTTTGGGATGGCTTTTTGAGTTATGTGTTAACTTTAAAATGAGTACAATGCTAAGCTTTAATACCCGGTTTATTCTAGCACAGTTCACCCAAAGCACCTTTGAAGGCTGAATTGTACTGGACCATGATGATGTCCTGTTTTTCCAGGTAAAATAAGTCACAGAATGAGTAGCGATGTATGCACTGCTGCTGAACTGACGTGTGGCTTTTGATGAGTGATTCACGGAGTCTTCCCTGAGACTTGGCTTAAGCAAGACTCCCATTCTATATAAGGTAAGAGGTAAAGTAAGAGCATAAAGTTTCCAGGACTTCAAGCTCTCTTAAGCATTCTCCGAATGGAAGAGTTCAAGTATTCCCTCATGAACCGATTCATGGACTCTCTACCAATGGTAAACCTTCTTCTATTTGACTATTTTCAATGTCAAGAGACCCAGCAGAACAGACCATTTCCTTTCAGTCATTTGTAATTGTTGGAATTTTTTCCCTTAATTGAATCCAGTTCTACCTTTCTATGTTTTAAAATATTTTTTAGTTACATTTTCTGAAGCCTCCCAGAAAGATCATCATTTCTTTCCCATGTGGTGATCCTATTATTTAAAACCCACTATCATGCTTACTGTCTCCTTTATTTAGATTTAAAATTGTGTCTTTACCCTAACGTTCTACAGTCATACCCAATATGAGATGCTTATGAATCTCCTCACTATCTTCACTAACCGGAAGCTTCTCCTCGAGATGGGCTCCAATTTACCTTAAATGGTGGTACTCAGAACTAAACCACAAATTCCAGCATGATCTCCCCAGGATGAATACTAGAATTCAGTTTAACATCACATAAGCCTGTATAATAGGTTTTTCGATTGGATACCTTTTAATCTCAGTTTCAACTGAGGTCACTAGACAGTAAGTACCATATTCCACAACGAGAAGAGAGACCCCAGGCAGAGGTTGCAAAAGAGATGGCTTAGAACCTATGTCACAACTCTTAGTGGCCCAGCTATTTCAGTTCTGCCGGCCCATCCCCCACTGACCGCCACCATACCAGGTGAATGGCAAGAAAGGAAATACATTATTAGGAGATATTTTTGGAGATAGCTGGTGGTATGTGTTGAGCCCCACTTGCTGGTCACCGTGGAGAAGGGCGAGAGTTCCCACACTTCACTATATGCCTAGGAAAAGGGGTTTCAACTCATCTACCCTGATATCATAATTCACTGATTGCTTCTTATTTTCCAGGCACTGTATTAAGACCTTGAAAAATGTTATTTATTCCTCACAGCCATCTTAGACAGAATGCATAATTCTCATTTTATTCAGCAGGCAATTAAGTAGCTTGCCCAGGAGCTCACATGTGTTAAGTAGCTTAGCCTGAACTCGAGTTTGTCTGACTCTGAGGTCCAAGCTTTTAACTACTGATTTATTTTTCTATTACTTATAGTCATCATGGCCTTTTACCACAGCAACTGATTTTACTGTGTAGGTTTTTCCAGTGAGCTCTGGGAAATTAAAAATGAGTGAGAAGATTATTCATAAGTTGTGGTGTAAATCAACTACTCATTCTAAAGACTTGTATTATTATAAAGAGCATAGATAGAAGGGACAGTTTGTGACACAGACTCCAACAGAAACGGAGTTAACGTGAAAACCACTTGTCTTTCTCAACCTAAAATACAGAGCTGCTTCCACCTAGAGGCCAATAGGAGAACTGCAGTCTTTCCTGGGGCACAATGCGTCTCCTTTCATTAACCAGCAGCCCAGCCCCTAGACTGAGGACACCACTCACCTCCTCACCAGGTGGCTCTAAAGCTTCAACCAGGAGTGGTCTGGGCCCCAGGGAACACAGTGTGTATGAATGGACCAAAAGGTCTTGGTGATCGTGCAGAACAGAGAGTCCTGGAGCTGCAAAGATGATGACACCCCTTCTGCCAGCCTAAGATTGATCCTGGGGGACCCTGGAGCGTTCAAAAAGACCAACTCTAACCTTACTTCCTCTTCTGTGAAATGTGGGAACTGGGAGGATTCAATTCAATTCAGCTAATATTTATTAAGACCTACTGCATGCCAGGCAGAATTTTCAGCACTTGGGATGCACTGGTGAACAAAACAAAGCTATCTTCATGAAACTCAGATGAGATAATGCATCTGAAAATATTTTGTAAACACTGCTGTGCCACATGCACAGTGATATTGTCCTCTGTGTTTCTAGCACATCGGGAAGCCCTGTCCGTTTCTAACTAATGAGCCCGGGATCCAAGAAAGGAAGCACCACACTGACTCACAGAGTAGGAAAGACTTCATGGTGGAATGTGCGTGTACCTTTCTAAGGAAGATTTCAATGTGCAGGCAGCTGTGAGGATGGAGTAGAAGCAGAACAAGTCGCTCACAACCCTATACAGACAAATCCCTCTCGTTCCCTGCCCAGGTTCTAGACTCCCATTAGCTTTATCAACTCAATAGTTCCATTCTGTGCAGCACACATTTATGGACAGACTACTGTGACTTCAGTCCTAGACTAGGTTCCGGGGACACAGAAAACATGGAAGATGAAAGACCTGGTCTTTGAGAAGCTTCAGTGAGTAGCCCAGGGCCAGGCTCACAGTGTGAAGGCAACAACTGCATCCAGGTAACTCTGAATTCAGCCTTAAATTATAGAGCCCCTTTCATATAATGGCCTCATCCCTAGAAATAATATTGAAATCTGATTTGTCTTATGTTATTCTCTAAAACTACCAAACTTCTGATTCTGGAACAGTTCTATTGTTGTAGGAATAGCACCTCTGCTTTCAATCACTAACAATGTCCACTACAACTTGGGGAATTAAATAAATTAAGTTATAGTCTATACCTTTCCTGTGGAAGAATCTCTGGTTTCCCAGGATTCATGCATGCACATTTGTGTTTGCTTGTTGATTGTACAATGTGCTCAGTGTTTTCTCTCTCTCTTCGTCCTCTCCAATACATCCTGATACTTGGATCTGGGACCTGCTGTTGGTACTAAAGAGGGAAGTGATGGCACCAAAGATACAATTCTGACATCTCCCTTCCCACACCTTTGTGATCTATAGTATTTGACTGAAAAATAGTACGCTGGTTTTGATACTGATTTTTCTTCTGTTCGTCTTGGTATCTCAAAGCACGGTCATCCCTTTCAGAATCAGAATTTTATATAAGCCATTTATAATGTGTGAATGCCTGCCCCCCCCATGTCTGGTATCCTGAATTCAGATCTTTGAGGGTGGAGCCCCCACTTCTGCATTTATAACAAGTGGCCATGAAGATTCTAGGGCGCACTAAAATCTTAGACCCATTGCCCTGGGTGCACTGTTAACAGGAAGAGTTCATTATGAAAAGTCCCTGAGTGGAAAGCAGGCTGCTAAGTCTGGGACTTTTCCTGTAATGGGTTGTGTGCTTTTGGAATGGGTTTCTTCTCCCAGATCAATAGAGCATGAACGTTTTAGATTTTAGGGCACAGGGAAAATTTTGTGACTCACCAAAGTAACATGTTTATACTGTAGTTGCCTTACACCATAGGCAATTTCATTTTTTGAACGAGCACTTTAAAAAACAAACGTCATTTTTCCTAATTGTTAAATAAAATAAGTCAATAAAATAAGAAAAATGGAAAACATTCCTGATGTACCTTACAAATTAATGATTACCATTAACATATATATCCTTGTTTATGGAACAGTTGGATTTCTAATCCACATGTGGTTTTACATCAACTTTTGTACTTAAGTATACTTTTAAATTTACATTTAAATATTTGAATACAAGTGAATTAAAATGAAAAGTAACAAGTTATAGTCATAAAGGCTTATTATTTTAATATACCCTCAAAGGATATTGTATCAATACTGATTTTAGTTACCCTAATTAGTATAACTCAATCACTTTTAAGTTGGAGGGAAAAAAAAGGAATCCTTCTTTGAACTGTTCTTAAAGTAACTATCTTAGTGGCTGATTCTTCCTAATGTGACCTACTTATAATTCTTCTCCCGTTCCTCACCAACCCGTTCTTTTTCTGTCTCCCTCTCTCTCAGATTAAGAATTACAAAAAATAGTTTTTATTATTATTGCTTGAATTTTGTGTTTTGATTTAGCGAGGGCTATCTGATGGTGATAACATGGCGTATATATGCTCTTTTACATATATTTTTTAAAGATTTTATTTATTTATTTGACAGAGAGAAGCACAGCTAGAGAGGGAACACAAGCAGAGGGACTGAGAGAGGGAGAAGCAGGCTTCCCGCTGAGCAGGGAGCCTGATGTGGGGCTCAATCCCAGGTCTCCAGGATCATGACCTGAGCTGAAAGCAGTTGCTTAACCAACTGAGCCACCCAGGGGCCCCTCCTTTACATATTTTTAAAAGAGTACTGGTTATGGAATATTTGTACCCAATAAGACCACCCACTCAGGAGGAGGTAAAACTGCAGCTTCCCAGGCTATAACAAACTTTTTTAAAAAATCTTTTTTCCTAACATAAACAGAATTTTTTTTTTTTTGAGCATATATAGTGGGAAATGGGAGAAAAGTAACCCTATAAGGAATTCTTGGTCATCTTAATGTTTAGCATTTAGCTATTTTTGTCAGATACTCTTCTAAATGATATACAGACACAGTTTCACTGCATGCTCACAGACATTCCGTGAAGATGGCATTCAGAGCTCCACTGTCATAGAACCCACAGCCCAAGCGCCCTCAGTCTCTAAGCTCCAGAGCCAGGATTTCAGCGCAGAGCCAACTGGATGAAAATGCTCACAGCCTCCCTTCCACTCTGCAGTGCCCCAAGGTTAGGAGCTGTGGCTCCACCTGGGGCCAGGCGCTGGAACCCCTTCAAGGGGCTGTTCTGCCCCACACTGTGGAATGCAAATTCCCTGGAGCTAGCACTTGTTTAGCATAGTTGAACCGATGGCCTGTCTGTCGAAGGTAGTCAACGCATATTAAAGCAGTCCTCATAATAAAATTGCACTCAGTCAACCGTGTAGTCTCCTTACGGAGGGGGGAGGAGAATAGCTCACTTTCCCTGGAGGGCCTGAGAAAGATCAGCTTACAGGCGTCAGCATGGGGTGTGACCCTTCTTCCTTCTCTCCATCTTGGCCTTGGCACGTGCCTCCAGTGGCCATCATCTCACATCAGCTCACAGTCTGGGCAGAAAACGTTACCAGGTCTCCTTTTCTCCCCCACCCAAAACACACTCAGCACTTTGACTGACCTGACTTCTGATTGGAGACTGGGTGCTTTGGATAATGACCTCCAGGACCCTGTTGTGGGTCACAGCCTGTTCGCATTACTCTGACAACAGCTTAAGACATCTACAGTGGGGTGTGAGGAAAAGTAAAAGCCCGGTGTTTTCACATCCCCAGGTAGCAGAAGCCCAGAAGCCTGACTGCGTTCCAGCTGCCTGAGTGGGCCCAGGGCTGGCGGCTGCCCATGTGTCCCTTCCAGACAGGCTGCTCGCTAAAATGAGGCATCTTCTTCAGTACGCCGCGTGCTTCTTTGCCTTTTTCTCTACCGGCTTCTTGGTCGTGGCCACCTGGACAGACTGTTGGATGGTGAATGCTGACGATTCCCTGGAGGTAAGAAGTCAGCACCTTCTTTTTCTGACCCAAGCCTATCCAAATTTTCTCAGTCCCACTGTCTCAGGACTCTTACCAAGATTAATGAAAGATGTAATAGCCAACATGGACGCACTAACTCTTTACTACTTACTGAGTTTTACCTTATTAGCTCATTTAATCATCACAGCGAATTTATGAGGTAGGTGGTGTTGTTATCCCATTTTAGAGATGAGGTAACCGAACAATCCCTCTTTTTTCATCAGAGTGGAGTCACACAAAGGTAATCACATGACCCCTGTCACTGAACCCTCCAGAAACTCACCTCTTCCACTGCTGCGCAAATACTAAATTGAAAAACATTCTAGCGACATCTTTTCTCACAACCAAACACTTTCTAATCTTGATGATGGCATTATGAGTAGCATGAGAGCTTCTCTTAAGTGAGAATGTAAGACACTGAGTAATCAAACTCAAGGTATATCAAACTTAGCCAATTACTATGCAAGAGAAAATTGTTATTTTAAGGAGTTTGCAAGTAGGAACAAGTACTCTGAGGGAGAACAAATCTTTCCAGGGGGTCCCGGAGTACTGGTGACAGATATGGATTTACAAAACCCTCTCAAAAATAAGCTACTCTTGGAAGCCAACTGTTATGTAAGAAATGAGTGAGTGGCTCATATTTGAAGCATTTTATTTTTCTTACCAGAGACACTCAGAAAGAAGCAATTTAGAAGTTTACAATAATTTCTTGTGGCTAGAAGAATCTGAGAGGTAGAACTGAGTGAAGATCTAATCTTCAAAATCAGCTACTATTCATTAGTAAGGCTTTAGAAACTGTAGGTAAGAAAAAGAAACAATATATCAGGTACTCAAAGCCTATATAGCAACCCAATCTCCTCTCTTATGTACATCCTGAGAGGAACAATTTGTTCTAACAAAGTCTAGAATCTATGAAGTTTATGAATCTGTGAAGTTTAGGAAAGATACCCCAAAGCTAGTTTATGTATTGTTTCTTCTAATTTTATTTATTAGACTCTCAAGTTGGAGTTAGAAACAGAAAGTAATATCTTTCTATTTTGATATGTATTATTTTTTGCATTTATTATTATTATTATTTATTTTGTTTTTAATTTTCTTCTGGCTTCTACATGGCATTTCAAACCAACAGAGGTAGTTCCAAATACTGCTTCAGAGCCAGAAAATTATGCTCCTGAAAATCGTGATAGAATTGAAGCACTGCAAAGGATGTCTGCTATATGGAAGTCCAGTGGTATATTTTATTTTATTTTATTTGACTGTGCATGCAAGGGGTGAATGAGAAATAGTAGGCCCTTTGAACAGTGCTCAGAGATAAAATGCACAGATAAAAATGTCTTCTGCCATAAGCCCCCAGAATCTGGATTGCCAGTAGCAGGAGATTAATTTAGAAATATGTTGAACTAGAGCACACTCAAAAGTAATTTTTTTTAATATTTTATTTATTTATTTGACAGAGAGAGAGAGAGAGAGAGAGAGAGATCACAGGTAGGCAGAGAGGCAGGCAGAGGGAGAGAGAGAAGCAGACTCCCTGCTGAGCAGAGAGCCTGATGTGGGGCTCGATCCCAGGACCCTGAGATCATGACCTGAGCTGAAGGCAGAGGCTTAACCCTCTGAGCCACCCAGGCGCCCCTCAAAAGTAATTTTTGACAAATATGCAAAATCTCATCTAACAGCATTGTTAAAATATTTTTTAAAACAATTTGAAAATCTTTCTGCTCAAGCTGACAGCATTACAAACTTCACTCAATAAGAAATGGAAGTTTAGAAAGGGTCAGACCTTGCTGAGAGAGATTGAGAGTACTGGCATTTAAAGCGCTTTCTTGCTCTGATTTCAGTATCCAGCCAGTTTGCCATCTGCTCTGTGTAAGAACACTGTTAGTTAAAATGAATGGAATGAGTAGCCCAGGTTATGCACCTCGAGTAAATCCTTGCTAACCTCAAGAGTTAGTATTTCTTAGCCTCTTTCTTATTTCTCATGCTTGAGATGGATTATGCAAACAGTTCCCAAGAAGCCTCGACATTAAAACAAAAACCCTGAAACAAATGAGGCCTCTTCTCTCCAACAATCTCTTTATTTATCAATATTTTTAAAGGGACCTGGATCTTTTGTAATAATTGCTTCCCCAATTGGCTGGTATGTAAAGGCATACAATTATCCACAGCTTTGGGGGTTCTGATCATTACTGTCTCAACTCTACCATCCTCTCTCCTTGCTTCCTTCCTTATGATGTATCGTCTTTGGTCCCTATTAATGCCTCACTTTAAACAACAATTAGACAAATTGGACACAACAAAAGTGCTTAAAAAAAAAAAAACTACCTGTGGAGTATTTAAACACAAAGGAGTATTGTGAATGTTTAGCTTTGTTAGGTTTGTTAATCTTCCAGGGTGATGTAGGCATCAGAGTTAGAAAATAGATTCTACAGTTCAATTCAACGTAATGAATACAAAATGGAAGGCATATAAAAAGTACTGAGTTAATCTTACCAGCGGAGGCAGAGTAAAGTGAGAGTGGGTCCTGCCTTCCAGGAGCGGACATTTAGGGTGGAAAAAAGATAAACACAAAACTATAATGAAAGGCATAGGCCAGTTATATTTGAGAAAGAAATGAACAATATAGCATTGGAGGAAAGAAGATAGAATTATTATTTCCCATTGGGGATCTTGAAGCAGGCCTCAGGGAGGAAAAGGCATTTGAGCAAAGCCTCCAAAAAATGCAAAGGATTTCAAAAGGTAGAAATGGCAGCAGGGGACTTGCAGACCGGAGGACACATTACTAAAGTAAAGACTGAGTAAAAGATCACGGCTTGTTAGAGGATGAAGGTGAATAACTAAGGCCATGAAGCAGAAAGAGCTCAAATATTCCTTTGTCTTAGTACAGAATACTAAAAATGCTATAAAATATTATTTTGGCTTACTCAGGCCTCCCTTGAAGAAGGAAGTTCTTTGCATGAAGTAAAAACTTTAGGAAAAAAAGAAATGGCCCAGGAGTGGCCCTGCGCACAACCCCAAACCGGGGACGATAGCCCTGAGCCCTCAGCCTGCTCCTTCATTACTAATTTCCCTGTGTCTCTGGGAAGACCCACGTGGTGGACAGAACTTGGGCTGTAAGATTATCCCGGTCTGTGTTTGCATCTTACCTGTCTTCCACTGAGCAAGACCTGACTCAGTCTTTAGCTCAGTTTCTTCAATTATAAGACAAAGTAAACTGCATTGTTTTAAGTCCTTCCGCAGTCTTCACATTATTTAATAACAACAGAACTCCTTGACTAGGACAGGTCTGCAATCCCAGAGATGCAGTCAGTCACTGAAGGACTGATGGTGTCTACAACCTCCCCCCAAAACTTCTACTAGGAATCTGGTGTGAACATTCTCCATTTCCCTGTGACTTCATACAACTGTCCTTCCTTTCTCCCATCCTCCTTGTTTCCTTATTTATTTCTTTTTCCTGTCCTTCCTTTTATCCTCTTTTCCCCCCTTCTTCCTCCTATTTCCCTTTTCCTCTCCCCCCTTCTATCCCTTATGCCTTCGCCCCCCTACTTATTCTTTTTCTTTCCACTCATTTTTCCTTCATCTCTGTTGCCTTCCTTTCTCGTTCCTTTTTCTTTTTTCTT